>VXAC01006039.1:189672-474489 GCA_013399225.1 Rhipidura dahli
CAAATTGGCTTTAGTTGCTTTAGTTACCATAGTGGCGAAATATACAGTAAGAGCACAATTAAACGGGTTTAGGTGCAGCTTAGCTGTGGAATAAGCCCAAATTCGTTAGATGTGTTTCGTTAAGGTAAAACGGTGTTGTCAAAAACGCTGTTGAGCTGTGCCATAATGTGTGCCTTGCGGAGCCCCCTCTTCTGTGTGCCAGCACGTGCTGGTGCCTGTTCCCCATCCCCTCCAAAAGTACTTTCCTCTCGGGTGTTTGAGCGCTGGAGCTAAATTGCTTCAATGAAAGACTCACTGCACCTCTGCAATTGGCTTGAAGTTTGGAAGTCATTCTAACTAAATCTGTAAAGCGTGTGCAGTTACGTTGTGCCCCATAAAATACCGTGTTTCAGGCAAGACCTTTACTGCTTGCTGCCCTACATGATTACAAAACCCCTCTGACATTCTTGTGTCAAGTAATAACAGGGATCGCAGCCGTCAGCCAGAGAGCGCGGCGCTGGGCAAGCACAGGTATATGACATGCCTGAGCTGTTTCCCGAGTGGAAATACCAGTTCTGGACAGACTGACCCTTTCAAAGAGTTCGCCAACTAATCAACCAGCCTGAAGACTAATTGGGGTGGGGAGGGGGAGGGCAGGGCTCCCAGTGAATGCCTGCATAAGCGTCTCTGTTCCTTAGGATACCTGTGACTTCTCCTTTCTTGTAGGGAGGCTTTTTTTGGACCACTTCAGTGAAGTACCGTAGCTTGATCTCCTGCTGTGTGTATCTGGTGTCTCTGAATGGCTTAGAGGCTTGATTATGTGCAGATAATGTTTTTGTTTTAGCTCGTTATTTCAGGTAAAACCTAATGCTCCTCGCTATATTTAAGCCTAGATTCCTCTTTCCCTTGCTTTTAATGACCGTGAAAGTAATTTCGGAACTTCGGGCATAGTTTAGCTTTTTAGGAGGAGCACCGCACGTGCGCGTCTGGGAAGGGGAAGAGGGAGCTGGGCAGGGCAGTCAATGGTCACAGAGTGTGTGTGTCTTTAACCTGTTAAATGAGGTGTCCTGGTACTTTCAGTTGTCAGACTAAAGAACTCGATCTCTACGCTGGCCCACAAATCTCTTCACACTTGCGTAAAGCTTAGGCGAGGAGAAATCCAGCTGCTGCGGTGTTTGTTGCGAAGCGTTCGGAGCTGTAATTCTCGTTAACAGCGGGCTATGGGGAGAAAGGGAGAAACAGCTAAAAGAGAGTACAACAGGCATCTGCTGTTTTCCTAAGTGTATCAAGTAAGAAAATGAGCAATCAGCAAGGGTACTGGAACTAGGCAGTGGGGGTTTTTCAGTAATTATATGGAAATGTTCACCTCCATTCACAATTTCATGAGTTAAACAAGGTGCCCAGTCACTTTTGTAGCTGAATTTTGCATTTGCTACAAACCTCACTAATTTAAATCTTTGAGAAAGAGAGATGTCTCTCTCTTTTTCTTTTTTTTTCCTTTTTTTTTTTTTTCCTTTTTCATCACCAATTTTTCTTGTGTCAATTTTAACTTATGCACTTCTGGGATGTGACAAAATGAAAAAATACTGGCTGTGGAATAGACTTCCTTGGGAGAATGTTAATGCTAAACTTTTTCTCTCTAGCTACCTTTTATGATACTTACACTAATAGAGGTCCAGGGCATTTCCTGGGGAAATTAATGACTGGCTGGAATTAATGGCCCAAGGCATTGCCTCAAGCCATTGACTCTCCCAGCCGGTCATTAATCCCCAGGAAATGCCCTGGCCCTCAATCGTTATTGCCTAATTATAAACAAAGAGTTTCTAGGCCTTTTTACTGAATATATCTCATCAGATACCATGACACTAAATTCCACTGTTGACAAATATTACCGCTTCCTTGAAAACACAAAGGTCACAAGTCTGTGGTTTGTTGGTTGTCTTGGTAATTAGTCTTCTAGAGGAAAGATTCTGGTCAACTCGTGGATTTTTGCAATACTCTAGTGAAAAAGTGGTGGCATAATGTGTGGGTTTCTTAGCATCTTTATACTGCGTGCCTTTTTTTTTTTTTAAATAGCATTAAGCAAAGTGTAGAAAAGATTAAATGAAAGCACTAAATGGGGTATCTGAACAAGGCTGTTAATTTTATGCTTTTATGTTGTAGCTCCCATTTTTTTGTTTTAGCCCCAAAATGTCTTTTCAACACTGGGTTTGTAGAAGCCTCTTCTAGAGCTCAGAAAAGTACATTAAATGTTCATCTTGATCCTACTATTGCTTTAAGTTTTAGCCTTAAGAGCAGCATTTATAGTGTATTTTAAACATACAGCACTGCCATCATGGCACAGCTTTCTTTTCAGTCCTTATTTGCTCTGAAGTGTAGCAATTTTCCTGCCACTGACAGCAGTGCTTCAGTTCAAGTTGATGACAGAGAGATGTAATTTGGCTGTTGTTCATCTCCCATGTTGCTGAAAGATGAACAATAGCTAAAGCTTAAACTTTTGATGCTACAGTGTGGTAGTAGCTTTTGGGTTTTAAAGATCTGGTACATGCTGAACTTACTGCAGCAGAAATACCCAAAAATAGGTGTAGGAAAATAGTTTGGCCTCTGCCATGGGGGAGGAGAGTTATCTGTCACTTGCAAATGCTTTGGTTATGTTTGTTGTGTAACTTGACTGGGTTTCTCTGGGCTGTTTGTGAAGAACTTGTCAGCTATTAAGATATCTACCAAAAGCTTAGTCATTAAAACCTGAGCCATGTGCATTTGTCTTAGCTGTTTTGGGGAATCCTGAAATGAGCTTTTTTTTTTTCTTTTTCTTCTGCTTTAAATTCAGAGTTGCCCTTTTTGCTGTCTTTTCATCTGGCACATGTCTTTTCATTGCCTTACACTCTCTTTGAAGGGCTTACTTTGACCCAAACCAGAAATCTAGTTCTGACTGCAGGTTTTGCAAAAGAAGGCAGAGCAATAGCACATGAGGAGTATGAATGGGCAGTAGGCACGACCAGGAGCAAATCAAAAGTAGCTAGTAAGCTACTTTTTGGTCTTGGGTTTTGGGGGAGGTGGATAAGAATCTGTCTGCTTGATCTTTGACCTGGGGACATTACTTTCATTAAATGACGACAAAGATGCCCTGTGTTTTGTACGAATATCTCCAGTACTCGGACCAGAATCGTTGCTAGGTGCTTTCCCAGGGTGCGGGGCAGGGGAGCTCATCAAGTAGCTTCAGGGAAGGATGCTTGGGATCGTGGTGTGAGGATGGTAGGCTTTACTTCTGCCAGGGTAATAGATGAAGCAATATCCCTATCTTAAGGGCTTGAAGTACAGTAGCTATTAAGACTGATGACTGCTAAATACCTTGTTAGTTCTTGTGACAGTGCTACTCTTGATCAGGTGTCAGACGTTAGTGCTGGCTGCCCTACTGGGTGGTTAGTGCCCATCTCTTCGGCTCCTGGATTATCCCAGGTTGCAGGAAAATCCAGGATTTGCTAGGTGTCTTTCTTAAGAGAAGCACTGAAGTTAAAATCATAGAAGGTAAGAGTTAAAGAAACTTTAACCTACTGTCTAAGAAACTGTATCTACCTTAGAGGCTGTTTGGTACTTATGGGGTTTTAATGAGGAGGCATTTTCATTTTCTACTAAGAGGTGTGGCAACTAGAACAGTAGAAGGGACTATTATGCCTGATAGTCATCAAAATTGCTCTGAAATCCTTGGAGGGCAGGAGGATAAGGTAGTAGTGGTGTCAAGTATGGTCCCCAAAGCTTTCTTATCAATCTCCACAGTGAAACGCATAAATCCTGGCTGTTGCTGTCTTGGGTGGAGGTCAGTGTTGTTTGTAACTGAGTGCTTTTAAAGGTTGTTGAAGAGAGGTAGGGTTTTTCTTTTTAAGAAAGTAGGATAACCCACGCTGTGTTCCTCATAATGAACTTTGGTTGGCATGGGAGTGCTTCCCAAGATGAGTACAGGACAAGCAGAAAAGAGATTAGGCTTTGTGACCTCACATAGAGTTTTATGGGCAGTAGATGAACTGAAAGGAATGAAGGGAACTGTTTTTTCTTGCCTAGACTGAGGTTGGTCCATGTTGAATTGGCTGTTAGGGAGGGAGTTGATTTAAGGTGACTTGGAAGAGTATTTCAGAGAAGAATGGTGTTTTGATACATGCCTTTAGAATGGTGGCTGTGGAGCTAAAGGTCCAATGCTGTCTGTGTAGGTCCTCTTGACTGCATTGGCATGATATGTTTGAGGTATCAAATTGTGTAACTATTTCAGCTGATGATTTCTACTATAACTTAATTTTTCAAAATATTTTTCCTTTTTAGAAATTAGACTCATTTTATTTAGTTACATGAGCCTTCAGTGATAGCAAGAATGCAAGAGATGACCAGTTCCTTGTAGCTCAAATGAAGATGACCTTTTTAATATAATCAGGAGAAAAAAACATCACTGAAGTATGCTGTATTTTGACACTCTTTTACATCCTATGGAATCTGAAATGACTATATTGGTACTCTATGCACATCAAAGATAAAATGCAGAAGCTTAAAGGCAGCAGAGAGCTGATCTTTTTTCTTTTTTTTTTTTTTTTTAAATAAAAAGTATTCTGTGATTATCCTGTAAAAGATTTCCCATTGCCCACTGCTCTGCTTCTAGAGAGCAAGAGATCAGAAACTCCTCAGTCTAATTGGTTAGTCTGTATGACAGGGAGCTGCCTTATTTCATGTGTGGTGTAGAAATAAATGAGTGCTTAAACCCTTTGAAACACACCACTACTGCAAAAGCCATAGGCTGTAATTAAATTGAATGTGGGGTTGTATTGTCTTGTGCCCTTGGCTATAAACTTGATAACAGGCCATGGTACCCCCTCTATTGTGTTCCAAGCTGGAACCTAATTAGAGATGTTGTAGATTTTCAGTCACTTTCAAAGCCCTTCTGTTCATCTTTTTCCCTGTGTCCTTTTTGTATTATTTTGCTTTTCTGTTTCTGAAGCAACAAATGCACCCTTCTTTTCAGAAGGAAATTGTTAAGGGCATGAAGCCAAATATGTATGTGCAAGATAATTTTTTTATCACAATTTGGATTCAAGGGACAAGTGTTGGTAACTGCATTTTATCTGATGTAGAAGAGATTTATTAGTGTTGAGACAGTAAAAATATATAATCATGTTTCCAGGCAGTGCTTTCTAAGTCTCTTCCAGGCATTTGAGAGGGGAATAAGGAAGGGATTGGAACTTCTCATAACATCTTGATCTAAAAGTAACATTGGACGAGGTACAATTGAATTCTGTTCTGGTTGTTTTTTGGGGATTATCAACAAGGAAGGATGGGCTTTTAGAAATTTACATGCTTTGCACTGAGCCAGTTTTAGTTGAGCTGAAAACCTTCAGACTTGCTAAGGACTTAATCCCCAGTGAGAACGAGTACCTTGATGTGTTCTTAATGCAAGTTTTAGTTTTGAAAGTGATCAAAATTGTAGTGCACAAGTGTATTATAAACATTTCCAATAAATTCTTACCTAGTTGATAAGCTTACCTATTCTATGCACCTGTACACTTCTGTGGCTAGGGCTGATCATTTTAATGAAATGGAAATTGAGTGAAATTTTAAAGCCCTATTCGCTTTACCAATGTATGGAATTTTTACTTTCCAGTGAATGTTTAGGGCACATCTGCTCTATATAGCACCATTCTGAGTTAGCAGTTCCTTGGGACTTCTGACTTGCTTCAAGTCCTAGTCTGAGTGTTCTGATGTGGTTTGCAGTGCTCTTGGTACTTAAAATAGGTTATGTAGTATGGACAATGCATTATTGTGTGATTTCTGGAAAGAGATTGTCACTTCTCTTCAAACAGTGGCACCAGCTGTGGGAAGCCAATCCTTCTCCAAGGTGGGGGCAGGAGATGAGGACTGAGTGGAGCTTTTTTGGTAGTGGGGGTCGCTTGTGGTGGGAGGGAGGTTGTTTGGTAGGTGCTGTTCAGGTAACACAGGCTGGAGCATTTGTCTGTGTAAAGGGAGGAGAGCAGAAAACTCTTTACAGGAGGCAAAGTGTGAAGCTGAATTTTGGCTTTACTTTCAATTTCCTTATCCAAAAAGTCTTGTGGAGGTGCAGGGGTGATTTCTGAGCTGAACTTGACTCTACCACAGTGCTTCATTTCCCACTGTCCTCCTCAAAGTGTGCCCAGGGACCAGGTCTGATGATGCTGTCATTTGTTTTAGTTTGGTTTTTGATGGCAGGAGTGAGAAGGAGAGAAGCCTGTGTAGTTGAGGCTCCTGTGCTTGGTAGTTCTAATGAAGGAGCCACAGCTCTCACACTCCCTGGTAAATTGGCACCTGTGTACTGTGTTACTACTTCTGTGTCAGTCTGTCAGAAACATAATGCATAAATGAACTACTTCCCTAAAACATCTTTATTTTAAGCTTTTTTTTTGCGTGTGTGTGTGTCCGCTTATGTTTATTCAAAATTGAAGATTGCTGGAAAAAGTTCAAGATTGATTTCTCAACACCCTTCAGCTGAATCCTGAGCTTTTACTCACCCCTGTGATATATTTAGCTGCTTGTTTTGCTGCTGTTGATTTTTCTCTGTGTGGTTCTAGTAGGCTTCCAAAGTGGCAGAAGGAGGTTAGTCTGCAGTAAGGGCAGCATCTGATGCCTTGGCTTTGAGTTATTGAAGTCCAGTGTGGTCATACTGAGCTCTCACTCTGATCCAGGGTGACTGGATGGGAAGCTTGCTGGTGAGAGCTCTTGCTTCATGGGTCAGGTGTCCACAGTGAACACGAAGGAACAGCGTTGGAACTCCTGGGCTCAGTAGCACCCGTGGTTAATTACCGAGCATCCTGGGGCTGAAAGCTGCCCTGGAGAAGCAGCAGCAGAGGCGTGTGGTGTGTCTGGCTGGTGGAGGCGGGGGGGAATGGGAGCACGGGTGTGTGGGTTTAGCATGAAAGAGAAGGGGAAACCTGCTCACATTGCCCTCCTCGCTTCATTGTTGCTTGAGGTGGCTTGAGACTCTTTTTGACCTTGTGCCTGAAATGCAGGGAAGAGGAGAAGCAAGGAAAGTGGACTTAAACAGCTTCCTTCCTTCCTTCCTTCCTTCCTACAAGGGCTGGCTGTTTTACCTGTGACACGCCTGACAAATTCCTTCCCTTGCATTGAAATCTCCCCATTCAGAAGAATTGGAGTCATCTGAAGTGCTGTAATTAACCCATCTAGTTCTGATGCCAAATTGGGAGGACCTAGCTGAGAGCTGGGTTGACAAGTTGGAAACTGTAAATTGGAGCACAGATGTCGTAACAGAATCCTATGGCTGTAGTGCAAACTGTGTTTGGAATTCAGATAAAGAGGGAGCCTGCTTCAATTGATTGCCTTTTTGAGGGTTTCCCCATGTTTCTAATGATTTTATAGCTAGCAGCACTGGCTGGTCACAAAAAAGCTTGCTTGCTATTCCTCCTTATCTTAGATGTGACAGTGACACCACCAAAACTGACTGTTTGTGGTGATGCTTTTTGTAGGCTTTTATCAAGCTGATCAGTACTAGTTTCCATCTTCAGTTTAGAAAATGTCATGTCTTTTTTGTCATGATACTGTAGTTTCTGGAAGCTCTCCCTAGACTATTTCAAGACCAGGTTCACATTTTGCTCAAGTTTTTAAATGCCTTTTAAGGGTTGGGGGAAATAATAAGATGCTCTAAGCTTGTGGGGTTTGGCTAATCAGCAATTCAGAAAGAACTGTTTAGCTTTTCAGTTTATTTTCTCTTTTCTCTTAATTTAATAGTGCTGAAGTGTGTATCTTGCTGATTATCTATTTGAAAATACAGTTTCCCTGAGAAAAAAAAATCTCACTTTCTTTGGAAACTCAAACTGATCAGTGACTGACAAACTTGGGAGTGGAGAAGTAGTTGTTCTTTGAGGAAGAACAGATACGGCAAAGCTATGTGGTCTGTGAAATCATGTGAGGAAAACTTAATTGTTCTAGAACTGACTAATGCTGGTAAGAATATGATTTTTTTTTTTTTTTTTCCCCCAGCACAATCACTTGACAAAGTTATATTCCTTTGCAGGGATGGCAATGTGAAATCCCTCAGCCTTTGAATCTGTTTTTCTGCCCCCAACTACCGTTTGAAAATGAAATAGGCAGAGTGGGACTGATGTGGTTTTGGTGTCAGCCTCAAACTGCTGCAAAATCGGCTTTCTGAAGCTGCTGCCAATCCAAAGCAGTATGTGTCACACAGTTACAGTCTGATTTTTGCAAAGCAGAAACAACTTTAATGTCCTTTCAAAACTTTGTGGTTTTGCCTCCTTTTGGGGGTATTTGACACTCTTCCAAAGCAACCTTATTACTGGTTTTATCTCTTAGAAGTCTTTGTAAGTTACCTTTTTCGGGAGACTTTATGTTACTTTTGAGATGCACTTGAATACAAATGTTTCCACTGCAAGTACTCTAGATACAAGCTGTTCCCTTCAGTTTTAGGCTTTGAAAAATATATAATAAAAAGGAATTTAAAAAAAAAAAAAAAGGAAAATTAGGTTTATTGTGACTAGGAAATATAAATGTGTCAAAATGGGCATTGCATGTAGAATGTACAGTGATTCAGTACTAAATATAGTATTAGGTGAGTTGCTAATGCACTGTATTGATGTATGGGAATAGCACTACACTACTATGTAACTGGTAAAATTATCCCCATGCTACAGAGGAGGGTAATTCAAGACTTCAAAGTTCACTGTGGTAATTTATTAAGAAAAGATTCCTCATTTTTGTGCTGAAGTAGAATTTTAACTGGTCAGTTTTTCTCAGTACAGTATATTCACTTCCAAACTGCCAGTGGATATATGCAGGATTGTGAATGTAACAGTAGGCTAGATTTGCAGAACAGGATAATGATATGGTAGTAACTGTGACTGGCATGTAAAACTTCCAGCAGCTTGTGTATGCTCTTATAATTGTTGAGAGACACAAAGGCATCAGGTCAAATCTGTATCTTTCAAAGAAAAAAATATAATAGATGAGAATTTTTAGAAATTTAGATTTCACAAGACCCATGTCCAAATTTTTGCTAAAACAGCGAAACACACTCCTGCTTGGTAACTCAGCTGACTATTCTAGCTTATAAAGGCTTTTTTATTTCTGTGGAGTGCTGGACTGATTTGAGTGGACACTTCTTTTGCTACAGGGTTATGATCTTACCAGTGTCAGTTGCTGCAAAATGCTCTGGTGCCGTGGTGTTCTGGCATTGTTCTGAGAAGATCAGCAGCAACAGAGCTGCCAGAGCTACCCAGCTACCCTGACCCTCACAGCAGCTGCCCCTTGCCTGGCACAGGGGGTGGCAGTGCCCTCCATGGCCCCATCCCTCCTGCAGGGAGTTGGTTCAGGCTCCAGCCACGGGAGCAGGGACCACGCAGCCCTGGGATGATGGATGCTGCTGCCAGCCCCTGGCTCGGGGTTCTGTGGCTCTTCTCAGGCTCTCCTCCCAAATAGGGAACTAATGCTATAAAGAAAAATGAAAATGTCTTCCCCACAACCCCAGTCTTTATAAAATCAAAAAGCTCAAAATAAAAGATCCAACCTGAAACCTTTCCATTGTCTTTAACATTAATGATAGTGGTCTGAAATAGCTGTTACTTACTTTATCTGAAGGGATTAGATTTTTAAGAAGGAAAAGGAGCTTTCCAACCTATCTGGAGGCCAGAAAGGGTTAAATAATTGAGCAGGATTTTGAAGGCAGAGCATGATTACTTTGTGAGAAGAAAGAGATGGAAGTAATAAGTTGAAAAGGAAAATGAGAAGGAGAGGAAAAGCAGGGTGAGAATACCTTACCAACTATCTTGTTGTAGCATATTAGTTTGGGAACTAGATTAACTTCTGTATACCAGAGTGATTCTGCTGCATTAGTTTAATGGATTCAAGGAGCCAAAAACAATGTCTCTGTTTGGAGAGGAGCTAAAATTGGAGGAAGAAATTTGGAGCAAAAAAATCGTTCTTTCCTAATGCCAAATAACAAATGTAGTAGGTGTACTGAAACAGAATTTGATCAAGGAAATACAGACCTAGAGGGGTGGCAAAGAAGAACTATGGTTGGTTTGTTTGTGGTTGTTTTTTTTTTTTTTTTTTTTGTATAGTAGTAAAGCTAGAGAAAAATATAAAAGAACAGTTAAGGGGCAGGGAGAGAAATCTGGGTTTTCTTCAACTTTAGAGTTTAAAAAAAGGTGAATGGGACTTAAACTAAGTGCATTGAATTATTGCCTCTTAAGGGAGCTAAAATCTAGAGGTTTTTTTTCCTTAACCTTAAAAAAACCATGACATTTAAAACAGTGGTTTCCTGTAGAGTTTTGTGTTGGAGTAAGCATTGGTTCTTGGGTATGTATTCTGAAAGAAATCTGCTGTCAGCACGGTGGTAAAATGGCCTGTAAGCATCGTGTTTGGTTTAATGCCTAATGGATAATGAAGTAGTTTCCTCAAGCTACTTGAAATACTTCTTGTAAACTAAAGTGTCCAGAACAATTTCTCATTGGCATCCTATTAAAAGTCACTCAGGAAGTTGGGAAAGCATGTTTTTGATCAAAGTGCTGTAGAAGCTAGTGCTATACTCTCTGAATCCTTTAGCTGCTTCATAAAATTGGTGAGAGGAGGCCCAGTGGAGGAGAGAAACCTGCTTTCAAAGACAGCTTCATCCCACCTGGATGCCAAGCAGAGAGAGCAGCTCCACTGGGGGGTGGGAGGGCAGGTGGAACGTGTAGGGGGATGAGGGGACAAGGTCCGAGTGCCTTGTTTTTCCCATGTTTATCTGACTCACAGTTTCCTAGTGGAATACTAGGATTGTTGAATTATTTGCATGGGTAGCTGTCTGCATCCAAAATGACTTGTGCATGCTAGTCTATTCTGTGTATGTTAATGCCTGAATTTCTCTCGTGTAGTCAGTTCATGTTACACGACAACCTTAAATGCCTCGGTGGTGTGCTTGATCAAAACACTTTTCTTTTTCTTTCCCTGAGGAAACACATCGTGTCATAGCTCTGAGAAGTCAGGAATTTCTTGTTGGTAGGTAGATGCCTGGGTGCTAGCTTTCAGCAACCCGTTCTTGAGAAGAAGTTAAACTGCTATCACACTGTACTCCACTTTTTGCATAAATATATTTTAAACTTTTATGATTTTTTCTATCAAGTTTCTGGCTGTGCATCTTCATGAGTAGGAGGCTCAAATCAATATTTACAGGGTCTGCTTTCATGCTTTATATATGCAGCTATATCAAGATGCATGGTTATGCCTTTTGTAAGAAACTTATTCAAGGGGAAGTGTTCATCTGATCAGCAGTATCTGCTTTTTTAACAGCGATAGGAGGATGCTTTGAGCACTGTTGTATAAGCAGTAGGAGTGTGCTCTACAGAAACTGTCAAATATGCTGACTTTGTTGTGGCTTGAAAATTGTGTTTAACTGTGGCGAAAAGTGGCCACCACAACATAGAGCCTCCCTGGGGCAACAAGTGTGCTGCCTTGCATGCCAGTGGGACAGTGCCACAAAGGGAAGCTGTTTTTCAAGGCATAGGAGATGACAATCTTGGAGATACTGTACCAGCTAATGGCAGGCTACAAGCAGGACACAGGACACATGGCAGAGGTGTTACTCAGGCTGCACTAATGAAAGAGTCAAAAAAGCGGGGGAGGGTAAAAGTCCCCACCTGTGAAAACAGCTTGTTAGCTGTTCTTAAAGCACATTTTTGGTGGCTTGTGAGAAGATTAGCAGCCTGGATCTTATTGGGCAAGTGTCCTTACACTGGAGACTACCAGAACACATGCTGGTTGTCCCTGCTGTTGGCAGCCCGGGTTCTGAGCAGCTACTCTTTGCCCCAGAGGTGAGCTCTTGACCAACTGGACAGGGTGATGGCCACAAGAGAGAGCTCACTCTGCCAGTGGTGCACTTGCTGCCTGGATGGTCTGCTGGGCTGTGGATGTGATGCTACCTAAAAGCAGCAGACTCCTGTACCAATTTAAGTGGAAAAACAAGACTAATGGCCGAATTTCTACAGTCTGTACCTTTCACTAATTGTGAAAAATAGCAGTTTGCTTCTCCATCCTCCTGGCTTCACTATCTTCTTCATATAAGTCACTGAGTTTTACTTATGGCTTCTTGTCTCTAATAATTTCTTAATGAAGCAGACAATTTTATTTTATTTTATCCTGTATGAGCTGCTTCTCATCATTTATTCTTGTTTCCCTCCACTCCATTTCCACTCCAGGCAAAAATTATTTCCAGTGAAGAAGGGCTGGATGTGTGTCATTCCAGAGCTTTTGTAAATGACCCTACAGATTTGCTTGCATACACCCTTTTCTCAGCTAGAATATATGCAAGGAAGGTCATATGGGGCCTGTCCCCATGCCCCATCCCCACATCAGTGGCCAAGAGCAGATGTCTGTAGAAGAGAACAGAAATGGACAGATGGGTGTTGCTTCTCATGCGAGTGTTATAAAGATGTTTGCCACTTCCCCCTCTGAGGTGTAACGTGACATGTCAGGAGCACATTAATCATTAAGAAGCAGATATTAACAGAGTCACATCGGGTCTGTGGGATGAATGGACCCCTTTACATCTTCCTCTCAAACTGTTTTGATGGGAATGTTGATTACAGACAAGGTAAACTTGTTTGTAGTTCATTCATTAATAACAAACTATAAACTACCCTGCCTCCCCTCCCCACAGGCAAGGCACTTGAGGAGATGCCAGGCAATTAAAGTACTTAAGACAGTAATTACAGTCAAATATACAACAAAAATAAAATCACTGCACATGATTTTTTTTTATGCTTGGTTTTGTTCTATGCTTTTATTAAACCGCAGTTCTTGCCTCGCGATTGAGCAGGAATTTCTCAACTGGTAATACCAAAGTGTTTGACAAGCTTTCTTTGGTTCATCTGGATATTTAGTAAACTCTTTGATGGTCTTCCTGCTGAATTCATCACAGCTCAGATTCCTGCTTTTTAGATGTATCTTGCTAGATAAAGCTGGTGTACCTCTGAGCCCTAGCACCCATCAGTAGGGAGGTGATACCAATGCTATCTTGAAACTCTTCCTTTCTACTTTTCATGCTGGTTTCCTTACTGTACAAGGAGTAGCATCTCTAGTTGTTGTGATGCTTAGGAGGGGAAGACTGAATTCAGCTGAGGTGTTCAGTTGGCTTCAGATACTTGAATTGAAGCTGATGCATTTTAAACTCCAGAAATTAGTGTCCACAAGTTTGATTTATGAACCTATTTACTGAGTTAACATCCTGCAGTAGAAATTTGTGTCTATGTCAGCCCAGTATTTTAAGTGAAATTCTAAGGGACTTCAATATTCCAGATAAAGTACACTTTAAAAAGACAGAAACTGAGCTGTAATGAGATCCAGCTGGTGTGCATAAACCTTTCACGTTGTGTTACATAGTTAAGTTGGTAAGTAATGTATGGGGAAAAGTTCTGGTGGCTTATTCCTTTGTACTGGAGCTTTACGAGGCTGTATAAATACTGTAAGTATTTAATGGGGGAAATGCAGGATTAAAAGCAGACAGCTGATGATGTATGGTACAGAAATGTCATAAAGCAAATGTGGAGTAGTATCCTTTCAGTAAATAGTAAATGACTGAAACGTGACAGCGTTCACCTACGTTAAAATAGCTCTCATGTGAACAATTTCCAACTGATTGGTTTGATTAATGTGACTAGTTCAAAAGTAGGTCGTTTTATCCTGGATGGCATCAGAGTGTGGATTCTCTCTGAGTAATGTTTTGACTGGTCTTTTTATTTGGTAAAATCTACATCTCTGTGGTATTCAAAGCAGAGGACCGGGCTTATGGGCTCCTTACCATAGCTTAACAACCTGTTCTCCTTTTAACAAACTGTAATTACAGAAACATAAACTACATCTTCATTTATTTCAATGGTAAGAGCATGGGAGAAGAATGTGGGAAGGCATTCTTTGTGCCGCCATCAATTTGGTTGCCTACCTTGCAGTTGTTTATCATAAACATCCTAGAAAGCTCCTGAAAATACCGAATGTGGAATGTGCCAAAAGTGGTTAAAATGCAAAACTTTGTCCTCTGACAGACAAGCCCTGGCAAATCTTAGCTTGATGTTACTGCCCTCGGCTGCCCTCCTCCTTTGTGGAAGGCTTTTGCTCCCTTGTGGAGTCAGCAAAAGGAGCTGTGTGCCTGCACTTCAGCGGCTACAACAAACCTTGTCAAGAGATTAGTATTTTTGGGGTGCTGTCACTGTCAGCAGCAAATTGAGTTGCCATGTTTAGTCTGTGAACTGGAACAGAGGAGGCAGGGGCATGTAGTCTGTTTTGCTAGCTCTGCTATGGGGGTGGTAGCCCTGGGGAGAGGAGTGGTTAAAAAAGAGTAGTCCGAAATTGCACAGCCATTTGCTGCATGGTGATGTCTGAGCCCTCAGCTATCCTCATTTAAATGGAATGGTCAGGGAGGTATCATAACATATTTAAAGCTTAGGTAGCTGTTCTTATGAAGAGTATAATTTACAATAATTGCCACTTTTAATGATGAACTGATCTATTTGAGATGGCTCGATGCCCATTAAACAGTTAAAAGGACAACTTAGTTTTAAGATGCTGTTACCAATGTGGGCATATTGAACTCAAGCTGTTCAGAGGGATATTGTGGGGTGATTTCCATAGCAAAGGTATATTATGCTTAGGCACCCTTCTGCAAAAGGGAAACTGAATTTCGAACTAGAAATAAATCTTTACTTTCTCAAGATTTATTCAATGAAAGGTGAAAGGAACATTCAGAGTGTAAGTGAATAATAAAAATCTTCTGGTTCTGTGGGTTTGTAAGCTCTCGTAAATCAGTCGGCAAGTTCCCAGTCATGACAACCATGTCCCATACTCCGACACTGCAGCCACCACAAAACTCAGGAGAAGCATGAAATCAACCCTAATAAAAGCAGCAAGCCAAATGAGTAGCATTAAAAACCCAAGGTTGCGGATTTCTGACTTAATTTCTTGCAGGCTGTCAGAATGCCAACAGACTCTTTAAATCTTCCTCCCTTTCCTCTGTGGGTCTCCACCTTGCCTCTTTCTGCTTAGTAAAGAAGCAAGCAAAAATTGTGTGTGGGACTTTGTGCAGGGAAAAGGGGCTGAAGACCTCTGATGGTTTGTGCATAGGGATTTGACATGGCTCAGTGTTTTGTGATCCTTGTTTTTAAGGAAATGCTCATTTAACATATGGAAAAGAAATGGGTTAAAAGTCAAAGCAATGATAATGAGTGCTCCTCTGTTTTTCTCACTGCTCTGGCAACTGAGGTCCCTGCTGCTCCTGGTGAAGCCACTGCTGGGCATCAGCCCTGACTCAGGATTTGCAGAAAGGGTGAGGTCTGGGCACACAGCACCATGTCACTGAGTTAAAAAATGAGGATAAGAAGCATTTCTGCTCAGCAGCCATGGATTGCTTGGCAAGGCTGTGCTTCTCGCTGTGTGCAGGACCTGCCAAAGCATTGGGAGAGGTGGCTGAAGGCACTGATAGGGGTGGCTGAGGACCCAACACCTTGTGTGCTTCTCCTGTGTGAAGTGGCCTCACTGGAAGTGAGAGGGGAGCTTGCTTCGACCTCGGAACGGCTGATGCCAGTGCTCTGCCAGCCTCTAGCCAAAAGCTGGCCTGAACCGACCCCGCTTGGCTCGAAATCCGGTGGGATCTCAGTGCACTGGGAATAGCAGGCACTTTGTTCTCCATCATGGATACACTGTGATTAAACGTGGTGGTCATGAGGCCAGATTTACTGCTGTGCTCTCCCTGTCCTGCATTGCCCAATGGCACAAACACCCAGAGAGCGGGCAGATTTGATCCTTGCTTCCTAAGGATTGTGAAATTCTCCTTCTGTACAAATTTGCTGGCTGAATTTAAAGCATGATTTATAAAAAGGGCCTTTCCTCTTAGAGTAAATGTGATTGCCCTTTCTGTAGGGCTGCAAGATAAATGCTCTTAGTCTTCAAGGGAACTTTTTAGGCATGCAATCCTTAACATGGTTTTGGCTCATCTTCCCTGCTGCACACTTTACTAACTTAAGGCTATTTAACTGACATGCAAAGGAAAAATACTGTTTCTTCAGCATTGGACTTGATGTTGGTATACAAGAAACGCAGAGTAAGGCAGGCATTTGTTTTCTACTGTTCAGAGGCTTTTCAAAATCCTCCAAAGTCTGCTGTGGTTCTTACTTTGGTCAGTTTCCTCTGTTTGCCTTTGCAAGTAGACTTTCTCTTGCTAATCTGCTGCCTGAAATACTCTTTGTTCAGAAAAGCAAGTCTCTTTCTGTTGTAATCAGGGCTAGGAATTCAGCTGCAGGGTCACTCTTTGTGCTGTAGAGTTCACTGACCATGTTTTGCTTCTGGCAGTCCTAGCTTTGGCCCCTTTACACAGATCAATGCCAGGCTAACCCCATTTATTGCTACTACTGAATCAAAACTCTGCTTCTCCTATTTAATTTAGCTCAAATAGATGTAATGCAAACAAGCGTCAGCATGGAAAAAGAGACGGAAGAAGGGGAGGAAGAAAAAAACCATACTCAGGGTTTTTTTTAATTAAATATACATTAAATGGTGCCAGGCTTCAGGTGGGAGGAATTAGTTGGCATTGTATCATTAGACCCTCTGTAGAAATCAGTCATTACCATTGATTCTAATTTGCATGCAAGTATTAGAGTTTATCTGCTTGTCTTCTGTTACCTTTTTATGTTTAAAACCGTTTTTAATGTAATTGCTACTGCTCAAGCTCAGCCATGCATTCAGATTTCTCCTGGGTCTCTTAGTCCTAGATGAACCTCCTGGTTCATCCTCCTGGCATTCCACTGTGCCCTGACAAGGTGAACCTCCATCATTATTACTGGATTCCACAGCGTCAGCATCCTAGGAACTTCCAGACTTGCTTCTGGTCAAGGGAGGCTGCTGCTGGCAGGAGTGTGTCACTCTCGGTGAAGCTGCTTGATGCTCAACACTTTGTAAGCCTCATGACTGCAAGATGGGTTAAGAGGTTTTGTTGAAGTGAGCATGTGACAGGCAAGACTCTTATGGCCATCCAGCTCTGTGAGTCTAATATAATTTTTTTCTGTATCTGTGGCACACCTCAGTATGAGAAAGTGTTGGGCACCTCAGGACCTTACTGGGATTTTAGATGACAAGACCTTGACAGCATGGCTGGCATCCAGCCATCTTTCCTGGCTAGGGCTGGAGTTAGGAATTCTACTTGCCACACCTCATTCCATGCTGCTTGTCAAATACATGGAATAAGGCACACACATACCCTCACCCCTTGTTGATTTCTGGATTGAAGTTCTGTTCGTTGTGCAAGGCAGTGTGGGTGGAAATCCTGAGGTCCAGTTTTTCTGCTGAAAAACAAAATTTTGCCATTCATCCTTCCACTCAACCCCTTTCCCCACAGATAAACCTCTCCCCAAGCTATTCCCTTTTGGTTTGGTGTTCATCAGAAATCAAGTGTTCAGGTGACTGTGTTTGTAGTGGGATGGAAGACAGCTGAGACAATCTACAACTTAGGGATTGTTATTGAAGTTAGGTTCTCTTACACTCTATTGGGTGATCACCACAAGACTCCTGAAACCCTCCCTGTTTGTTTCAAATGCACCTTTATTTCTGGCATTAAAAATCTTCTGTTCTTGAAGCTTCTCAAATATTTTTTCTGGAGGAGAGACCTATCTACTGAAATGTTTGGCATTTTGGGGGAGTTTGGTTTTGCTTTTGGTTTTGGCTTTTTTTCCCCACTCTTAGTAATTCAATGCCTCCTCCTCCTTCTGTCTGCTCTTTCCTTTTCTTTGCAGGGGTTTGTTGTTTCAAAAGGGGATACTTTGGTTTCCCACTCCTGCCATGCATTCATGTCACTGTTGCCCCCTGTCTTTGTCCCTTTCAGGAGTGCTCGTGCTTCAGCATCTGTTTTCCTCCTTTTCCACACCAGGGAGGGAGCTGATGGTTTCCTCCACTGCTCCTGAGTGGGAGGCAAGCATGAAGTGAGACACAAGCTGCGAGGTCTTCCTGATGTTTCCCACAAACTTACCTGGTTCCAGATAAAGTCCCTTGCAGTTATCTGCCATACTTTATCTGAGGTTGGTCTTCTGAACACTCTGGATGTGTCACCATATACAATTGTCCCTTTACCTGTCAACTCTTCCATATTTCAGGTCTCTGTTGGAATATGGTTTTAAAAAACTATTTCATCATAGTTGGTGGTTGTCTGTACTTGACACCTTCTCATACTTTTGATACTCAAAACTATTCCTTTAATGATTATTTTTAATCTTTTCTCCCCCAATCTTGTAGTCTTTATCCTTCTTTGAAGTTGTTTTATCTATTGCAGAAGACAGGTTCAAAACTCAGTTTGGACCTAGAGAGGGCCCTGAGCAGCATGGTCTTACTGGTTATTATCACTCAAGATATTCAGTGAGTTTGTTTCCTCTAGCTTTGGTTAAATGAAGTCTTCCCCTCCTTCCCTACAAACCCAACAAAAGATTTCTTCAGGTATTATTCTGAATGAGGGTAAGTTCATCTACAGCTTACTGCCCCTACAGCAGCTCAAGTGAGCTGAGCTGAGCTGAGCCTTCTGGCCATGACCAGCTTCTCCATTACAAAACAGCCTGACAGAAGAGACATTTATTTCATAGCTAAATGCTTATTACCCCTTGGTGGCTGGCTTCCAGGGCTGTCTCATTTAACTTCTGTGTGTTTTGAAAATAATGTATCTTTGTTATGTTTTATGTTCTTGATGAAGCTGCTCTTTGGTGTTTTAAGTTTGTGCTGTCCCTCAGAATCATCCAAGGATGTGATTCTTCTCTGTGCCCTGACATAGATACATCAACTATTGGTTTACACCAATGTATTTTTTATTTTCAGTTTTATTGAAATGTGGTGTACATTAGAGGGAACAAAAGTCAGTAGCTAGAGAAAGTGAGACAGGCATTTATCTCTGATTGACAGGCATAGATTTTTCTGCTTCTTTAAACATTTTCAGGTCCTTTTGTTGCCTAATCACTGGTGTTTTGTGTTTTAGTAATGACCAGAGAAGTATTACCACAGACTTAGAAGCAGGCCATACCATCCAAAGAAGTGCATATTATATATAATGTAGATTTCATCCACTCTTCTAAGGTTATGTGCATGGTCTGATTTGGTGCTAGATCAAGTAAAAGCCTTTTAATATGAAATCAAGAGTTTGCTGAGCTAGATAGCAGAGGCTGTCCACCACTAAATAGTGGATTGCTGCTTCATGAGGATGGCTGCTGCTAGCATGTAGCACAGGGTTATACAGAGTCAGGGTTAATCACCCCTGTGCGTAAAAAATGCTAAAATTAGCTGCCAAATGGATGTTTTTATCATATGAGCTATGAGGACTACTTGGAGAAATCCCACAGGTCTGAAAACAATAACCAAAACTCTATTTCTTAGCCATGGATCTCAGAGTATCTTTTACATGTAATGGAATCAAATGAACCAAATGTAAAATATGCTTTGTTCGTATGCCATATGGTCTTTGCCTTGCCAAGCACCCTTTTTGCCTGCCAGAGCAGACTCCTGGGCTCTCCTTTCCTTGAATCCTGCCCTTCACATTAACAAAAAAAAAAAAATTGCTCCTTGACCTGCATAGGGAATGGTGGGCATATGACTTTCCATTCATCCCTATATACATTTCCAGCATTTAAGAAAACTCCAAACACCAGAAAAGAGGCAAAATGAAGTAAAAAAACCCTTCGTGCACTATTGCATTGAAAGAGCCTTTTGAATTTAGCCACAGCTTAATTTGAGGATTTAGCTTAACTCAGAACTTCAGCCCCTTCCTACCATCCACCCAAACCCAGACCCACTTCTCTAAGGGACTTAAAGTCCAAAGATGGGCTGATTTTAGAGTGGGGCAGGGGTGGGGAAGTGTCTGGGTCACTGATGGGTTGGAGTGCAGGTTCCATGTGCCATGTGCATATCCCACCTCCAGAGCTCTGGGGGGAGACCCCACTGCTGAGTGCTGCCTCGTGTGTCTATTTAGCAGGGGCCCCTTTCCTGTCCCCGTGCAGTGACACCTGTGCAGTGTTGTGCTGCCTGTCCCAAGGTATTAAGTAATCCACAGGCATTTTGAAATAGCTAATCATAATACGATTTCTCTCGTGATAATGTTTGAGGTTTTTTCATTCTCCTGCCTGTTATGAAATCTGTAGGCTGGTAATTTTAATGGGAGTTACAAGAGGAGAGGAAAAAGTCCCAGCTAGCCCTGGAAATGCATGGGATCATGGAAGAGGCAGGTAAATGCTCCCTTTTGCAGTCCGTCTTGGCAAGGACTTCCAAAAAGCCTGTCACCTCAGTAAGTTCAACTCTCACCCTTTCCTTGCACTGTTCTCCCTCTTAGCAGTCTCTGTCCCTCTAGTGGGGTTTTGATAGATTATCATTTTTGTGAGACTGGAACGTTGCTTTGCTAAGTTCAGCTTCAGAGACTTGTTGGAAGGGGAATGGATGAGACAGAAAGAAAGAAAACTGAGTGACACAGGGGTCCTGGAGGTCAGTTCTTTTTGCCCGTGGTGTGTCATCAGTACTGGAGTGAGGAATGTACAATTTAAGATTACAACTTCACACCCTATTTCTAATTCTCTACCAGACTGAGCTGTGACTTTCAAAATTGTGTTTCTGTTTAAATCTTCATCATAAATTAGATAATTACAAATGTGTGGCTTCAAAGCACTTTCATGCCTTTTTCCTGCAGTCAGGTTATAGATGAAGCTGTCTGTTTTATTGGCTACTGCCATAATTACCCAGTGGACTCAGTGTCTTCAAAATTGTGATTCCAGCTGAGAATATTTTATTATTAGTTGCTTCAAGAAACATCTGGAGAGTGCTTTGAGGTCTTGTGCCCTACAGCATTTCAAAGATGTGGTTTTATCAGATCCTTCTATTTTGTCCCTTACCTTTTTCCTCTTCATATGGCCAGGAGAGCTAATAAAGACTTTCCTGTATTTTTCTTAAGCCTGGTAAGGTGATTCTAGGTACAAAATTCTTCAGACAGTCCACAGGTGGGGGTGGTTTTTTGTTTTCATGTTTAGTCTGAAGTAGATAATATTCTGTTGATACGTTTTTGGACGTATCTTCTCTAGATGGGTCAGTGCTATTTCTTTCTGCTCCTAGGCAAATTAATAAACCAAATTTAAAAGTGCAAAGGAAAGCAGGCGGCTGGCTGATTCAAAGGGAGAGGCTATGTTTTTCATCACCACCCTTTCAAAGCCTCTCTGAATCAAAAGAACCATTGGATTGCGAAGGCAAGACCTATGCCACACCAGAAGCTCCCAGTTCAGCAATTTTCCCAGGGTAAAATTATAACTCATGTTTCCTCAGCACAGGCTGTAACTGGCAGCGTTCCTTCTACTTCTAAGGGTGAAATTGCTGGGGGGAGAACAGACATCTAATGTGCCTCTGGAAGTTTTACAATGGGTGTTAGCCTCCCTTTGTGGAAAGGTAGATGTTCTTCTGGAACATACCCAAGGGCAGGTGCTATTCAAACTGGAGTGTAAACTGACTTCAAATAAGGCAGTACAGGCTTATTTTTGTTCAGTTTGTGAGTCAAATCTAAAGCAGAAAAATCCACTTCCCAAATTCTGACAATTCATGACTATCTTCCAGGTATCCCACTGAAGTCTACATTTCTATGGGTCTTTAAAATCTTCAGATACAACTTCAATTCAAGACATTAATCTTTATTCATGTACTGCTGATAGGATCTTACCTTGCAAACAAAACAGATTTTAACAATGCTTGTTTTTTAGTGTTACTTCTCACCAGAAGATTATTGGACAAATTGCAAATTTGGTCCAAGAAGAATGTAACCACTTGGTTTCTTTCCCATTAAAATCTTGGCACCATCTGTACGGATTTGTTTGGGTTTGCATTCAAATATACCAGCATGGTTTTGGGGAAGAGAAGTCCTTTCTTTCTAAACCTAGGAGGGAGTGTTTGTTGTTGTTTTTCCCTTGTCCTTATGTGAAGGCTCTTACAAAATATGTATAGATTGCCTGCTAGAAGTGGATAAAAGGCAACAGCACTCAAGTGAAAAGTCTGACTAAAATTTACATTATTAATAAATCTCAGCCTACAAGTGGTCTACTTAGGCACAGTTGAAAGATGGATTCCAGTGTTCAGAGTTCCCCTCTTCCTTCCCATAGGTGTTCCTGGCCCAAACCTCATGTAGATGTGGTGAAGGTGGCTGTCATGTTCCTGCCTTCAGTAGTGCAGGAGATGAGCTGGGAGATTCTCCATCCCTCGCAGAGGCAGTGGGAGCTGTTGCCTGCTCTGTGCTGGGCTGTTCCATGGGACTGGGGAGAGCTGCCTGAGTGGCTGCCTCTTTCAGGGAGGAGGTGTAGACTCTGAGTGGAGCCCCAGAGTATTTAGGTATGCTATCTGCAGAGTAGCTGGCAGGTCAAACCTCTTGCAGCAGGGGTGAAGTGGTCCAAAACACCTAGATTGATGCTCCTCACTGGAATGAGTGAAGCCTTGTATGGTGGGGAAGTAGTGTGTCATCTCTGCCCTTTGCAAGAGGTGAAACTCCCTGTATGTGTGCTTGCTTTCCTATGAAGTACAAGTAAATTTATGTTGTCTCTGCTACCTGAGGTTTGATAGAGGTGCGAGAAGAAAAGCGACCTATTTTTCAGGTTTAAAGGAAAGTAAATGAAACTGTCCTCGGGGCAGCAGAAGCAAAGACTTTTGTATCAAGCTGTAGTGTTGTGGGCAGGGCTGCCAGGCTGCTAAAGGCTCTTAAGACCTGGAAGCCTTTCCCAGGGACTGCTCATCTTTTAATAGCGCTTCCTCCTTTTTTTTTTTATTTTTTTTGAGTGTCCACGATGACTGCACTCTTTCCCTGCTCAGACCAAGGGATTGCTTGGTACTTCCTGGCTTGTTTCTGCAGTATCTGACAGGATACTTGTCCCCTCTTGCACATGGAAATTAACAAGCCTGAGTGAAGGTCACTGAAGCACTGTGTTGTATACCCCATGAAATATTTTGAACTGGTCATGTCCAGCTCAGGCTGGGGAGTTACTCTTTTTTCTGGTTGCTCCTAATTCGGTTTCATTGCTAATTTGAGTAGATGCTGGTGCAGAACAGACAAGCTCTTGATGGAGCAAGTGGCCTGAAATGCTGGCTATCCAGTGTGCCCCTACCATAGGACACCCTTAGCAGCATCGTGGCAGGTCTGGTACCTCTGGTCCAGTGACCTCCTGCATCTAAGCACTGTGTCCTCCAGCATGGTTAGGGGATGTTTTTGCCTGCTGCACCCTGGGGTGAACACTCTGTGGTTACACAGTGTCAGGTGGACAGTGGTGTGCTGTGCATTAACTGGGAGCAGCTTTCAAATCCAGTTTTGCTTGTGAATTAAATGGATGCTTCACTGAGCAAGAATCAAATCGGCACCTGTAAAGGCTGTGGAATTCTCCCTCTGTTGTGAAAGCCAAAGTGTTTGTGTTTGGGTGTGGTGAATCTGGGCTGGACCCCCAAATTTGGTTTGGTTTGGTTTTTTTATTGTACAGTGGGTTGAATATATCCCAAAGATCCTGTTCGTGTCATGGGCTTCAGCCAAGTTCTGTGCTGGCCGTGTTTGCCACTTGCTTGACCCAAGCACAAAAGTGTGCACTTCAGCCACCTCGAGCCAGAAGAGTTGTGCTTGACCCGAGGAAGAAATGGGTAGGCAGTGCAGAAGAACAGGGATGTAATAAATGACAATATTTGGGCTGACCTCAGCACTACTCACCCAAACAAGCAAGGGGCTGAGTTAATCTTCCATAAAGAGTGCAAACTTGTAAAATATTTTGAGGGAGGTATTAAACTTTTGTCTGCAGCTTCGAGGCTTAGGGAGGTTTTCAGAGAATTTTATAAGCACTTGAGAAGATACATCCTGTCTCTGTAAACTTTTCCAGGTTTTTGGACTCACCTTTACTGATGTACTGGTGTAAGCACAGGCTCTCATTTGAATTCTGCCATTATCCATGAATTCATTTCCTTCGCTTTAAGATTTTTCTTAAGGTCACAGTGACAAATTTCTGATGAAAGTGTGGTTAGAGCTGTTCTGCTTGAGCTAATTGTGTGCTATAGACTTGGCTCCTAGGCTATGGAATTACCAAAGTGCCTCTGAGCTCTTGACCAAGGGTGGTTTTTAACTGTCCTGCATCTGCAGGTAGGCAGCTTTCTCCACCCAGCACAAACAAATACCTCACTTCCTTCAGCCCCTTGCCTTGCATTTGGTTCTCTGCACCTCTATCATTTATTCTAGGTCCTGGTCAGCTCTGAAATCCCAGCAAGGCTAATTTTCCTGAGGAAATGCCACCACGTCTCTCCAGCACTTAGCGTGTGTAGGTGCTCAGCAGTGCCAGCATCTCAAGGAGGAGAAGGCTGCAAGCAGCCAGTGTTTGGGATGTGCAGCAAGGGACCCCCACCCTGAGGGGCCAGATCAGCGCTCCGCCCCGGGGCTGGTGACTCTGGGGCAAGGAGAATGTACCAGTTAAAATTGTCCCATCAGGTAAGTGCTCCAGTCACCACTGCTGTAGCCTCTTTGGTGTGACCAGAGGTGAATTTGCCACCTTTTTAGGCTTGATGTGCATTTGGATTATTCCAGGATATAGAGAGGACAGCCTAGCATGGTCCCTGGCACCTGCAGGAAGGAGTTTCAGCCAAGGGTTTGTTTCCTGATGAACTTATACCTTACACCCTGGCCATGATGAACCCTTCTGGGTATCTTTGTCCCTTCTCACAGTGGTCTTGTGACACCCACCTCTCTAAATTGCATTGCTGCATGTATTTCTGCAAATAATACTGAGTGCCCCAAGCATGGCACTTGTGATGGGAGGAGTGAGCAGCTGCTTGGCACAGTAGGTCTCCTGCACTTCAGTGCCTCAGCATATCCAGAAAACCTTCCTGCTTCTCAAGCTCTCCATTGTATTTGACTGTCTTGCATAGGATAATTTGACCTTCTGTCATATGTTGACAGACATTCAGGATTTAAAATGAAGCTTTAGAGATTTAGAATAATAAATCTAGTGCTACTATTGAGTCTCAGTGGACCTGGTGTCTTAGCTTGCTGTGGCATTGAATTGCAGCTGATTGTGTTTTGGGCCCATTTCTCGTGTGACACTCAAACACAATTGTTCTGGAGTTTTGCCTTATGAACATAATTCCTGATGTTCAGAGTCAGCAATCCTAAACCTTGCAGCTGTAAGAGAAAGGGCAGTTGGATTATATTGATGAAAGGCAAAACATGACAGTGCAATTGGCATATTTTCTCTGGGGAAAACAATGAGCTGTTTCTTTGTTTTGCAGACCCAGTGGCAGCAGTGAAGCCCAACCATGTCCTCAGGGAGCTACCGACCACTGGTGTCAGGGTGAAGAAGCAGAAGAAAAGGATGGATGTGCTTACATGTAAAGACTTTTTGTCAAAGATCTGAGCAATTTCTTTGTGTTTCTGGGCTCTTCAGAATGAAGGTGAAGAGAAAGCACCATGGTGATGGCATGCACACCTTGAGATCAAAATGCAGTTTGCATGCTCTGTGTGGTGCACATGGTTGTCTTTGGCCACCTTGCAGTGCTCTGTCTGAGGGGCCAGCAGTTTCGTGTCATCTGTGGATGCTGAGTACCAGAGCCACAGCCAGAGAATTTGGTGTGAGGATATCACACCAGCCCATACAGGTGCCCAGGGTGAGATTTTCCCCTTCCAGCAGGACAAGCTCCTGGGTACTCTTAGACATGTAGCTTTGTATCTCTGCCTGCTTGCTACGCCTTCCAGAAGTGCTGTTTGTACTGTACTGATATTGTTTATGTTGAATAAATGCTTTCTCCAGCCTCTTTGTTGTGGCAACTCTTTTTGCTGAATTCAAAAAAGTGGGGGGGTACTTGTTTAAGCATTGTGGTGAGACGTGATCATGATTATTTTTTTAATCTTTAATGAAATGTTTGTTTTGAAAAAGTACATCTTCAGAATGGGGACACTTGTGCAGGAGCCAAATCTGAGAGCAGTCCTAATGTTCCTGGTTTGGATGAGGTTCTTGAGCTGCGCTGTCCCCCATCCCACAGGCACCCCTGAGCATCAGCCTGCTGTTTTTTTCAGAGTGCAGGCACACAGATGTCCCTGACACTTGGGTGATTTCTGCTCTGTACTGGAGGAAAAGGGAGTTGATGCCAGCTTCTGAAGTTTGTTTGCTGTTTGGATTCATTCCCCATACAGTGGGATATATGGGTTCAGAGGAGACTCTTCTGCTGGAGGTGGCTGATGTGGATGTGTTAACTGCTGTTTCCAGTTGTTCCTGGGCACCAAGCTTTTGTCAGGAGAAGCATCTCTCTCACGTCACTCTGTTGAGAAAAAAGGATAATGAACACAGATTGATTTGATACTTTAGAATAAACTACTGCATGATTATTCTTTCTAATGTCTAGAATAGCTAAGACAAGCTTGCCCTCAACTCCCCCCAAAAAATCCAAGGGAGTTAGAAATGTGTAAATTTGAGTTCCTCAGCAGTAATAATTGCTGGGGCTTTGACAGGGAATATATATATATGCTACTGAGTAGCATATATATATATTCCTGCTTGAGCTGGGCTGGCTCACAGGGAAGATGTTGTCTATAATAACTCCAGCCAGCAGTGTCTTGACCTGCAAACTAAAATGATCCTCACATTCCAGTGAGTCAGGCAGAAAGTTTGTGCTTGAATATCGGTCCTTCTGTGCCTGAGCTCGGGTTGTCTTGAAGTGGCATGGGTTTTGTCAAGGCTTCTGTCTTAAGAAGGGAACCAGGATGACTTTACTCAAGACCACAGAGTGTAAATAACACTTAGGACACCAGTGCTAATATTTTCAGGGGACAAGGAAGCCTCCTGTCTCTTTGGTTTTTGTACACTTAGCACATTGTAATGACTCATGTTCTACAGATACCTCTTATTCCTTCCACTTGCTAGCAGAACATTGACATGGTTCCTGGGTTACTGTTGTTTGGTAGAGCAGTTGCAAGAGTGCATGTCTCAGCCCTGCAGCTACTGTGTTTTTTCCAGCCCTGGTGTAAAGGCTTATTCTTTAACAGTATTTTTGAATGGAGCTGGGGAGAAGATGGTATAGAAGAAAAGGCAAGGGAGAGGAGAAGGAATGTGAAAACTCTTCTCCATGATCCTTGGCCCCCTTTGGTAGGAAGACCTCTAAATCACATGGATTTTTGTAAATCCCAGGAGGAGCAGTTAAGGGAGGGCTGCTTTTGCTTTTGTTGAGGCTACAGGAGGGCTTGCCTAGAGCAGAAAATGTGAAGCAGGTTCAGATATACTCAGAAGACCTATGCCTACGAACTTCTTCTTGTGGAAAGACTCCTTCAAATATCAGCAAGGAAGTGGAGGAGCCCCAAACTGCTCTAATAGAGCAGTTCTTTTGTGTGCTGAACTGAAATTGAAAAGTTTTATACAACCTAAATGCCTTTAGTCTGAGTAGCGCACAGATTTTGGCATTTTTGATTACATGGTTTCAGTAATATGTTCATTCTGAGTGAAAATGTGAACTAATTTTTATAAAAAGCTGTTGGGGGGGGAATCATCTGAATATTAATAATGATAAATGCTTTACAGGGTATTTGAAGTGTTTTGGTTCATGGGAACTGTTATAAAACTGGATTTTCTGTTCTTAATTTTCTTGTAGGATAAATAAGAAAATGTTTGAGAAAGAAAGCTATGAGGTGACAGACTGTTGGCAGGTCAGGAAGGTTGCTGCCCATTCTGCCAGTGCAGGTGGTAGCAATGCTTTGTGCCCCTCTCATGAACAAAGCTGGTGCAGTTCCTGAGGCAGACAACAGCCTCTGTGATCTCCTGTGTGGGAACAGCCGTGCCTGAGCTCTGAACCCGTTCCTGAGTTCACGTCTCACCTGCCTGACACCAAGAAAGCTTCTGAAGAGCTTTTTGATTCTTTTTGTTGTCAGCTGTTCCAGATAGCTCACTGGAGCCCATTGAGTTTAGTTTCTCTGACTCCCTTCTCTGCACCTGTAATTCTTACTAAGGAATTATATTTGTAATCACATTAGGTGGTAGAAGCTTAGCTTACCAGCAGTGCCTTGTTTTAGCTACTTTTTACCGAAGATTGTTCACTTCCACATTTGCAAGAATCCAACGCAAGCCATATATTTCTTCAGAGACTGCTTGCCCCTGTGTTATCCTTCCCATAGCTGAGCTGACACAGTGGTTTAATTAATGCAGTGATATATCTCTCAGCTCTAAAATGGGTACAATGCTGTACCCATTGGATGGTGATCTTCTGTGCTCTGACAGTGCTATCGAGTTGTGCCCCATTAAAAATATTTTTTTTTTTAAGTACCTGCTTCTTTGAATCTCATTTCTGCCTTAATTTCTCTGAGGCAAATGCAGTAGAAATATGATTGCCTAATTTCAAAGTGTCTCCAAAATGGTAGTGAACTGCTTTTATGCAGGGAAATGTGCTTTGTGGGCTAAGACTGGAGCAAGGTTAGCATTATTGTGCTTAATATCAGCCATTGAGAAGAAGGACTTTGTCTCATGAGACACAATAGACACAGGTAACTTGAAGAGGAAGTGTTGAAAAGGAGGAGGGTGAAATAAGAGAGCAAAAGGTTTTATTATAAAGCATTTTTATTTCTTCGGAGTTTTAGTAGGTAAACTGTGTAAACGGCAGCCTGCTTTGGACTTGGGTTTGGAAACTGATTCCCTTTTCTTATGTTTTGTGGGTTCTTTTGCCTTTTAAAATGCCCACAGTCCTCCAACCTATCTCCCATCCTGGCAGTGATGTTTGTACTACACATTCTTCTACTGTTTTGTGTAGCCAGTGCTATCACAGCTACGCTGAATGAGGTTCCAGCCTAACTACAATATTAACCCTGCAAATCTGTTCATTTTCTCTCGAGCAGCCCCAGGCAGGGTACACAGGAGAATGTGTCCAATTGAAAAACCATCACAGACTCAGTGGTGCTACACTGTGCTAAATTGCAGGAGAGCTGTGTTTCTTCTGCCAGAGAGGATCCTGTGAAGGGACGTGGTAGTGTCTGTCTCACACAAGTTACAGATTTTTTTCGTTTCAGTCTCAACTTTCATTGATGATTTTGTCTTTATTTTTTCCAAATTTTTTGTCTGCTTTTAAGCACTGAAATGTTTTACTCAGACCTGCTGCTTTCCTCCTGCTAATCGTCCAAGGCGTGCTCCCCCCACCCCCAGTTTGTATCAGTCCTTGACTTCTTACTTTCACCTTTGTAGTTGTTGTTTTTAATTTTTTCTTCGTTATTTTACTAAATACCGCTCTGCAGATCAGTAGCATCTTGGGTGGTGGTTGTACCACATAGCATTTGTAGCAGACATTAGTTTTGCATAGCGTGTGTACCTTATTTTGTCTGGACTTGTCTTCTTTACGCTGCAGGCACCTCCTCCAGCAATTGTAGTGATTAAGCCTAGTATTTCTGCAGATTTATATTAACTTCTGCTTATAAAGAAAGAGAAGAAACCCAACCCTTCCCCCCCACCCCCCAACATCTAAACTAGACGTTTTTCTTCATTCTCTTCGTTTTTATCACTGTTAGACCTAAGCTTGCTTTTGTATATGGAAGAAAATTAGTTAAGTACCTTGTGGTTTATAGATGCCTTTTGTTACATATTACTCGAATTTATTGTGCAACGTTGGCCTGTAAATCATTTCAGCCAGACATTTACCTGGCTCATATTGCCTTTATGGTTTGAGTCTCCTAACAGCCATGAAAAATGGAGAAATGGTGTTTTTGGAGGCGGCGGACTCAGCAGGTCCGATCGCCCCGTAACTCTCTCTCACGGCCGCGCTCCGTTTTGGCGAGGTTTGCTGCCTGGCTCTGAGGAGATGTTTACAATGAGCCCATTACTTTGTGCGGCTGAAAGACAGTGTTGAAAGAACAAAGGGAGTTTTGTGATGAAGTGTATCTGACTTCTCGCTGCTTTGCCTACCTTTTAAATGTAAAACTCAGTCATTTGCAAGGGCTTTTAGTTCTCAGGGCATCCCTATAAGATTCCACCCCGCGCGGAGCTGTCCTTCAGTCGAAAGCGGGGTTGTCTCAAAACCGCTCTAGAGCGCATTTCTATTTTAATCCCCACCTTTGCCTGCCGCCTGCCTTCCTGGCTCCAGCTCACCGCCCTGCCCTGCCCCACCCGCCGCGCAGGCGGCCGCCGCTCCGTGCCGGCGGTGCGGCGCTGCCTCTGCGGCTGCCAGTTGGTTTCAGCAGCGGAGCATCGCCTCCCGCTCCGCGCTCGCAGCTCGCCGGCCTCGGGAAGCCGCTCAGACCGGCAGCCTATGCGGGGCACGCGGGGGCAGCTGTCGCCATACGTATAACTTTTAAATGGAAAATGTCTTTCTCAAAGGCTGCCGATGTCCAGTGGTCTGCAGTCCATGAGCAGTTGACTAGTCCAGGTGTTTCTGCTTCTGTTCCTGTGCTATGTGAATTGGGAGTTCGAGAGAAGAGTGTGCAGGATGGAGGAGTTGAGGGTTTGTATTTCTGTTCTGGTGGTATGGCAGTGACGGAGGGCTTGGGAAGGAGCAGAACTGGGGTCATCTTAATTACGGAAAATATTGTTCTCAGTCTTTTTGTCTGCATCTCTTTCTGTCAGTGCCTTTATCAACTCTTAAAAATGAGAATGACTTTTTTTGTTGGTATAGATTGACTGTCACAAGTAGTCTTCAGGAAAAACTTGTTCTATTGAACGCAATTTCTACTTTGGGGGTTTTATCAGTGCATTTTTCCCCACTTATTTAAAATGTAGCCATTTAAGACTCTTGGAGCTGGATTCATTTAAAAAAACTGATGAATATTTCTCTGTGCTTTACTAAGACAAAAGTCATACTCTGAGACTATGAGACAGTCCTATTGATTCGAGACTGTGGGTTTCTGTGAGGTTTTTAAGGAGATCATTAACCCAGGTCTATCTTTTCACAGGACAGTCGGCCCAATATGTCAAGACCTCTGATCACTAGATCCCCTGCATCTCCATTGAACAATCAAGGCATCCCCACTCCAGCACAGCTCACAAAATCCAACGCACCAGTTCACATTGATGTGGGTGGGCACATGTATACCAGCAGCTTGGCCACGCTTACAAAATATCCCGATTCCAGGTAACTTTAAAAAGCTTCTTCTGCATGTCTTTGGCAAACTCCTTTTCTTCCATTTCATACTTGGACATCCTGGGGCTGTCTCAGAATGATGAATTTAGTTCCTTTTGTTTCAAAATTAAATTAGCTTTCTTTGTTAGTAGGCAGTTAGAGACTTACTTTTCTTTCCCTGCTCCAGTGTGTTCCTGACAAATGGCACTACTGCAAATCCTGATGTGTGTGTACTAAAACAAAGCTGATAGTAAAGAGCTCTTACTTTCTACTGCCTAGGTTCTGGGTTTATGCCAGGGCACCCATGCTGTGGTTTGTTACATTCAAAAACTGTAGTGATACTACATTTAAGCACGAAGGTGGGGGTGTTGGGGTATTTGTTTTGTTTCTTTTGGAACAGTAACCGCTCTCCTGTACTGTCAACATGCCATCTAGGATGTGTCACTTGAGGCAAAGGCCATGCTGAATGAAATAAACTATAGGACAGTATTAACTGAATACTTTTTATAGAACTTTAGAACTTTTCAAACAATTGGGCTCTTGAATCTCGCATACCTTTTGGATGAAGCATTTGTGACTCTGGTAGCTCACTGGTATTGAGCAGTCAGAAAACTGCTGCATGTGTGAGCAAATGGTGCATGCAGAGTAGATAAAACAAGAGTGCCTCTCTAAGAAAACAGGAGTGCACTCAGCAGTGTGTGTGGGTATTACCTGGTGGTGATGGCAGACGAGCAGTGTAGTGGCACTGTAGCTCTAAGGGTTGGTTATCAGACAGTTCATTGTGTCCACTGTATTCATCTGTGCCCTGCCCTTTTCTGCCCAATGCTGCTCTAGAGGGAAAGCAGCATTACCATTGTGTTCTCTACAGTCTGAGGGGGCAGATTTTCAGTTTCTAGGTCCCACAGCACTGAGTTGCCTTTCCAGAGGGCACAAAGCGCATTTCATGGGATGTGACTTCGTTCATCTGGGGTTTCACCTGATACTGCTGCCTCTGCAGCATCAGCTCGGGGTGTTGGGTGGACTGAAGCAGTGCTCCTGGCACAAGGAGCTGACAGGGCTGGAGGAAGAGAACAGTACATACAACGAGGCACATGGCCTTTCTTATGACAGCCTCCTCAAGGAAGGCCTGGCAGAGGGGAGTAAAAGAAGCCATGCCAAAGCCTGGGTCTGCCAGGAGAGATTGAAGTAATGTCTGGGAAAATTTGAACTGTTCTTCGAAAACCAAATCTGTTGTTTGGGGGATTTTTTTAGGAGCTGCTTGTGTTCAGCTCCTAGTAGCTGTGATTACTGAGTGGGTTTTTTGGTAGCTGGTGCAGTGATGGTGTCTGACACTGTTGTGTATGCAGAATGAGAGGCTGCTGCTTCTGTTTTCATGTCAAATTCACAGAGAGATTATATTACTTCAAGTGAAGAAACACTAAAATGTCATTCAAAAATGTGTATGGTGGCAGTAGAATTTAAACTTAATGTATTCTGTGCTCAATTGAGCTATTGTAGCACTTGAAAGTGAAAGCTATGCCTGTAGTATCAAAGCCAGTTTAATAAATTAAACATTTTAAAAAGCTCTTCAAACATAATTTAAAGAAACCCCAAACTCTAAGTTATAGTCATTCTGTTTCAAGTCATTCTGACATGTGTTTGTGTTTCAGTTCTGACAGTGTCTTTTGAACCTCTTGATGAGTGAATATTTCCAGCATAGCTGTTAGAACCTGGAATTCCCAGCCACTTCCAGAACTTGAGAGATTTTTTTTAACATTAGCAGCTTCAAAAGAGCAATTATTAAACTCGTTTGAATGTCAAGACAATGGCATGAAGCAATGTGCCAGTAGTCATGATACAGTTGTTTAGTTTTGTCTGAGATTTTGCCATCAGGTTTTTTTCCAGTGGAGGGTTGGGATGTATATATGTGTGTATATGTATCTACACATATTTATATAGGGTGAGTGCTAGGCAAAAAATATCCAGTAATGGACATTAATACAAATTGTTTCTTGGAGCCTGACCTGGTCAGTTTATATCTAGCTAGACTCTTGCTTTGTTACTCAAGTTTAGCTCAAGGTTTTTGTCAACATTAGCTTATATGTTTCTTTTTCTTTCAATAGCACATGTGGGAATGATATCAAAACTAAGGAAGGTCTCATAAATTTTTTGGGGCCAGTTGAAACCTCCTGAGACTTACTGTCACATGAAGTATTGTCTATGAAAAATAAAGTCTTGATTATCTTGCCTGAAAGAGCACTGCTCCAGGGATGAGTCAAGGCATCGGTTGCAGGCACCAGCGTGTAACAGGTTGAGACACGAAAGTTATTAGGTTTCTGACTCGTATTACATGTAGTCTAAGGGCCAGAAGCCTAAAATGAACCTTTCATCTGTGGGCCAGGTACCAGAGTCATCTTTCTTTGTGAGATTGAAAGGGTGATATTCAAACCAGCAGCTTTGCAGTGACTCTGACTTGCTGGTGTGAGGGAGACCTATTCTGATAGAGCAGTCTCTGCTTTGGAGCAAGTGTACTCTTCCTTCTCCTTTTGGGCTCGATAGCACCTCATCTTGTACCTCTCTATTTTTTTCTTCCGGGACAGTAGACTACGAATTAGAAAGAGTGCTTTTAAAAAGAATTCCTTAAATGATATCAGGTAAAGACTTGTAGCTTGAAGGGATCATTTTCCATAATTCTTCTGTTAGGTTCCCCAGCCTGGTTTGTGCCTTGACATGTAAAATGCTTACTGATAGATATCCATTCATTCCTCCAAAGAAATCTTGGTGTGACGGTAAAAGTGTCTTGCTGCCGTTGCTGGATCCCTGCCCTTTGCTTTGGAAAGGCCCTTGTGGGCTTCTCTCAAATGCTCTTCTAACTGAAGAACCCAAGGGATCTGAACCGATCTGTGTTTTGGGCAAAAGCCGACTCAGTGAAGCAATCCGACAGACAAGCAGCTTATCTAATAGATGGTTTGAATTGAGTAATACTAGAATTATAAATTCTGAAGCTAAAATAATGCTTTAAAAAGCCCTCAAAATTAATTTTAAAATCTAGTAGCATATCTATAAGCATATATAGTAGCATGTATATAGTATAAATCTAGTAGCATATATAAGCATATCTAGTAGCATATGTATAACTGGGCCCTTTCAACAAGCCCAGTTATAACCCAGACTAGGGAGAACCTTTTGTGCTCACAAGGCAAATCCCCTATGAATACTTTAGGCTTCAGGTTCTCCCAAGAAACCAGTGAGCCCATGCCTCAAGCATGGCCTCCTGAAGCTTGATAATACAATTTGCCAGACTTAGGCTTCAGGAAGAGGCAGTTTGAATCAACATATCTACCAAGAAGACCTTACATAAGGTCTCTCTGCTGAAATAAATAGCAATTTTCCTTTAAAGTCTGAGGAGGAAGCAGGTGTATTTCTATGTAGCTCTCTCTACTACGTCTGTAGACCTTGGTGCATTCACCCCTGTACAGAATGTACAACCTTTGCTTTACTTGAAGATACCAGATCTTCAGGTTGGTATCTGGCAACACAGAGCTATCTGTTAAAGATTTGGGCACACACAAATTGTTTTGAATTGCTTGGTTTTTGCGACCAAAGGTTTTTAAATAAATTGTTTTCTTCCCACTGCCCAGGGAGAAAAAAAAATATGTCAGGAAAAGTGGATCCAAGATGAGGTTCTTCTAAAGGAGCCTTTCTCTCCCAAGAGCTGAGGCACATGCATGCTGTGCCATTGTTCCCTGTGGTCACCAGAGTCTGAGGAGAACAGGCTGAGGTGTTAACATTTATGGTTCTGAGGAGTGGAAGTACTGCCCAGTTAGCTCTGATACTTTGACCCCAAGCAGCCTACTCTCCTTCCAGTGCATTTTCATCTTGCAGAAGGATCGAACCCTTTGCTTGGAGTTGGCATTCCTACATCTCACAGCCTTAATGCTGTCAGTGCAGCATCTACCAAAAGTTATTGTGTATCAGGCTAAGACAACCTCAACTGACTGTTGGAGCTAAATGGGGAGATGTGTAACTTTGATCATACAAGCATCATCTGTCTGATATCTCTGATATCAGCAATATCAGCAGTGTTGTCTATCTCGTATGTTCAAAGCATCTGAACTTTTAATTAGTTCTGTCCAAGTCATTTGGTACAAATATTTGCATAACACCATGGCATTGGATTGCCACATCCTATATGCCCCCCAGAGAATGGGAAAAATGCACTTAAAACCTTGTTATAACTTTGTAGAACATTTTGGAGTATCTGTGTTGCTACGTCTTCCATCTTGAGTTACTCCCTGCATATGAAGATGGATTCTTCTCATACAGTATTTCACAATCCTTCCAAATTTCTGCCCAGGGCTATTTCAGGTTTTCATATGAACCAATCCGTTTGTGTCCCAGTTTTCTTACCCAATCTTCACTCTTAGCCCTCAGGGAAATTAAATTTCACACACTTGGATCCAGTTAGAACACTGACTTTTTTTTAAAAAAATTTTGATTGGTAAGGGTTTCTTTTGCATCAAGAGCACAGAATTACTTAGGAGAATGCCCAGACTGTCCTTGGCCTTCTTTGACAGTTTGCAAGAAAGACTTATCCTTCACAAGTTGTATAGGTAGACTTCCAAGGACGTGCTATGAGTCAGGCAGCACTGCTTGCCTGTTTCAGAGCTCTGGCAGTTTCTGTTATCAGTCCCCAGGTCCAAAACAACCTTACATGGCCCTTGGTTCAAACTCTGCAAATTGCAGCACCGTGCTGGAGACTTCTGTCTTGGTAGGAGCTCTGCTGAGGTGAGGGTGGTCTGCACTTTGCATAGGCCTCCCTCTGTAATACCTCCATGAAAGCAGCCCTGTCATGCCTTTCCCACTCACCCTGGAGAGTACCTCAAAAACTGCTCTAAGTTCTGCTGAACTTAAAGAAATACAAAATTTTCTAACTAATGAACATTTGGTGATTTGGGTTTCTTAAGGAAATATTGAGAGAATGGGTGTTACTGCATCTTTATTTCCATTCTCCATATTTGGATTTTTCTTCCCGAGAGGTCTATCTCTATCTGTATCTTTCTAGAATAGCAACATCAAAGTCTGATGAGGTAGTAGTTCATAAATCAGTGTGATACTGCAGTAGCAAGACTTGCACTTTTTGAGAGCAAATATTGTGTTGCAAGTTCTAAAGAGCAAGCTTCTGTGAAAGTTTTCAGTATTGCTGTAGTCAGCTTTGTCTGCTCTATTAGCATGAATGGTCCAGGTCACAGCTTTTTAATATTTTGTAACATTCCTGGCAGGAGGGAAATAGGCAGAAGAAGTTGGCAGAAGGTCAGTTCAGTCTTTGTTATCTATCATGTCTTACTCATCTCGTTATTCACCTTTTATATTTCATCATTTGATTGCTGCACGGTCTTGTGGCAAGGAAAAGGGAGGGCTTGGATTAGGGAAATACATTGACTCTCACTGACCTGTTCTGTGACCCAGGATAACTGATTTAACTTTGAGCTTCAGTTGCTTCCTACCAAGGTTAACAAAAAAGCAATTTGTAGAGTGCTTTGGAATGATGATTGAAAATGTAGACGATGACTATCTCTAAGCATAAATATTTATAGATCCAGTAAGTGAGATAGAGGTTGATGATGTTGGTATCATCAGTAACATGTATTAGTAAAAAACGAAATGTTGGTTCATGAGGACCAGACTCTACACAGTCAGGCAGTACAGTTGTGTTGGTTAGTGTAATCACATACACAAACTTGGAAAGAAAATGGAAACAGAACTGTGAATGGTACTATACTTCATGCCTATTTAAATAAATTCAGAGAATTTACATGACTGATATTTTAAAGAGAATTCTCTTGCAGCACACATCTGTCAATAAAGAGCTCGGAGGGGTATTTTCTGGTCCTGGCTGAACCAAGATTAATTGTAGCTCTAGGTATGTGTATTGAACTTAGGGTATATATTGACCTCATTTTGCCTCAATTAATGATCACCACAGGTCAGTCATCACTGTTGCCTCAGTAGAAGTAAATATTTTTCAAATTGTAATCCTGTCATATGTTTAACTTGCAAGGTCAGCAAGTTGCTGCTGTTGCTTGTGGCTGGTGACTGGTAAAAGAAATAGCACCATCAGATTAGCAGGTTCTCACATTATGTGGTCATTAGCTGGTGGTGAGTCATCACTGAAAGGGGCCACAAAATTGATGTCTGTCTTCATGTTCTAAATGTCAGTAAAACTGGGCTTATGTATTACTTACTTGGAGGGTAAAAAGCAGTGTCCTGTACTTGTTCAGTGCTTTTGCACTCAAATGTGTAAAAAGACAGTACAGTCGAGATACTGGATTGTTGGAGTGCTCTTTGCACATGTGCAGACACAGGGAAAATAGGTGTGCAGACTTGAAGCTACAGGGGCTCATGCCCTGCTTGCATCTGGCTGCTGGGCTATGGCAGTGTATAAGGAAATACATTCAGAGGAATAAGTATCTCCCTTCAGGAGTGTTAGAAAGCTAAAGGCTTCAGATCCTTATTTCTGAGGCTAGCAATCCTCAGAAGTAACAATCTTGAGGGGAAAGAAGAAAATCCATAGCCATATCATCAGTGTATAGATTCCTTTGCCACTTGGCTCGTGAATTTGTAGGGGTTGGATCACCCTGGAAGTCCAGGAGAGGGGAGGTTGTCAATAACTACTGGAAGGATCTGTGCTCTGAGAAATCATTTGATTGCAAAGGCTGCTTGACTTCCTCAGTGAATGGAAATTTGTGGGTGAGAACCTTGCAACATTTGCATTTTTCTACCCAATAGCCTGGTTTCATGAGCTAGACTGAAGGCACCCAAGCAGTATTTCTTCCCAGGGATCGTTGACCGATACCTGGGAAGATAAAACAATATGCTGAGTCTGTGGGTCTCACTGACCTAATAAGAAAAATCCCATTAGAAACTGAAGTGGCACTGAAGTATCTGCTTCTTGGTCATTTCTGGTAGGGCCCAGGTTTGAACCATAGTGGTGAGGTTCAGTGGTTTGTTTTGCCTTTTGCTGTACTTACAGAGGTTCCTGATCTCAAGGAGTACCTTAGCACAAGGCTCTCATTCTGCTCCCACATAAACTGTTTGTACTTCATTGGTCTTTCATAAATTGCAATGTTGTTGCTAAGCAAATTGGCATCTAGTACATACATAATTGCAGAAGCAAACATTTGGCTTCCAGTTTTGCCATCAACACCCGGCTACCTCTTGGGTGTGTTTGAAGCTTTAGGATATAGATTCCAACTTCTGGCTTGCTTCTTTCTGGTGATGATCAGCCTTCTGGCTGGGGTTCATGTATATGAGTATGCTTGCCATTTGGGGATGTATTTGCAGAGGTTGCATAGGAAATGGTGAAAACTGCTTGGGCCTCAATGGTTATCTGCAGTCATTTTAATGCAAATGAGACACAAATGCTGTGTTGGCCAAGGGAATATCACCAGTTCCTGTTATATGAACTTTTCCTCTAACTTAACCTGTCTGCAGTTTATTCAAATATCAGAACCAGACAAGTGTCATCTGGCAAGCTTTATTTCTCTTTTTGTTAATCTTTCTTTCAACTTAGTCTGCAACTTGCAAGATGTTGCTCTCTTTGACTCTTGCCTTTCAGTATTTTTTTTTCTGTCCCTGTTCTGCTCTGAGCATTGACCCTACTTCTGTCAACTGAAGTCCCTCATTGCTTTGTCTTAATTTCTTTTTCATACACACTTTTCTATCTTTGTTGGAAGGAGTCAGAGCTCAGAGAGATGACAAGTGATTTTTATCTGCCTGGGTCAATGCTTGGTTTTCTGGCTCTTGTTAATAGTGAGCTTTCTTTGAGTAGGTAAGCAGTGTATTTTATAGATATCTCAGATGATGCTTTTGCTCTTAGTGCCATCAGTTGAAGGATGCTCTGAGACTCATTCACATTGATCTCTTTCACTGAGTCTTTGAGTCAGTAATCAAATAAATTGTTTCTAGCCCTGATGTGTACATTATCTTGTGTCTGTAGGACTCTTCCAGCACAGTTGTCTCTGCACCTCATGTGGACAATTTTCTAGGCACTTCCAAGGCACTTTGTGCCTGCTCCAGAGAACAAACGGGCTTCTGTAACCGTTTGAAAGCATTTAAGCTGAGCTTGTAGCTGCTACTTGTGGATTGCTTTGTAGGGACATGCCTTTAGGAGAGCAGTGGGCTCACAGTCACTTTCCTACCCTGTCCTTCCACTGTGCAGCACCGTGTGTGTAGACACTTGGGTAGCTCAGGTGCTCAAAGCAATATAGCACGACGCTCCACCTGGACTCGTTTTTCCTGCTTCCAGCAAACTCAGCTGTGCCACGTCTGGTACCCAAGCTAATTACTGAAGACCTATCTTTCCTATTTCTTCACACTGCTGCATTTTGCAGAACAGGCATTCAGTGAAGGAGATCAGCACTGGCAATTCAATTTCCGGGAATCAAAAACTTTCTGTTTGCAAAGGATTAAAAGAGGTAAACTGGGAGAGTAATACAGGAAGATGCAAGAGTTTTGTTCATAAAATGAGATAGTTGAGCAAAGTAGTTTGAAATGCAGCAATTTATAAAGATAAGTTCTACCTCCTAGACCTCAATGGGGTTTTCATGGTAAAATGTGAGAAACCTGTCATTCACATGGTAGACATAATTGTTCTTTAAGTGACCTATTAATTCCTTTTAATTAAAAATTGTATTTACGTTCTCATAGAGGCCATATTGGAACAGTAAAAACTCTTTCCATTTGAGGCGTGTTGCAGGTGAAAGGCTGTCACAAGCTGTGTGACACATGTGAGACAGGAGTGACTGAAGTCTCAGTGCAGCAACATGTGGCTTGCCTTCGGCTCCCTGCTGACACAGAAGGAGATGGAGGGATAAACAGCATCTCCCAGGACCACACCCAAACCCTTTGCATTCCTTGCCTTAGAAATTGCTTGTAGTTGCTTATTGTGGCATAGGAAGTTATAATATACAGCATTTGCCATAAGTGTGTCACTTCAGAGCAAATGATGGATTATGTCCTTCCACACCCCAAAAGTTGTTCTTTGTGCTGTAATTAAAAAGTAAATGTTGCAATGTTGAATTGGAAATATTTTGTGCCATACAATGAATTTGTTTTGTTAGGTTGCCTGGGTGTAATTGCAACAATGTCAGTGCATTAAACCCGTGTCATGGGGTAATGGTTTCCTGCTGCTCCAGCAGTGCCAAGCACTGCTTTGCTTAGCAGCCCTACTGTTGTTTATCTCTGTCAGCCCTAGTGATTATTTTGCTTCTGTGAAACTTTTCTTCTTATTTTGTTCCCTGCATGGGCACTATAAATTATAGTTCTGTTGGAGTGCTAACCACAAATCCCACACGGTAGGAAGCACTGCCATGCCAGAGAGGGGCTCGGCTGGGAGCTGCTGTTGGGTTCGCCCCAACGTGCCGGTGATACGAGGGGAAGAAGGCGCTCCAAACCATGACAGTCTCCTGGGCGCCTCCTACCCATCTGAAAATTGATCCCTCTTAAACAGTTTAGAGAACCCTCGGGGTCTTGCAGCTTACATAAAAAATGAAAGCCCTTCCTGTCTTAGAGCAATGCAAGCAGTCAATACAAGAGAGAAAAATGATCTTTTAAGTGTATCCCATTGAATCCATTATCTCGAGGGCCCGTGCTTGATGCTTCATCAAAACATCATCGTCTTGGTGATGCATGGGGGAGAGGGTGAGGGGGCGTTCGGCGGATTTCAGAGAAAATGCTGCAGCACTCTCAGTGCCACAGGACAGGCTAAATATGATACAAGCCAGAAAATGAAAGCTGCAGAAAAACTGATATGTTCCTCCTTATAACATATTGAGTTTTGCATGTTTGACATGGGCAAATCATTCAGGAAAAGTTTTGAATGTTTCTTTCGTAGCCATGAAAGTACTGTTGGGCACCTGGACAATAATTGCTTTGCTTTCAATCAGAATACAGATTTGCAGATTTTTTTTTTTGTTACAATGATAAAGAAAATAAAGGAGGAAATAATAATCAGTGTTTGTACCATCAATGCATTCTACCTTTGTTGTGGGAGGTAGTAAAAGGGCTGACTTCCTCTATCATGACCTGAGTTGGTACTGAATATCTTGTTCTTATGAGCAAGTGTCAGAATTGTTAGTTTTTAAATGCTGCAGTTTTTTTAATCTTTTGCATGCCTGTACTAATGATTCATGTTTTTCTTAGACTAGCACGAAAGGAAAATCATTGATTTCTGTTGTTCTGAGTTTGCAGTATTTACAATGTGACTGTGGAGTTTTTTACCGGTTTATGGGGTTAGGAGCTGGTCTCTCTTACTGGAAATAGTAAGCATGTTGCTCTTTTAGTAGATTATAAGCAGTAAAATGGAAGAGCTGGAATTTGTTTCCAATAACCAGTAGCATCAGTAATTCAGAAATACTACTGAAAAAAAGGTGTGTTTTTGGAAGGCAGCAAGACCAATGAAGAGGCATTATTTCTGAATGTAACTGAGCTGTCAAGCACACATCCTTTGGGGTGTCCTCCATTTCCTTTGGTGAAAGCCGTGCTTAAATAAACTGAGCAGTAGGCAGTGGGTGTGTGCCTTTGCACAACAACATACACCCAGGTGCTTCGTTGGCCAGGGTGATCCCAAAGGCAGAGTGCTGTCAACATTCCTAATTGGTTATTACCCAATAACACACACCCTCCAGTGTCTTGGGACTACAAAACACTTTTTACCTAGCCTTCCTACATGAATAATGAAGCACTTCAAATATTCATCCAATTATAATCAGCCTCTCTCTTGGCTAAGGATTGCCAAATGCAATTGGACATACTTCTGACATAGAATTTCAGGCTATATCTATGTTGGAAGGGTTTAGTCATAATTCTTGACTTCTGGGGAGAGATTAGATAACACCATGATGGTAATTTCTCCTGCCTCAAAAGGTATTGTTTATTCACTTTTGCTATGAAATTCTAGTTTACTAGCAGCATGATGTGGGAGTTTTAGGAATATTTTTTTCATTTTCTACTTGGAGCTTGTCACATGAAATTGCTCATGTTTGTTGGAAACAATGAGATGTTTTTCTTTTCCTCCAAGTGCTGTGGCTACAGCTGCACAGGACTGAAGTTTCCATCAAGCATGTGAAAAGCAGTTAGCATGTGTACTTTTGAAACATGTAGTTTTATGTTTTAAAACTCTATTTATATTCATGTTATATTTTTTCTGAATATTTTGCTGCCCAGCACAATTGACTCCTGATGTGCCAGTGGCTGACTTTTAAATGTTTTTGTCATGCCTTGCTAACATTTTAAAAACAATGTCCTTATCCTTTGCAGAATATGAAGGTTTAATTTTGCTTTACTAGCTTCTCCTATGCATAAGCTCCCCTGAGTGATAATCTTCCCTCTGGCCTTTCAAAACGTTCTCCAAACTCCTGCTCGTGGCACCTTCCAGCTCTGCTGCAGTAATGCCATAGGGAACCACACTGGTGCCATCGTGCTGCCACAGAAAAAAAGGCCAGCGTCCATCTTTGTGGTGCAAAGGAGATGCACGAGTAGGGAAGTGGTGGCAAAGGTTATTCTAGGGAGGTAAACCTGGCAAAACAGTGGCAGGTAGGATTTCTGCCTGCTTATTTCCCCTTTGGAAGACCGTATGGGAAAGGGAAAAGAGAAAAAACTGCTGCTTTTCTGTAGCTAAAGCGTATTTAGAGGCTCCACTTTTCATCAGGCATTCTCATTTTCCCAGTTTCTAATATTGCTCTCTCATAAAGCTGGGCCTTGGGCCATGCCTCTCATGCTGGCCTTCCCTTGCTTAGTAGCTAACCTCAATAAACTCATCAGCAGAGCTACAATTGCACCTTCCCGCTTCCACTTTGGATTAATGGTGCAGCTCTCCGAAACTGAATGGATGCTGCTCTCCAGACCACAGAGGTCTGATTCTAGGTGAGCATTTAATTCCCCTCTTGGGAAGTAGAAATAAAAGCCCTAATCAGATTAGTTTCATGCTTCTCTCTTGGGTAGGCTCAACAGAATGAAGGATGAAAAAGTTGCTGTTGGAAGTCTCTGCTGTCTGCTATCATTACAAGGCATAAAGCACTGCTTTGAAAATAGAAACAGCTGGTATGGGTGCAACTTTCAATTGTGTTTAGCTTCCACGTGGGTCAGTTTATTAGTTCCTATTAAAATGCAAAGTAGTTCAATCAGAGGCCCTGGGAGTGGTGATGAACGCGTAACAGGTTTGGTACCCTGTAAAAAATGTAAACCTGTAGTGCAGTTCTTACTCAGAGAAGAAAAATTAGTCATATTGCTCTGCAAACCTGAACCTGCAGAAACTCTGCTGGGCTGTGCCAGGATGTTTCACACGGGGACAGCTCATCTGCAGCTCTTCAATGAGTGTTTCTTCCAAGAGCCCTTTCTGTTGCTATGAAGGACCACAGAAAGGGCTCTGTCCCTTGACCTTTTATGCCAGAATATTTTTCTTTGCAGTGTGCTTCCACTGGGAAAGGTGAGCAGTGATGAAAGCTTTATCAGTTGTAAATTGCAGAGGCTGCAGACAGAAAAAAATAAATGGGGTGAGGTCCCAAAAAAAGCAGTCAGTGAAATCTAGTCCTGATAAAGGTCAAGTCTGTTGTAGCATGTTGCTGACTAAATGCACATCCATCATAACAGAGTTTATTTTCCTCACTGCTGTCCTAATATTATTCTGCCATAGTAACCAAACATTGGGGATGGTGGGGCAGGTAGTGTGGGGGGAGCTGATGCTCCTGGTCAGAAGCGGCTCCACATGCTTCAGGCAGCAAGAATGTGCTCCTGTTGAGGCTTCTTAAGGCATCACTGTCAGCTTTCCCTGCTTCAGAGCTGAGGTGAACTCCTTCTTTGTCTTGCTGAGTGCTAGCTATGATAAATAATAAGTCAGTGATTTGCTCCCAAAATTAGATGTGGAATTCAATTTTGCCTGTGTTCACGGACTGAGGAGCAAACATGCTTTGTCTGACTTTGATCCTGCAAAGTGGCCTGAGCTGCTGTCCACAGTCTGGCTGTTTCTGCGCCCCTCGGTATTTGTTTAGCAGAGGACTTTTCTCGAAGATCAACCAACCCTTGAAGCACAGTGGAGAAATACCCCTTCCTTTTGTCATCGGTTGTGAGGCTCAGTTCTTGGTAAACACTTCTCCGACTCCCTGCAAAGCTGTTGCTGCCTTTGTGTGAATACGGCAGTCTCGTTCTTTCACTGCAGTGTAAACCCCTGGGGCAGAGCTCTGCCGGAGGTCTTCTAACATCAAAGCACGGGGATGCTGGTTGGTGGCAATTAGAGGCAGCAAAGATGGCTTTGTGTGCCTGCACCCACTGTGGCTGGAGCTCTGGGTGGGCTGCAGGATACAGGGATGGAGTGGGCACAGCTGCTGAGCAGCAGGGCTTGGGGCAACTGCAAGGGGCAACTGCAAGCAAATGGGACCTGTTGTCCTGCTGCTTTTGTTGGCTGCGCTGCTGCAGTATGAGTGGTGATACAACAGAGCCCAGTCTGACCTCAGGTGCCTTCTCCCTCCTGTTAAAAACCCATCACGAAGCTGGTGCTCAGCAGCAGATTCTGCCAGGTCCATTTTACCTCCTCTCATTATTCGTGGGTAGTTGTCTTGTGGTGTACACTGAGGGAAGAGAAGATGTGCAAAAGTGAAGGGCCAAGGACTGCACCATAGGTTTCCATCATGGGACTGAGGTTAAAACAAATAAATACAGACTTTTGTGTGTAGGGTGGTTAGCAGTATATAATTTGGTGGTCTGAATTCCTAGTCAAAGCTGGTTGTTTTAACACATTATCTTTCTCCAGACTTCTTCCTTTCACGGTGCTAATTGGTTTCTGCTTGCCACTAAATGTGGAGGTTTTTAGGAAAGTAATGGAAAATAATCAAAATCAAACTGTAGCCCCAAACTGTTTGTTGCAACACCGGTGGCTTCTGGAGAGATGGGGCTTTGATGAAACAGTGCAGCTCTTGGTTACCCTAAACCGTTTTTAGTCTTCTGCATCTTTTGATAACGTGGTTCTGTAGATCTCCTGTAAAGATAGCAGAAAACAATTTCTATCTATGCCTTGGGGTGATGAAAGAAAAAAAAAATCAGAAATCTACCAAGACACCTGCATTTCTGCTAAATTAAAACTTCATTTACGAGCAAAAAGCATTGGTATTAACTAAGTGCACAAGTGGAGGGAATAATGCAAGGTGGTTGTAATGTGCTTTATTTTCAACAGAGAGGAGGAGAACTTTTTGAAACAGTTTTCTGTCCCCAAAAATGCCTATATTGGAACTTGCATTGTTCTAAAACACTGTAGGTTTGAAATTCAGTATTTTTCTCAGTAATTTTTTTTGCTGCTGTTAAGGGAATCCTTGTCTTTTGGCATATGTACCTGTGTTGGTTCTTGATCAGTTTTGGTTTTTTTCAGTATTAATGCAAGCTGCAAATTAATTTATTGATATGAGGATTGTGTGGTGTTACCAGCCTCTGGGGAAAAGGGCAGATGCAGTATGGAGAAACCCTTGAGAAATGTGCTTTTCTCCCTTCTATTAATCCAAGTGTAGTTATATTTTGCTCTTTTTAGAGAAAAGCTTCACAGTTAAGTGAACAAAATAATGAAAACCTACAAACTCAAGCAGTAGTCTGCTTCATCATCAGGGTATTTCTACTAGTTTAAAAGCGGGGCACAGCTTGGTAGGCACCTTCTTGTTTATGAATGGCCTGAAATCACCACAGGAAGATCGTGACTGTTGGCTTGTGCTGGTTTCCACCAGGAAGATCACAAGGGGTGTAAGACATATATCCTCACTGTTGTAAATCCTCCAGACTGATGGAGAGACGCTTGTCTGAGTGTTTCTGCACAGACCATTTCCCACCTGTGTGTCCTGCTTTCAGGATTTATGAGCTTCTGCGTGGCAGAGCTGTCACAATCTTTGGGGTGCATGGTTGCTGCTGCAGGGGTGCACAAGGTGTGCCCAGAACGAGACCCAGCCCCATGTGGGTGGGTGGCAGACTCTGTCTGTCCATGGGCTGCAGCTTGATCCTGGAGTCAGCCTACTTCATCACCCTGCTGAAATACTTGAGGCTGACTGCCTGCATTTAGGAAGCGGGGCTCCTAATGCACTTTGCAGCGTAATATGATTTTGGATGTCACTTTTCTGTATTTCCTGTAGGGAACCTGTAGCTCAGGAAGAAGCTTAAGACCAATCAGCTCCTCTGTGTGAGAGTAGCATGTGTTACAGGGTAAAAGAGCTCTTAAATTAAAAAGGTTACCAATTCCTGCACAATTTAGAAACACTACAAACTGTGAACACTGTAAAGCTTTTAGCAGAGAAATCTTTCAGCTTTCTGCACCATTTTCTGAGAGCTCTGTCTTTCCCATGCAAGCTACCTAAAACAAAGTTACCATTTTTGTAATCATTTGCACCTGCAGATTGTTTTGCTGGATTGCTTTGGCTCTAACTAGCAAAACATTTGAGAATGGATGTCTTAGAAGTTGGCCAATCCCCTGAAGGGGTGGATGGCCAGAGGACCAATTACCTTATGCCATTTAACACACTTTTGTGAACTAGCATATAAAAGCCTCAGGAAGAAACCATTAAAGGGCTTGCTGCCATTGATACAAAACCCTGGACTTCATGTGGTTTCTCTACCCGTCCATGTAGCGACAACAAACTATTACTCTGGATTTAATATCATCAAATTTGCAGGGTTTTTTACCTAATAGACCCTGATTTTTATTTTTTTTTTTTAATTGAAATTAGCGCCTAGGAAAAATTGTATTAGATTTTGTTTAATGTATGAATTTTGGTACAGTTAGTTTCTGGTCATTTTTGTGAGTGGTTTACGCTCACCTTGACATGGGAAGCTGATGCCTGTGCACAATTCCTGCCTGGACTCCGTGGCTGTTCCAGCAGGGCACAAGCCTGCAGTAGTGTCCCTGTGCCATCACCCAGCACTTTGAGATGCCTTTGAGTATCTGAAGTGGTAACAGGCAATTGAATCACATCCTGGATGTTGTTTATGAAAAGAACCATGTGGTAATGTTTACTTTTGTCATGTGGTACTTTGCAGATTTTGCTCTCTACAGTTACAGTGTCTGTTTTCACATCCATGGATTAATTATTCCTTGCACCACTAGTTTATGGGGTTGTATTGCCTCTGTGCTGTGTCTCAGTTCTCTTCCTTTCTCCTCTCTCTACCTCCTCCACAGGATTGCATCTGACCTGCTGTTGGGTTTGGTATGGCTGCAGGGATGATTACACCATGGCAGCATCTAATTTAATAAACAATAAAGCCACTGTTTTGTATATGTAAAGTTTGTCAATGGAAATAATGTTATCTGTGTGTTTTTTTTATCACCCCACCACCAGCAAAACATTCAGGTGTGGCTTTGGCATTTCTAACCTGTGCAATGAGCATTATTTATTGCTCAGAGCCACTGTCTAAGATGTTTTAGGTGGACTTTCCTGTCCTCTTAACTGATTAGCGCACAGGTTTTGTATGAACTGATTTGGTTAATGGTGTGATTTTTCTAGTTACTGAAGTGCATAAATCATTTCAACCTCCAGCATGGAAGCGATTAAACATTTAAATGTACGGGAATGAGTTATACAGGTATAAACACGTTTCTTTATATAGGCACTTGTGGGTGTCCACACTAGGAATCACAGCAGTGCAATTGTATTTTATGTGAGTTAGAGTTAATCAAAATTGAGCAGTGTATGGTCCTGTGTTTCTCATACTAAATTCTGTGCTCATAACACCCATCTCTTCCTTGCCTCTGTCGTGCATGCTCTTATGCTACATGGATTGCCCCTCTAGAAGAATTTGTAATCTGGGATGTTAGTCAGAAAGTACTGCTTTCAGTCTAGGTAGAGGAATCTCTGAGCAGGTGTGCTAAGTAAGTATTAAAGGAAAACACAAATATTTGAGAGAAGTATAATAAATGTGCTTTTGGATAGCTGACCTTGCAGCTTCTCTCACTGCAATTAAAGTAAGCTTTACAAGAAAATAACATTATTTGGGCAGCCAGGGTGACCTTTCTTTGTAATTTTCATGGTATGTGTGTAATAATGCCATCTCCAATACATTTGCCTGCCTCTCTACAGAGAGATGTGTTGCTTATTTACTAAACATGTCATCAGCATCTCCTGCTCCTCCTCAGTTCAGCATGTGTCCCTTGGGCTGTATTTTCTGCGTATTCTTTGAGTCCTGTTCTGAAGATTCATTCTTGCGTGATTTCTTTACAATGTTCCTTAGTCTGGCACCTTCTTGCTTCATTAGATCATTAAAGACACAATCTAAAATCTTCCACACAGAGGAAGGTTTGCAAATTTGAGTTGCAGGAGCATCTCTAATATCTTACATATCTTAACTTTTGAAGCTGGTTTTGACCACTTTAATAGTGTTCTTTGTATGTGTGTTTTTTTCTCCTTTGTCTATTTGTGTAGGGATTTTAAAAAGCAGACTGAACATCTTTTCCACCTTCCCTGGCAAATTTGTCTTCTGACACTCCAAGCCCAAGTTCAGCATCAGGGTTGAGACCTGGTAATCTGTTTTATAGGCTTCTCCTGCACAAGCTAACAGCAGCAAATTGTTGTCCTCTGCATGAACTGCACTTAAGGAGGATGTCACAAAGTTTGTATGTGACTTTCATGGGTATTTATTGAAAGCAGAAGAGTGAGGATGTTTGGGAATACTTCATTCTGGGCTCTGAAGTGTGCTGTTTTCTGGGGACACAGGCACAGACATAGTTAACATCTAAAAGTTTTGGAAGCACTTTGTCTCTCTGAATTTCCTTCATTAATGAGAAGCTTTTACTTAGGCTTCAGTGTAGTAGTGGCCTCTTTCTTCAGAAAGCAGTCCCTGTAGGATCCCCCACAGAGCACTCAGAGGTTAATTGTGCAGTCTCCTGCCTTTATGGGCTGCAATGCAGGAGGAACTTGTGCAACTCTCGCAAAGGGAAAGGCAAGTGTGTTCTTGTCCTGTCAATGGAAATGTGTTGTCCTTTCTCTTAGAGAAGGCAGCAGTTAACAAAACAACATAGAAGTGATTTCTGGCTAAGTAGTAAAAGTTGTGAAGATAATGGAAAGCTTAATTCATTCTGGTTTCCTTGCCATGTTTGTCATTTATAAGGAAAGAGGTTCCAGGCATATGAATTGTGATGCCTGGTTGTCAATATAATATCCTGGTAAGTGGCAGAATTAGCAACACCTTAGAGCTTCTACAAAGCCTCAGCATGCTGAAGTGGAGTCTCTGTTGGGTTTGGATCCAGAACTTGTTTTGTTGCTACCTTTCTAAGGCATTTCATGGAGGGTCTCAGAGTGTTTCCTAATTTCCAGTGACTCATATGTGGAATTTTGATGCTGAGTCTTCTCAAGGATACAGAAGAAATATTGAGAGCTAACAGAGGTTTGAATGAAATTCATGAAAGCTGAGGGGCAAACTTTATGTACAAAGGAATACATCAAAGCATTTTCTCCATTCTGAGAAGGTTTTTTTTGTTGGTTGTTTGGGGTTTTTTTGAACATCATGAGTTTTGAAAGGGAAATGGCTCTGGTAGCTTTAACCAAGCTGCTTTAACGGTGTCCTCTCTTTATGGAATCCGCATGAACAGGTTTATCAACAGGGATTTGAAGATGGGTATTGTTAAGAATCTTTTCATTAAAAAAAAAAAAAAAAGTTGACAGGCTCAAAGGAGACTAGGTTGAAACAAATATATTTTTGCTTTTTACTCAAATGTGATCCTAAGACACAAGTTCCACTTTTTTACATTGCTGCCTGCCAAGAAATTTCGTGTTCTGAATATATAGATTATCATGGCCTTTGGGATGTTGTGCATCCACCGGTTTACCTACTTTCTGGCTTTTGGTATTGAATGATAAACACTCCTTTTCTGCTCCTATCCTCCATTATCTGTACTCACAGCCAACCTGACCATCTTAAACATGATTAAAATATAATTCAAAAGTTATTAGCTAATTATGACGCAAAGTACTTAATTTGCCATTGCACCCTAATAACTTAAAGGTTCTCCTGATAGCTCGGTAATAACCATATCATAAGCAAAAGGACACGGTTGCTACTAACTTAATAGGCAGCTTCCCTCAAGATAAAACAAATAACATACCTCAATGAAATCGGATTCAAGCTTAGTAAAATTATCTTGGCAAGCAAAGAGAGTATTTGTTAATTTTTCTGTGAAATGTTATCATTGCCAAGAAAACTTGGTTACAAAAAACAGAGATGGCAAAAGTATTTGCATGAATAATTGATTTAACATTTCATTGGTTTAAGTGATTTTAGGAAAAGTGGTTTTGATATGCTCTGGAAAGCTAGAAAGTTTTCTGAGGACTTATTTGCAAGATACCAAACACTGTAGGAGATGTGAGGCTTAAATGCTTGTAGACTGTTCTTCAGTACATCCAGTGCGTGCACAATCCTGAAAGAAGAAAGAAGAGTAGAGATGGCATTTGAAGGACTAAAATACTGATGGTCAAGGTGTGGCTATGGACCACCAATGCGTGCAGGGAAGGCCATGTGTAGTTCCTTACTGCCTGATGTCCTCACAAATACCGAGAGTGAATTGCCCCCTGTGATGAAAGCGATGATGGAAGCTACATGCAGCCTCCTGCCCGTCTCTGAGTCTCCATGATTTGGCAGGTGGGTCAGTCAGGGTGCTGGCTGGTCCCAGAGGTGTCTCAAACTCCTAGAAAAAGAGAGGGGCTGTGGCACTGGTCTGTGGACAGTGACCTTTGGCTGAAGGAAAAACCTATTTGGGGATTGCAAGGTTTAAGTTTTCTGGAAATGTATCGGTGTGGTAGCAAAAGGGCTTGAGGGTGTGTTTGCTATCTGAAGACAAGCAAACCTGTGAGGGTCAAGGATGTATTCAGTCACAGAATATTCTGAGCTGGAAGAGATCCACAAGGATCATCAAATCCAGCTCTTAAGTGAATGGCCCATACATGTCCTGGGAAGTGTCAGCAACTTCAGTGTCTGTCAGATGGAGGAACCTCACTTTCTGAAGTGATGGATCTGTGGGGATACAGACAGGTATCCCTGGTTTGGGGTGGGAGACCGAATGGTGAGCAGAGGATAGACCCCTCTCAGCCACATCTGAAGTCTGTAATGCAACCTAGAGATTCAGGAGGTTTGGCTGACATGGTGTTGAAATTGCTTTTAAAACACTTACCTGCCCAGCCTTGTGTGAAAAAAAATGCAGATTAGGGTTTCAGCCCATTCCTTTTATCAGTCTACATCTCTCTGGTATACCAGAGCAGAGAGAGAAGGAATATGGTAAACAGAAACTCCCTGGCCCATCCACAGTCTGGGGTAGTGCTCTGCTGGCCTCACCCTTGTTGCCATCGTGCAATGTGGGAGATCATTTCCATCTACCTGCATATAGAGTTTTCTGGTCATGAGTCAACATCTCTCAACATCCCATCCCAACTATTTATTCCTTTCTGTTCTAAAACCTCATTTCTACAAGTGCCAGTTGTGTCTGGGTAGATGATGGTCCTGAGCTTGGGAATGAGGGTCTGAACATCCCAGGAGAAGGCTGTGACAGAGATTACATTTTTGGACTGGTTTCTGTTGAACATTCAGGCATCCTGCACCCACCAGGGTGACTGACTTGCAACCAGAATGTTCTGTACACCAGGGGAGTTGCTGTCTTAGCTCAACTTCATGGTGTAACCCTTAGTTCTGGTGTGAACCTCCTAGGTAGCCAGGTCAACTGTTGAGCGGGGAAAGCACAGGTTTGATTTTACTTTGGAAAGACTTCCTTTTCAGGCAAACAGAGAGAAGGGTGCTTGTACTGACTTGTGCAGCCTTGGCTGTCCATTTTTTACCTCACCCTGTGTTCCCTGTGACCCACATATCCACGGTCGTTCCGCTGTCATTTTGATGCGTGTCTCGCATTCTCCATGCTCATCTGTGGCGTAGAAAGACGTAGTTTGCTCTCGTGTCAGTAGCATTCCTGCAACATGACTACACCATGTTGTGCAATTTATACTTTTCCAGTTCATGTGTCAGTTTGTCCCTCTGGATTAGAGCCAATGACTATTAGTTCATTTTGTAATATGTCTGATTTCCTTTCATCTCTGCTCCTGATGCTGCCTCTGATCAGGCAGGTTGTAACAAATCCCATGTTTCTCTCTCTTTTTCCTTTTTTTTTTTTTTTTTTTTTGGTCTCTGATGCATTCCCTGATGATACCATGTCACTCATCATTTCAGATCCTTCCCATCTGCTCCTCACATGCTTTGCTCTGCCTTTAAGATTATTCACCACTTTTTGTCCCTCTCACTTCCTTCTAAATGCTTTATGAGCCCTCTGAGCTTGCCCCTACCTTTTCTCTTACTGTCATGCTGAAGTAACAACCTTAAGATGTTTGAAATCTTCTCCATGTAAATGATTCAGTTCCTTAATCTTTAGCAAATACTTCCACAAAGGTTTGACATCCTTTTACTCAGTATTTGGCATTTATCTGTTCTTTAAAATGCCATGTAACTTTCTTTTTTTAAACCTTGTATGAACTGATGTTTTAATACCTCCTCCTGTACATTCTTCTTCTCTGTCATTTTGGATCTTATATAAATACTTTTTGTGTAGAAGGTTTAATGAGATTTTAGGTTTTAATGCATTTTTCCCCTGTTACCTTTGCTTTATAATCATTGTATTCATGCATCTTCTCATAATGTAGGAACTGTATGTGCCAAGGAATTCCTGAGACTCACGGACATGAAACCTTAAATTAAATGTAAGAAGAAAAAGATAAAAATAAATTATAATAGCAAGAGATTACAACAGGGTATTTGGTTAAAATGCGGTTTTCGTAATATATGTTCCTGAAAATTGCAAATGTATTCTGTTATGTTTATGAGCCAACTTTTGTTATGCAGAGTTATAAAGGTTGCTATGTATTCAGTCTCTATGGATTCAAATGATGTAAGTTATTCAAAAAAGAAAAGCAGGTTGATATTGTCAAAGTGATCCTCTGAAAAAAAAAAAAAACGAATTGAAACCTCATCATTCTCCACTTGGGTAGGATAACATTTCTCACTGGTATGGACACCTCTTCAACTGCACTAGCTGCTAGGAGACAGTGCAAAATTATGTAATTTAGACATACAAGGAAGTAAAATTAAATAGCCATGAGATGAGCATACCATTAAACAGATCTAATTTATAATGGGCTCTTATGCAAATTGCCTTTGAGCACTCAGTAAAAGAAAATGAAAATAAATTAATAAGGACAGTTTGGACTAAAAGTTGCAGGGAGAAAAAAAGCAAAAGCCTGTTCCAGCTCACTCTCCACACACTCCAGAGTGTTAAATAAGCATTCCCATTAGACACATAAATATAATGATGTGATAATAAAACTTGAACTTAACTTTCAAGGACCGAACTCCTTATCACTTTGCTGCAGTGGCTCCAACCAGATGAGTAAGATTTCAAATAGAATACCTTTACTTTGCCTTGTGTTTTATTATTGGAGGGAGAGAGATATGTTTTCATGAATATTTTGCTCTTTGCCAGCTGTTGAATATCCACTCTCAGTGAAATCCAGGCAGTTACTTGCCTTGCCATTGGTGTGGGATCGCAGGTTCCAAGGCATCACTGATTCTCCTCCTGCTGCATAGTCCTCTCTGATGGGTTAAGAAAAGGACTTCACACCAGTTTTCCACCCTTTTTGTTATTTTGTGAAAAACATGGGGGAAAGGGAAATCTGAGAGCTCAGAACTGTTCTATTGCAAAAGATTTTCAGTTAGTTTTGAGTTTGTAGTGTCCTCTGATAAAGATGTTAATATGAGAAATAACATACTGAATATATTCAATTATTAGAAACCTCTGTTTTCTCAGACAAGTAAAAGGTTTGTTTCTACCTTAGTTTGAAAATGATGTAATATTCTGCATGTTTACAAACATCAAGGCTTTCAAAGCTTTTCCATGTTCCCTGTATTCTTTTGATTACAGAAGGGAAGAATTTTATCTCTATCCAGTGAAGCCATTAAAATAATCTGCAGAACTCTGTCATTTTTCTTGGCATTAAGAGAGTTTTGTAACAGTTGACTTGTTTAATTAGTACTGGCCATCTTGTTCCTAATTATTGCTGCTTTCTCACATTCTCAGCTGAGGCAGAATATACTGAAGTCTTTACTCTTTATGTGTATAATTATATATATATTTAAATATTTATACAATAGGAGAGCAAGGTTATAAACAGACTATGTATACAGTTTTGCTGCAGATTGAGTATATTTTTATACTTGACAAGCAGGACTTTTTTCTGAAGAATTTGAGAAATCCTGCAAGCAATGTCATCTTCCTGTGCTGGCTTTTCAGTCTAGAAATACTGTTATGGGAATGCTGATCTGTGGGAAGAAAGATCCATCCCTGCAGTATTTTATGGAGTTAAAACAATGATGTTTTCCATTCCCTGTTGTTTTTTCTCCAGTAAACAAGGGCTGGTAGCTATACCTGGTTTGTGTCCTTAAAGTAAAACCAAATTCTCTGATGGAAGCAGGTTTTTCCACTGGTTATATTTTCAGCCCTCGAAGCATTCGATTTCTGACAGTGGAATATGATACTTAAAGCCACACACATTAATTATTACCCATTGGAGGTCGCACTTTCAACCCATGGGACATTAATTTTCCTGATATATGGAAAATTCCAGCCTGTTAGTTTTAATTAAATATTTCAGAAGCACATTTTCTTGTAAATGGACTACAGTTTCTTATCCTTTACCCTTGATATTTGGCTAATTCTGCATATAATTATCATCTTATTTTGCAAGCCTCCTTGCAAAAAAAAGCGCTCTCCTGTTCCGAAACTCCATTCAGCTGTTACATATTTGTCATTTAAAAATGAAAAGGTGTCTTTGCCAATCATCAAGCAACATTGTCAAGAAGGAGATGGGAATAAACATATTCCAGGTTTTCTTGGGAAGTAAAATTATAATGATTTACCAGTCCCTCCTTGTGCCAGCAAACTGGTGTCTCTTAAGCATCGTAATTGCAGTGTGGGACTAAGTGGGAACGCCAGCAGAGCTATGGGTGGCAGGGAGGATGGTTATCAAATTGTGTTGTACAGAGGAGGTGACAAGTGAGGCACAAGAGAGAGCTTCCCACTGTGCCCCCAGGAACCCAAAAGTACGTGGTGAGGCTGGAAGGTGAGGATGCTGCTTGCTCCCCAGATCCTGGCATAGCCCAGTCTCCTCTCCTGGTGGGTGTAGCAAATGCAGATTGGGAGCAGGACCATGTCACCAGACTTGGATCCCATAGAAACTTAAGTTTTCCCTTGAAGGCCACATGAAGGAAGCTGGAATCTACATTTTTTTCCATCTGAAGATGAAAAAAGTTTTTATTTTGTTTACAGAAGTCTCTCTGCCAGGGGTCTACCCTTCCAATGTTGTTTTAATATGTGAAAGTGCAGTTGTGAATTGCAAAGGGAGTCTGGGAGGGGAGTCAGGAGGGAATTGGGACTTTGCAGTTCCTGGGATTTTGCTGCTTTTGCTGCTGCTGCTGCTGCTGCAGAGCAGCAGAGCACTAAGGCAGCGCTGTCGGTTAACGCTTCCAGCCCATTCCCAAAGCCTTTCAGGTCCCAGGTAGCACTCCCCGTGGCTGAGCACTCTCCTCCTCAGCATTATGGTTTTGTCAGAAGGTTCCATCCTCTGATACTATCTTGCTCTTCTCTAAACAATTAATAAAATGGAGACAAAAAGCCTAGAGGTTTAAAGTATGTAATTATATAAGTAATTTAGAACTAGGAAAATGCTGCAGAAACCAATTACAATTATGCATTTCAGTAATGACTGACTTGGCCAAATACATGTTTTGTGTGTGAATTCCATGATAAATTTGAAGATGACATGCTTGAGTATAAGGGAAAATTAATTCTAAATGCTGAGTACTTCCATATTAGACATAAAATGTGGCTCATCCACCGAGTGAACAGGAGCCTGTATTATATGGGCTGTCACAGCTTAAATTTTGAGCAGCAGGACAGGCAGTAACAAGTCTTTGAGGAAGAAAGCTTGAATAGTTCAAGGGATGGCTTTGAAAAAATGTTCTCTACCTGATCGTGATGCAAAATATATTTAATTTCTTATATGTTACAGACTTCATGCAACTTGAATTGATTCAGGCATTTATTACAGGACTGTAAATGGCCAGCTGGGGTTAATGGAGTTTTAATTCTTTCCTGGTCTCCTCCCAGCTGGTGAGAAACTATAGATGAGATTTGTATTCTGTTCACAACTTATATATATACCTGCTCCAGGCACAGACATAATTCCAAACTCAATTTGGGTTGCCTGTGCCATTTTCAAAGGGAGGATATTTGGCTGTTGATGCAACACAGTGTATGGTCACCTGGAACCCTGCCCATCTGCATTTCCCTGAGAGCCTGCTGCAAGCCCTGCTGCCTCCCCCTCTGGGAGACACTTCTGTCTTTTGCCTCTTGAACCCCTTCTGGACTTCCCCTTCTGCTGACCAATAGATGGGGCATCTCTCAGCCTGGGGTGCTTCATGTAACCAGGAGGGATGATCACCTCTGAGTATTTGGTGGCTTTTTATTGCTGGTGGTGGGCATTCGTTCTTCATTCACTTCTTTTAAAACAAAAACAAAAACAGTGTGCTGTGACTGTTGTCAAAAAGTACTTCCACATTGCATGTCCAGGCACAGGGACAGGCACACAGAATCAGACCTACCAGTCACTCCTGCTCATTTCATTGAGAAACCACCAGTGACTCAGGAGTGTTTTGCAAATGCCCCAGTGCAGAAACAAAACATTAATTTCATGTTACTCTGAGGGTTTTGCTTGGAGTTTTCAGCCCTTCCTATTGCTCTAACTAAAGCTGGTTTGGGGGACCCACATACAGAAATGTGTGTGTGCCCAGTGGTTTACGTTGCAAGACCTGTTGGCAAGCAGAGGCTCTCTAGGTGACTGCATGGTTCTGGAGGTCAGTGGGTGGTGTCTAAAAATTGATACATTTTTCTATAGTATTTGAGTGTTCTGACTGATACTTGCCATGAACATTTAACTTTTACATTAAAGCATTACCTGACATTGAAATGATACCAACTCTGTACCCCCATCTTTATATTACCAGAATGTGCTGCCCACACCTCAGCTCTGCCTGCCCTAGTGTTGGTTGCAGTAAATGGTAACCAAAAAGTGACCTGGGTTTAAAAAACAAGTGAAAACCAAGCAAAGAACCAAACAAAATTATTCCCCAGGTACCCAGATTTAGTTTCCAAACTAAATCAAGTTGCCTGTGCAGTACTCTGGCAAGCAGAATGAGTCAGTCCAGGGCATTGGAGCATCTAGAAGGGATGGGGTGTGCTGAAGGGGACTATCAAAAGATGTGTCCAAAATAATTGAGGATTTGTCATGTTATGAGATACAGATTGGGGCAGTGAGGTGGGTGGGAGAGGCTGCTGCCCTGGCTTCTTTCCTTCCACCTCCCCAGCTGCCTGGAAGTTAATTAGGCCGTGCTGGAAAATATATGGCTTACTCAGTGATTTCAAACCAGCCCTTTTCTTATGGAACAAAGCCACAGAGCTGCTTCAGTGAAGTTTGCACGGGAGGGTTTTGTAGCATTGGGCCATTTGAGCAGCTCTTGAGCTGAGCTTGGTCTGACTCTGCTCCTTGTCTCTTGTTTCCTCTCCAGAATTGGCCGGCTTTTCGATGGCACGGAGCCCATTGTCCTCGACAGTCTCAAGCAGCATTATTTCATCGACAGAGATGGGCAGATGTTCAGATATATCTTGAATTTCTTAAGGACATCAAAACTCCTCATTCCTGATGATTTCAAGGTGAGATTTCAAGGGTCTTGGGTTTTTGCATATACCTTGGTAAAGCAAGTATCTGGTGTGTAGTCAAAACAGAGCCCTGGATAGGGAAGGGGGACTTGCAGGGTATGGTGTTTGATTTCAGGTACATGACAAAAGTAAGAATGGGGTTGCTAAAGTGGTGCCTTCCTTTCCTAGCGTGGCATCAGTATTAAACTTTCCCCTCCTGGCTATAGTGGTAATGAGGCAAACTTGCCAGGTTTGACCTAGGGAAATTAAATAGTGTAGGATACTGATGGAAACCAAAGTGATGTTGCAATCTGCAACTGACTGCTTGTGAGCTTTGCTGATTACTTTCCTCTCATCCGTTTTCATGCTTCCCCAGTGATTGCAGCAGCTCCTGTTTCCACTCCCACACTGAAATTCAGAAAATGGTGTGTGAATCACAATATTGACAAAATAAACTGCACACATAATAATATTTGGGCCTTAAGTCATAGAATCTTTTCTCCCTCAGATTCTTGAATGCATGCTGCAAGTTTAATTTTAGAGTTTTGGAGAAGTCAGGAATGAACAGTTCTATGTTTATTATTCAAACTTTAATAAAGAGCTTGCCTTTTTTTTTTTTTTTTTTAGTTTTTAGTAACAAATTGAATTAGTGGTAGTTCACTGTCAGACAAAGCCTACAGAGGCAGAGCTTCAGAATCCATGTGATATTTATCCACTAGTAGTTATGAGGTTGTAGATGTGGTGTCTGCAGTCAGAACAGATCCTTATCTGTGCTTAAGGATCATGCATCAGTGCACCTGGTTCACTGCAGGAAAGGCAGCAACTGGGATTGAACAGGAGAGGTGATGGGTGATGAGGCAGGCATGGAGCAGGTCACACTGGTGTGCAGTCCTTTGCCCCTCGTAGCTGAGACAGTTTTTCAGGTGTTTGGGGCATAATAACTGTGAGGTTTTGTTTGAGAGCTGTGTTTCAGCAACCTTTGAATCATCTGCTGTAGACACGTCCTTGCTGCTCCCATATGTGACAAGGGTAGATCTCCCTGAATAATGTGGGAGTTTGGAGCTAACAGATAAGCATCATTTCCTGCTTTTGAAGCCTTAGCATGGCTTTGTGCTGCTCTCAGCACTTGTCCTGCAGGTAATCAGAAATATAGGAAAAGGAAAAGCCACCTTTCATGCAATATTAAGAAATTACGTATGTAGTGCCTTTTAAACGCATAAATATACTGTAGCTGAGATGAAATTAAAAATGTAACTCCTGGCAAGTTCACCCAACTGTGATGTTCAAAGGGGTATCCTCCCCAGTAATGCTTTAAGGTGTACAAAAAAACAGTGATTAAAATGCACAGTGTTTCTTGTTTCTTAGAAATACATGAATTACATTACTTTTTTGTTACACAAGAAATGTAAACAGTATTTCTACCATGATTTAGGTGTCCTCATCAAGTATTTGGTTTCTAGTTCAAATTCAGGACCATACTGACTGTAAGCAGGCTTCTCTTGTTGTCATTCTCTTTCTCTCTCTTCCCTAATTCTCATGTATCTCTTTTCTCTGTATAAATATTTTCCAAATGGTTTTATGCTCTTACACCTGGAAAAACAAGATTTTTTTTAATGTTTTTTTTAAATTTAAAAAATGGCACTAGGCAAACTCCACATCATCAGTTCTAAATTACTTCTGCACTGGCTATGCCTAGAAATGCATTCCCTCTGCTCTGGCATTTGAGATGATGTAGTAAACAATACAAGTGGCAAAATAGAGAAGTATTAAAAAATACTTAATTTTTAAAATGCACTAATATGTGCAAACATTATGCAAATATCTGAATCATTTTACACTAACAACCATTGCAGGCTCCCTCATTTACATTCTTATACCTGTTACAATGCCTGCTAGTATTGCTGCAAGATGCAATGGATCCTAGTGATGAATTTTCTGAATGCTGGTTGAATTCTGTTCCATCTGTTCAATGAGATCATTATTATATGACATCACAGTGGGGATAAAATATGGGGAAAAGTGGGATTTTTTTTTTGCAGAAGAGAATTGAGCAAGCGTAGCCTTTCCCTAACCTTACAGTTGCTGCTATAGGCAGTCTGTTTTAAGTGGCTGATGGTTATTTGTTGCTTGTACTGTTATTTTATTACACCTTCCTACATAGTAATTAGGAGCTCTGTCTGAAGGGTTCCAGACTTAGAGCCTGCATAACCATATACCTGAAGCAGCACATTAGCAAGGCCTCTCTTAACTGTGCACAGTAATGTACGTGTCTTTCAGGACTACAGCTTGTTATATGAAGAGGCAAAATATTTCCAGCTTCAGCCTATGCTAGGAGAGATGGAACGGTGGAAACAGGACCGGGAGAGTGGCCGCTTCTCAAAGTCCTGCGAGTGCCTGGTGGTGCGAGTGGCCCCAGACCTTGGCGAGAGGATCACACTGAGTGGAGATAAGTCCCTGATAGAGGAGGTGTTCCCAGAGATCGGTGATGTGATGTGTAATTCTGTCAACGCCGGCTGGAACCACGACTCCACACACGTCATCCGATTTCCGCTGAACGGATACTGTCACCTCAACTCAGTGCAGGTAGGAAGTCACACGTGCATTTTTTGAAAGGGAGCTGCTGGCCAGGTGCCAGTGGGCTGACCCTCTTCCCTGTCACTGGAGCATTTTGGCGAGCAGAATCAGCTGGAGGCTTTAGGCAAGTTATTTACTTCTGTGGGTCAAGTTGTCTTTCTCCATCTAATTCGTGTATCACCAAATCTCCTTGCAAGCAAATTACAGTAGTGTTAGAATTTTCTGTGGTCTCAGGGAAGACCCTTCACTTTCACTTTCAGTGTTTCTTCCTATTTTTTTTTTTGTGGCATAGTAGAGGCCTGTTGCGATCGATAGGACAAGGGGTAATGATTTTAAACTAAAATAGGGTAGATTTGTACTAGATAAAAGGAGGAAAATTTCTCAATGAGGGTGGTGAAACACTGGAACGGGTTGCCCAGAGAGGTGGTGGATGCCTCATCCATGGAAATATTCAAGGGTCAGGCTGGACAGGGCTCTGAGCAGCTCAATTTAGTGAAAGATGTCCTTGCCCATTGCATGGGGGTTGAACTAGGTGATCTTTAAAGGTCTCTTTCAACCCAAAGTATTCTATGATTCAATGTAGCAATGTCTAAAATCAGTAGCTGTTACGAAGTGGATAAGAAAAAATTTTGGAGACAACTGCAAGTAATTCCTGGAATAATTATAATAAACTTCAGTGTTAGTGTTAGATGTTTAATCCTTTGTTGGTTAAAAGCAACCAACCTCAGACACCTGCCTGCACCTAGCTAGCACATCCTGCATAGCTTTCTGTCTGAAATCATCAATAACACAATTGACGCTGTTTGGTTTAAACACACCTGCAAAATGCTGCAGGCTCATGAGTGAATCCTTATACAGAGCAGGCTTGCAAGCTGAGCTTGGCATCTCTTCATCTGCCAGGTCCCGCTGTCCAGGGAGAGAATCACAGAGTCGTTAAGGCTGGAAAAGATCTCCAGGATCACCGAGTTCAGCCTTTGATCAAACACCACCATGTCAACTAAACCACAGCACTATGTGCACATCCAGTCATTTCTTGAATATTTCCAGGGATGGTTACTCCACCACTGCCCTGGGTAGTCCATTTCAATGCTTAACCACCCTCATAGTGAAGAAATTCTTTCTGACGTCAAACCTGAACATCCCCTGGAGCAGCTTGAGGCCATTTCCTCTTGTCCTGTTGCTGGTTTCCTGGTAGAAGAGCCCATCACCCACCTTGCTACAGCCTCCTTTCAGGCAGTTGGAGAAGATCACCCCTGAGCCTCTTTTTCTCCAGATGAAGCAAGCTGAGCACTGGGGCATGCACTGAAGGCTGGCCAGGCACTTCACTTGTGCTAGCACTTAACACAAGGGTCTAGAAAGGGTCTATCTAGACCTATCTAACCCATGTTATGCTTGGACAATTGTCCCTTACCGGCCTTGACTGTCATGCTGAAACATCAAAATTGTTTTGTCAGAGATTAATGCAAATTTAGGACATTCTTAGATGTCAGATTACAACTGAAAACAAGTTCCAAGGACGGTTATTTAGGCACATCATATGATAGTTATCAAGGCAGTTGCATCCTTCAGCACTTTGTCATTTATTCTGATGCTTATATTTTTGTTGCACTAATAAGAATTACAAAGCATGTTTACTGATGTGAAAAACCTGAGTGAGAGTGGCAAAATATGTACAGGCTTCAAGAGCAGTAATGATCCCACACTGATAACGGGAGGACATAAGTATCTCCCAGCACTAATAAAAATGGGAGACAGGACAAGGACTACCCATGGACCTCAAGAGTGTGGTACAGAACAAATGGTTTGTCCAGGGTGAGAGTTTCCAGAGCTGCTTCCACCACATTTTTCTCAGGACCCAAGTTCTCCTGTTCTGTTTTTCAGTGGCTTGCACCAACATATTTGGGCAGGGGCAGGGGATTTTGGCATATAGCTAGAAGCTAAAGATCAGGGTAAACAAAAATGGCACGTGTGTTTTAATTGCTGTTTCCAAGTCTCTTTTCCTACCCCTTCCTTTTTGATACGTCTGCTGTGCAATTAGCCATGCTCAGGTACTTTGGAAAGACATTTGCCAACCTGAAGCATTTATATAGAGATGTGGCATGTCTTCTTTGAAACATTTTTATATCTCAGCTTGCTTGTGCCCTCACCCTAGTCCTTTGCAGCCTTCTGCAGTTCTGCTTGCCTGTGTTGTCCCAGCACCCATGCAAGACAATTTGACAACTGGTGAAATAGCTGGAAAAGCTTTGGTAGGCACCCAATTCCAGCACAACCCTTGTGAGGTCTGGTCATGCTGAATGGAGTGTTCCACATCCTCTGGGGTCCAGGAGCATCAGCCCCTTCCTTGGGGCTGGTGGCTGTCAGGCTGACCCTGGTAAATCCCAGGAAGAGTCTCCTTCACAGGTGAGGGAAAGGAAGCCCAGAACAGATGAAGATGATCACAGAAGTAACAAAGAGTTGTTTTTTAAGTCTCTAGTAAATATCATGGTAGATTTTCTGAAATTATGACTGTGTTATCTACATTGTCACCATTTAGTTGAGGTGTTTTCTCAGCATCTGCTGTGCAATCCTGTATTTGCTGTTTTGTATTGTAAATTCTGTGAAACAGAGGAAGTGTTTTTCAAGTCATGCTTCTGTGGCCAGAAGAAAACTGGATTTGTTGGCAGCACTAAAAAAAAATAATAAATTTTTCTTCATTTTTTCTTTTTCACTGCTCCAGAGCCATAGTCAGCAGAATCCATTTGAAAAGAGCAGTTATTATCATTGGTCAGCAAATAGTCTGTTTATTTACTTATACATTGGTGTTTGTTTCTTCTTTTTTGCAGGTACTTGAGAGGTTACAGCAAAGAGGGTTTGAGATTGTTGGCTCATGTGGAGGTGGGGTGGACTCTTCCCAATTCAGTGAATACGTACTGAGACGAGAACTCAGAAGGACATCTCGTGCACCCTCTGTCATTCGAATAAAGCAAGAGCCTCTGGACTAAAATGGACATGTTTCTTTATGCAAAAAAAAAAAAAAAAAAAAAAAAAAAAGGAAAACAAAGAGAAAAAAAAAAAAGGGGACATTTCATGTGCAGTTTGAACTCCAAACAAGTCCTGGAACTAAAATTGAATAAAAGACACATTTATATCAAATATAGAGACCACACCTGAATTCATATGGGAACACTTGGAATAGTAGTGAGAATAATAGTAACCTCAAGGTATAAAAGAAAACACACACACACACATAAAAAAAATATGTATGTATATGTATGTCTGTACATATATATATGTATGTATATGTCAAAGGGTAGGAAATGCAATGACAAAATGTGGTAGATGAGGTTGGTGCTGTGATGGCCATTAAGTGTCCTAGGCCCTGCCCGGGCCCACTTAACGGTGTACAAGCCATTGCCAGGGGGGGATTCATAGGCTACTCTTCACCCATTTTCCACTGCCAAACAGCCATCCACTTTTTAATGTGTACACACCTTGACTCAACTTTATTTGCATATGGAGGTTTATGTCTGTCTTTTTTAGAGGTGGATGGGCAGGTGTTCAGGAGACGACCATCCATTGCATTGGAAAGCTGAAATTTTAAATGTAGTTTGTACAGAAGTCGCACACTTTTTGTCTGCCCTCACAGATGTGAAAGGTTAACTTTTCTTTTGAATGAGTTTTTTTGTTGTTTTGTTTTGTGTTTTTCAAAGGGGGCCAGAATAATTAATATTTGGTAGAGATGCTCTGGTTTGAATCTGCTGCTTTCCTACAATTTTTTCAAATTTTATAATGTATTAAATACAATAAACTCCTGTTTAAAATAAAAAGGGTCTGGTTTAAGCCAACAGAAGCAGAGAGGTGGGATTGCACTGCACTTCAGTGTGTGGAGGGGCAAAGCAGTGGGCAGGCAGTGCTGCCAGCACAGAGTGGAATGAGCTAAAGGCAGCAGAGGCTGTTGAGAGATCTTCTGGTGTGGTGCACATGGCTGCTATTCCTCCATCCCTTTAAAGCTTTGTCCCAGCTGGAAGAGAAGCTGTTGGTCAGATGTGAAAATAACACCAGCTCAGCCCAGGGAAACCCATCAAAAAATGACACCTGGTTCTGTAACCTTCACTGTAAGAGTGAATCCTTGCATAATTCCCTCTTGATTGAGGAGCTGGCAGCTTTGACTCTCCAAGCCCCTGCCTTGCTGAGCATTAGCCAGCCTGTTTGGTTTTCATGTTGCTTGTTTCTGTCATTTCAAGCCTTCCTTCTGCCTAGAGAGTGGCATGGCCAGCCCCCTGGGTTACCTGCAGGCTGTGTGGCCCTCGGTGGCGGGCAGTAAATCCACCTCCTATCCTGCGTTAGATGTCCTGCCAGCTGCTCCCTTGCAGAATCTCACTGAGGCCACCTCTGCAGGCACCCTCTCCAGGCCTGTGACACTTTGCAGAGGCACCACATCCCGCTGCCGCTGCATGGACCGCTCATGGGTTGGTGCACCAGCAACCACCACCTTTCCTTCAAAGCCTCTTTTTATGCACTGTTACAGAATATGACTGTGTGTTCATCCTAGTATGGAAATTTCTATCAAAGCAATGGTGCTGGCCTTCCATTCATTTTGGTGACACTTCGTATTTATTTAAGAAAAGAAAAAAAGGAACTGTTGATACATGTAACAAGGTTTTTAATATAGTCTGATAACTAAAAAAAAAGCAAGTTACATTTTTTCTGGTTTTTATTAAAAGATGTCAGAGGACATTTTTAAATAACTGGCGGCACATATCAATGGTTTGGAATTATGGAAATGTGAAAATGGGTGAGGGAGGGGGCTCTAAAAATTAAGGTTCATTAGCGGGTTATTAGATCTTCAATGTGATGCTGATCTGTCTATTCACAGTACTGAGACAGCTGCCTGATTGAAAATGCTTGTTTTCAATTAGCAGCAAGAAGTCCTCTTACAAAATAAACAAATGCTTGCTCTTACTGCCCCCAATTTGGTTGTTAGTCTGCATAGAAGTTGGAAAGCTAAAACCCAGGGAAATAAATACTTTCAACAGATCTTCAAACCGTCAGAAATGGTGAAATTTGTGATGTCCAAAAAGATGCCAGTCCCCATGGGTTTGAGAGCACATGGGTGCCAGTGCAAGGTGATGAGATTCTTCAGAGACTTCTGCACAATTCCTCCCTGGGCATCTGGGTGGAGCTGCACTTTCTGGGGCCTTCACAGTGTCCTTGGGGATGTGTCTACACTCTCTGTCCAGCCCAAAGGTGTTCCCACATCCAGACCTGCCCTGCTGGCCTCCATCTGTGCATATGGGCTTATGCTCCAGTGCAGGCTGGAGCTGGCAGGGGTGTGCAGCTACTTTCCCTGCCGCTTGGCAAGCAGGCACCCCAAGTTTGCCTGGCCAGGAGTATCAGCAGCCCCAAAAGTGTTCCCCCAGTGCTGGCAGGGCCCACACTGCCTGCAGCCTCTGCATAGGCTGGGTGTGGAGGGCGAGGAGTTTTGCCACTGATGCTTTCCAATGTGTGGCTCCCAAAGCTAGCTGGCTATGCTCTGCTAATGGTTTTGCTTGCTCAGCATTTATCTTCCAAGTCAATGACATAGAAGATACCACTGTGCTCCTCCCAAATCCTCAACTGTCTGGTCACCCTCCCACCAAGCCTGCTTTTGTTGTTCTTTGAGTCAAAAATCACTCTGAGACCCCAAATGTAAATGTCTCTGCAGTTACAGTGTGGTCATGGAGTAAGAGGTCATGAATATTCAAAGTGATGGCTGATGAAAAATGTATGCAGGAATAAGCTAGCTGTAGATCTTTAGAGAGCAAATGAGATTAGTCCAGTTTGCAATTGAGGCTTATAACCATGTGTTTTTAAAATGTCCTTTTGAAAAACTGATCAACAAACAAATGAGCAATATCTTCAGGAAAGTGGGAGGAGTGGGAGGAACCAAGAAGGACCAGATTATGGTCAGCTTGTCTCTGAAAGTTAGTAATTTTGACCTTTAAATTTATCTAAATTTTTTTAGAAAGTGTTGACTCCATTTCCTGCGGTCAGTGGTGCTGTATTTAATAACGAGAGGCAGAGCTGCAGTGAGCAGTAGCTGCCAACGTTGTACTTCAGCAAGTTGGTTTAGCAGCTGCCAGGAGATCTCCTGCAGATGTGCAGAGATTGCAGATGGCACCAACTCCCCTTCCCACAGTGAGACACAGGCAGAGAAACTTGGTCCTCACCTTTTCTTTGAATAATGCAAATGCGGGATTTCTGCAATCACCATCAAACCAGGGTTTAGTTCTTCCCCTGTTGCCTCCTTAATGTACCAAACAGCTGCGTAATGTAAGTATGGATCCTGGCATGCTTGGATGAACCTTAAAACTGAGTGTCCAATTGAAGACTGAGCTCATTTACTCCATGCTGGAGAAAGCAAAGTCCTGCTTTGTCACTGGGTTAATCTCTCTTTCCAGAAGCAGTACTGGTAAACAGGTGCTGCTAATTTATTCTGTCTCCAGGTACTTACTGGCCAGGCAGTCTGGCCTGATGAATGTTTTTCCTCTCCGTTGCCACATGTCTATAGAAGGAAGCTGATCATCTCAGTGCTTGACTGGCACAAGCATGTCAAGTTGAGGCTTGTTTTATGATGCCTGCTAGAATGCATAATGAAAACCAATGGGGAAAACTTAGTGAACTCTGAAAATGTGAAAGTTGAACCACCCATTCAATTATTTTCCTTTATGCTGAACAGGCACTGATTGCAATTTGAAGAGAAACGTTTTGTTCATAAACATAATTTTTTGCAGCAACCTTTAAAATTGATTTCTATACCAGTTACAGGGTTTCTACTGCCACTCAAATGAATTGTCAAGTGAGTTTTTCTTTAATGTTTCCACTGCATGACTTGGGGAGCAAGGGTTGGATTTTGGGGGGTGAGAAAAGCATTTTTATTGACCAATGGTCAGTTTTTCAGAGAAATAAAAACATTTATTTCCATCTGTCATTTCTTCACTGCAGAATTCTATATTATGAATTATTTCTATGGACAACTGGTATTTGTATGTTGGCATTCAAGCTGCCTGAGGTTTATTTACAGTGGAAATGAAACCAAGATATCCTTAGGGCCTGTAGACCAGTTACTTTTTCTCAGACTTCAGTTTGAGTGGTTTATTATTTCTCGAGGGTCTGGAGGGATCACTATCACCAAAAATCAATATGTTGCATCAGGTCCCTGTGTTGGCTTTGGCTGCTACCCCATTGATCTGGTTTTTGAAGACCCCAAAACTGACTTAGCCTATGGGATTCTCTCTTTGAGACTGAAATCATTAAAATCATATTCCTAACTCCATTAAAAGGAAAAAATGCAGACACATAGTACACAAGTTCATCCTCTTGTAAGCTGAGCTGGATCTGCTAGCTGGTAGCCAGGATGTTTGCATCAATGCTGGGGGAAACCCTTGTGCTAGCCTGCCAAAGCACCTTCTACTTGCACAAGTAAGACCTCCAGAAATGGAGATGTCCTCTGACAGATGGAGAAAAGCCCACTTCTCCTTGAACCTGTGGTTTTTTTTTTCTTTTCACATTTTTTGACTGGGGACCTAATAGGAGTCCTGTGCCCCTAAAATAATGAGGAGTGCCATATTTTTCAGGTGATGTTGGAGATTATGGGTGAGATCCTGTCTTCTGCCCTCCATACTCATGGTGAACTTGCCTCACACTCCAGTCAGAAGCTGAAGGCCTGCAGTGTGGTCATGGGCTGTCAGTGTCATTGCATCCACAACAATAGTTATGTCATCTCTGTTGCTTCTAAAAATACAGTATTTTCCACTGCAGGTCAGAGGAAGCATGGGTTGATCACACTCTTCTCTCTCAGCCTCATTAAAACCCTATATACAGGAGTTCTCCTCTCTGGAGAGTCTGTCACTGTATGAGCAGTCTGGATTTGTGCTTCTGGGGGGACATAGGGTGCTGGTGCCCTAGCCAAGGCATTGAACCCTGTCCTATGGTCCTCAGAGCACAGCTCCGGCTTGATGGTCTGAGGAGAGATGGAGAGAGGGAGATTTGTCTCTGTTCTCTGGAGTTTGGACTGATAAATGATCTCATCTACAACCCTAAATGGTCTTGTGGCTTCTGTTATGTAGCTTGTCAGTGTTGTTATTAATTTTCCTGAGGAAAATGCGAAGCATAGGATGGCTGGCCTTGCCTCCTTACCATTAGGATGCAGTCTAAAAGACAGGGTGACATTGACTTAAAACAAAAACTGCATGTGCTGAAGTCCCCTAAACTCATGTACTGTATTCATTCTGACTTCAGGTCAAACCAGAGGGCTTAGCGAGGCTCACCAGTGGATGTTTGATACTTCATTTGATTAACCGCCAAGAAATTGAAAAAACAAAAGGCAAAACAAGCAGAGCATGGGTGCTTGTTCTGAAGATCTGGAGCCATGATTTCACTAATCCCTGCTGCTTCTGAAAAAATATTTCAGTTCTGGGCGGCTTACATTAAAACCAAAAACAGCTGTGCATTTCTTTCCTTCACTTTCTCCAGTTCAGGAGGCTTATTTTTCTTCTGTGCCTGGGCAGCTCAAGAGTAGTAACTTTGGCCCTAATGCAGTACTTGGTCTCTTCAAAGCATTGTACAGACCTTCAGTTAAGCATCTCTCTACTTCTAAGGGAAGAAGGCAGCAATAAACTCACCTTGCAGCTGGGGAGGCTAAAGAGGCTCGACTGTCACCCACCTGGGTGTCAGACTGCACCTCTGCAGTCCCACTTAGCTGCCCTCTTCCACAAGCCCTCTTGCAGTACAGAAAGAGGTGGAAATCAATGAGGCACTGTGACACATTTCTTCTTTTAAGCTGAAGCTATTCAAGCATGTAGAAGGCATTGCTGGGATGTCTGAATGAGCTTAAAATGTAGGACTACAATCATGTTAGGCTGGACACACCTTCTGATTTCTTTTTCTAATTCCTTCCAAAGTGAGAGAAAAATAAATTAAATTAAAGAAAATTTCCTTTACCTTAACATGTTTTAAATGAAGTCTACTGATCATCTACTTTACTTCCTTCCTCTGGCTCAGCTTTTCAGTAGGGACTACCATTTTCTGTTTATGTTTACGTTCCTTAACAAAGAACTCAAGCATTAAAATGGGAGGAGGGGAAAGCTCCAGTGCAGTTGGTAAAGGGGTTTGTTTGTTCATATAGTGGTCACAACAAAATCCTGCTGCATGCCAGGATGGCAGGAATGTTCTTCAGGTGTGGTTGTTGAGATGGGGCAAGGGACAGCTGGCAGCCAGCTTCAAATGCTCCACAATAAACATGACAACAGTGGCAAACCAGGGCTCAAACCCTCATGGACTGTCTTCCTCCTTAAGCATCTGCTCATCTTTCTCACAGCTGTAGCCTTTAGATGCGTAGTTTAAAAGCTGTGCTATCATCTCTGCTGTAACCAGAGCAGCTATTCCAGAAGAAAGCTGCCTGGCTCAGGGACAGCTGTTCTGCAGAAAAATTCTCTTCTGATGCATTATTGATAGATGTAAGTTAAAGCCATAAAGCTCGCAGCTTTATCGGGCAATATCTACTAAATCCTGGAAGCATGTAAGATAACCTAAATGTAATCTACTGCATACCAGCTTCTTCAGTGATGGATAGCACAACAAAAGCAGGACTAATGAAAAATTAATGAAAACAGTTACTTCCATGAGAAAAATGATCTGTTTTCTCCCACCTTTGTATTGATTTTAACTGGCCCTGTAATTGGAAGTGTATAATTTTTTCCTAAGGTAAAGAGGATTGAGGGCGAGGGAGAGCGAGTGTATAATTCTATTCATGTTTGTGACATACTTTCAGGCTACAAAAACAAAGCATTTTCCTGAGGATGTTGAAGACGCCTGTGAATGCCGACTTCAAGCATATTTTCTCAGCTCAGGCAAACTGCCATGCTGGTTTGCCTGAAACCAGATATTGCATGAGCAGAGTACTTGGCATGCTTTGAAGGCTAGCAAGGAAGTACAAAGAAACAATGTTTAAGGAAAACCAAACACAGTGCATGTAACTTGGTGGGTTTAACATGTTTCATGCATTTAAGTTCATTCCTAATTGATCTGCTCCTTGGTGAAAGGGAAGAATCCTCCATTGCTCTTTGGAGAGAGAAGGAATGCCAGGCTCTGAGGAAGGACCCTCTTTGTAAGACCAAACCAATTGTACCATGATGTTCATTTGCCAGATTGACAGAGTTCATGGCCACATATAGTCTCAACCTCTTCTCACTAACGCATTTAAGCACAACTGTCTTTTTCTCTAAATTTAATAGAGCATTTCTGTATTTTTCACCATCCCACAGCAGAATGCAGTGAGATCTGCAGCTGCAGTAAACTCAATTTTAAATTATTCTTAAGTCTTTACCTGCTTAATGTTAATATATCCACTGAGCCCGAAGGGCAATGCTGAGATAATAAATCAATCAGAACAGCATATAGTTTGTTTTGCTAGGGTAAAAATGTGCACATTTTTAAAGTGCTTAGGAAATGCTGCTTTCCTGCTCCCTGTTGTATATGCTATGGGTCCTTTTCTAATCTCTTCCATCAATGACATGAAACAGGGCCATAGCGTGACGAGGACCAGGATGTTCCTACACTTTAGTAGCAAAGGTTACTCTTTATATTTGGGGATTTTTTTTAGCTAATATGCCTTCATTTAAAAAGTACTTTTTTTTCATCTGGAGAGATTAGCCACATTTTGGTTGTTGGTTTTGTTCCTTGCTTTTCTTCTTGTCCTGATAACAGCTGCAATACAAGATGAACCACCCCTTTTGGTGCATGTCTTTAAAAATTAGGGCATTTGCTCATCTTCAGTGTTTGAATTGGCTTTGTTTTTGTCTCAATAGCCTGCTCTGGTCCAGCCTCAGCTGGTGCTCCACACAGCAGATGTGGTGACTGCTTGGCATTGGTGACCACGGAGCTTTTGCAACGGTGTCCTGTCCAGCTCATGGGGCCTTGCTGTGTGAGTGAGAGCTGCAAGAGTAGTGCCACTGATGAGAAACCACCCAAAAAATGTCTGTCACAGCTGTAACCCTACAGCAGCGAGAGGGGGTGCAGCCCAGGGCAGTGCCTGTACTCACTGTTGGGGCTGGGAGAGGTGCTGCTGGCAGCGAAGGGTCCTGTGTGCCCAGCTCCCTGATCCACCATCAGGCAAATCGTCTGGGTCCCTGGAGCCATCTGGACACAGTCCTGGGCACCTGGCTCAAGGTGGTCCTGCTTGTGCTGGGTGGGAGTGAATGAGGTGATCTCTAGAGGCCGCTTCCAACCGCAACCATTCTATGTTTTCTGTCATTTCCAAGAGGACAGGACTGACTGAGATGCAAAAGGTTCCTCAGGACACATGAGATGTGGCCCTACCTCTCTACTTGGTGCCATTGTCATATTTTCTGGAGTTTTAATTTGGTCCTCTCTTTTCAGTCAAGAGAAATTTTTGACTTTTTTTTTCAGTACGGAGCAGAATGGGGATTCTGTCTTAATGGGAATTGAAAGCCATTGGGTGCAAGTACCAGGCTTAATGCAATAAACTATATTTAAATTGTTCCTCACTGAAATTTTGTGAACAGTGAAGCTGTGTCTCATAATTACATGTCACTGTTGCTGAAGAACAAAGAAAGAAGAGCTTCCAGAAAGGCAGATGCAGAGCTCCTTCACATCTTCCTTGTGGGGTCCTGATTTGGAGAGGCATTTCAGGAGATCCTTAGATTTTGGTACAGTTGAATTTTGGAATTCATTTCACGGGACAGTCGCAGTACTGAGACTCTGTTTCTATTTCCATACCTCACCAAGTTAAGACACAGAGGGGCAAGAAGACACCAGAGAAAGCTCCCCCAAGTTCCTTCTTCCTGATTGTTTTGTTTGTTTTACTTATTGTAGGGCTAAATATTGATTTTTCAGCTCTGAAAAACTGAAGACATAGCATCTTCTTCTGCCATGTTCTCAATATGCTTAAAATGAAAAAAGCAGTCCATGACCACATTTTTCCCCTGCAAAAATGTGAGCAATTAGCACAGCAGGTTCTCAGTTCAATATGTATAATTTATTGTAAAATGTATATGATTGGTTTGGCAGACAGCAAAAGCACCAACACAAGCATAAAACTTTTTATGAATCCATATGTAATACTGGATGTTGATGGATTATTACTATAGCAAGATGTCATGTTAAATAACTGGTGCAGATGTACAGTAGTGAATTAGTGGATTTGCCATTTTCATTTAAAAAAAAGGAAACAAACAGAAAAAAAAATTTTCACATCTTCATTATTTATTGAAGTTGGGGTTTTTTTATGCACTCCCTGCTGGAGCATCTGGGTGTATTAAGCAGCTGAATTCAATATCACATTAAGCTAAATTGCCCACAATGGGCAGCTGCCTCATTTCACTCTTCTTGAAAGTCCAAAATGTGCTTTCTGAACCTGAGGCATTTGTCTTCTTGCCGATGTGGTTTACTGGTTAATATTTCACCAAAGGGAGGGAGAAGCAGCAGGGGAACATGTCCTTCGGCTGCTGAGACCCTGGCCAAAACATTCTCAGGGCAGAAGAGAGGACAGGGATAGGAGGAGATGTCAAAACAGTGCTCCCAAGTTTGTTAGCATGGACCTGGTTTAGAACCTGGTAGGTAGGGAGCATCATGTGCTGTCACTGTGGGGCTGTGGCTGTGGGAAGAGCCACCCTCCTGGCCAAGCTCAGAAGCCTCCTAAGTCCTGTGGCTCCCTAACGTCTGAGACACGTTGGGGTATAGAACAGCACAGGCTGCAGCCCTTGGGCTTCCTGCTCAGGTCATGAGTAGCCCCCAAGTGCTGCATTGTGAGCTAGGAGAAGCAGGGTGGTGCAAAGAAGGCTGTGTGGGTGCTGTGTGTGTCTGGGCAGGGGGATGTGCTGGAGGAGCCACCTGCGTTTGCCTTGGTCACCACATCCCTGACCTGGGCTTCTCAGTCCTGCAGGAAACCCTGAAGCCCCTCAGGAAAAAAAAGGAGCTCCAGCAGCACCTCTTCAGGCTTGGTCTCTGGGGCACGTCCAGCAAGGTGGCCAAGACAAGGGGACCCCCCTCCCTTCCTTCCCTGCTCCATTTTCCCCAATGTCTTTTTCCATAGAGACCATAAAGGGCTCAGACATTTTCCAGCCTCTCTGGAGGTGTACATACTCCTCTGGGTCTCTCTTCCAGTCATCTGTGAGGCTCAGATCCAGATACCAAAGCCCTTATACCCGTGCCTACACCCAGAACTACCTGTGTTTCACATCAACCTTCCTACACTTGTGTCCTCCTTCTATATCTTCTTTGGCCACTCTCTCATCCGTAAGTGGATTTTCCCATTCATTTCCCACCTTTTATATCTTCCTCCTCCCTTAGCCCATTTTTCCTCATCTCTTTCCAATTGTCTGTTTTCTCTCTTCTCCTATAATCCTGTACATTTGGATAATTTTCATTTGGACTGTTTAACATAACCACCGGATTTGTGTTTTAGCCTTGTTTAGCAGGTTGGAGGCTGCTTTTTCTATCTAATGTTCTGCATTTTCTTCTCCCTCTTAATATGTCAGCATTAACAGACTTGGGATCCAGCTTCACTTCAGTGGGAATTTTTGTCAGTGATTTCCATAGGAGAAGAGGGAGAACATTCAAAATCTGAGAGGCTAAACCTAAGTGTCTGGGTTTGTCTATTGTCAGATTTCCCGAGTTTCTCCATGCTTCCAGCACCTCCCAGCTCCAAAGGGTCCTGTAAGTGGAAAGAACAATGATTCTGAAAAGCAGGTCACATTTCCTTAACTTACAGATGATGGAGGCAGTATCCTACCTGGTTTGAGCCAATGTATCAGAGCAGGGATGTTATCCCCAGCATGTCCCTGCTAGGCCTGGTGCCCAATCTTTCTGCAACATTTAGATGGATCAGTAGAATATTTGAAAGGAAGGAAGAAGAAAACCTTTTTTTTTGCCTTCCAACTTCTTTCCAGGGCAGCTTGAAGAGGCTGATATATTTCAAACAAGCCAGAAATCTCTGTCCCATCCCCCAGTTTACCCAGTCACACATTACCTGCCCCAGAGTAGTGTTCTGAGTATGCATACCCTGCAAACATGCTGTGGCCATCCCTAACCAACAGCCGTGACGGGCGAAGTCACTCATCTACATAGATAATCTAACAAAACCACCAGTTACATACATTCAGTGATATGATAGAAAATATAGTTTTGCTGGCAGGATTTATTCCATGACCCTGCTCTCTTCAGTGAGCAAAGCAGGGAGAGATGTGAGGGATGCCCACAGGAAGCCTGCCCAACCTCTGCATAGCCTGGGATGGCTGTGCTTGGCAAAGCACTGCTAATGCAGCCCTAGGAATAGGCAGCCCTGGTTGTTTGCAGCCTTGGCATGTAGAAAGATTCCCACATTGTACTCCGATCACATTCAGGTGGGTTTTATTTTGCAGTTGCAAAACACCTCAGAAAAAAAATCTAAACTGATCTCAGGAGTGAAAGAAAAATGGAGGGGCAGCTGGTTTTGAGTGAGGCTGCTTTATCAAACAGTGTCTGCTCCAACCTCTTCTGTTTGGGAACAGTCCCACTAGAAAAAGGCCCTCTTTCCAGCTTATCCTTTCAGCAGCTGTCACTGAGCTGCTAATTGTTTGTGAAGTTACCGGCACCTGTGTCTCCTGATGCAATCTAGAGGCTCCCACTGTTTATTTCAATGTAAATATTTTTTTTGTTGGGAAACAAAAGGGGCTGGAAAAAGGGAGGTTATGGGAATATTCAGGATGAGATAAGGAATCTGAGGCAGAAAAGAACACACCAATTACCTCAGCTCACACACTCATCTGCCAGATGAAACCAGTTTTACCGGCTGTTGCCCAAAGGCAAAACACCACAGGGCTTCTGATGTCATGTTGGCCTTTGGTTATGAGCCCGGGTAAATGGGTACCTGGCAGAGAGAGAAAAAGGGCTGTGCTGCTTAATGCCAGCTTCATCTATTTATGTTCCTCTAGCATCAATTAAAAATATCTCTGTCTCATTCTGCCTGCCTGCCTGCCTGCCTGCTACTGTGGTATTTGTTTTCTTTCCATAGCACTGCAGATTGCCTTGCCTTACAGTTTACAACAGTGAGAGCTGGCACTTGCCTCTGGCAGGGCAGAGGATGAGAAACCATTTCACTTTTCCTCCACTCTGTCTTCATGTGGAGCCGCAAAGGTGTTTGATGTGCTGGTTGTTGTGAAGGGGTGATGTACAAGGCCAGGGCTGTTGTTAATTTGCAGTGCTTCAATAGCATTAGCTTTTTCCTTAGGATTTAAATTGAATGGGTGGCATTGCTGGGACAATATAGTGCTGTAGATCTGAAGTGTGCTCTGTGTAGTCATCTGTCTTTTTTTCTTTATTATATTAACCTTCTTTTTCTTTGTCTTTTTTTTTATTTTTTGCCTTTTTTATATCACCAAGACTCAGTGAAGCAGATTTTATGTTGCAGTAACTCTGCATGTTTTGGTTATAAATATCCCAAAGCAAAGTTAAGGGTTTTTTCATATAACAATCAAAGCAAGTGTCTGCTTCAGCCCAAATTGAAAGGGACGTTTTACACATAAAAGTTCATCAGTGGGTGGTAAACAGTTTCTGTCCTAATACATATTGCAAATATTCTGCTGTGGCACAGATCAACAGCTTTGGTGAAACTGGTAGTATCTGACCGAGATGCAGCAGTTCCCGGTGCTAGTTGCTACCCCTGGAACTTAACCAGGGTCTGAGCATCCAAGAAATCCCAGGAAACTCAAGTCTTTTGCCCACAGCAATATAAAAGATGCTTCCAGTCTCCAGTTTCTCCTTGCATTCCTAGCTGTCTCTTTGAGAGCAAATAATGCCGCAAAGTAATTTAAAAACAGAGGAGGTAAAAATCAGTAACTTCAGCAATAGCAGCACAGACAGTTTCCTCCATCACAATCTCCAATCTAGATTTTCCAAGCAGACTTGCAATTTCAGTGGTTGCCTTGGCAGGTGCCCAGCATGACACGCCTGAAAGCAGCCAGGCTGTCTGACAGCAAACGCGCAATGATTTTGAAAAATCAGGGTTCTTCAAGAGTTCTCGAGTTGATAATCAAAAACTACTAAACATTTCTCATTTTTCTTCTTCCTCAGAGCTGCACACCCTCAGAATGGCAAATGCTTCGTGATACGACGCCAACACAATAGCATTGGTGTATCACTGGCTTGCAACAACATCTCTTTGAAGGGACGTTTTAAAGCAGTCTGCAGTGCTGGAAGGCGGCTTTTTCTGTACTGCTTCTAGCTAGGATGTGCTGATCTGAGCACTCGGCAGCATAATTTATTTATTAGGACTTCATACCATTTTTTTTCTCCATTGACACAGGATTAAAATTAAACATCCCTAACTGCACAAGATGAAAGTATAGCTTAGCTCATTCAGGTACATCCACATTAGATACGTGTGTAAGCAATGACTCCCCGCTAGCTGGATCTTGCTTTCGTGCACAGACAAAACTCCCCTGAGACGACTCACCCGAGTCGGATGTTCAGCTGAACCCTGACTGTGCCCAGAGGTGGCAGCAACTGGAACAGACCAGGGCAAACCTACAGCTGCCATTGATGCTAAGGCGGCTGTCATTAGGGCTGAGATCCTTGGGAATTCATTGATTCCTCAGCCCCATCATTTCACCTGCCAAGCACAGTGCTGCACAAACATGCAGTGAAGCTCAGTAAGTCACCTCTTCAGGAGCTGCAGGAGAGGAGATGTGTTCCCAAGCCATGCAACTGCCTGGCTGCTAATTGCTGGAGGCACACAGGACAGCCACCATCACCATGGCCTGTGGTCACTTGGGCTGACTCCACTTCACTTTAAGACTTTGCCCATACTAGTTAGTTACCAAGTCTGAGGCTAAGAGAAATGGTGGTACCTTGCAGTGGTCTCCCAGAGACAGGAGGCATTTTCTGTCAGGCAAACAGAAAATGTCTGGCTGAGTGTCCTGCTGCCAGTGCACAGCAACACCTCACAGGGTGGCATTGTGGGAAGCCAAAATGCTAAGAGCAGCCCTCAAGATCCACGGGACCCAAGAGAGGGAAAGGAAAAGCATCTCCCACCAAAGGTCCATTGTCAGGGAGGAAGTCCTGGCTGCTTTGGGTGCTGGGAAAAGATCAGGTGCGCGCAAAAACCCAGCTGGCAGAGAAGACATCAGATGCAGAGTAAAAGATCTCTCTGCATCCAGCTACTGCCATGGGGACCTTGTTGACCCAGCCCTGAAAAACCCTGCTAGGCCAGACCCCACTCCTGCAAGCAGGCTGCATTCTGACTCTCCATCATCAAAATTTCTCCTGTTCCACCAAGCACTTTTATCCCAGTGTCTGGGCTGGAAGGCATGAGTTTGGGGTTTCAACAGGACTGATGGGGAAAAAGGACTCCAGAAGATACCACCAGCCTTTCAGGGAAAGGGTTTGCCTGCACATCTTCCTTGGGGTCTCTGCTGTCCTCACACCTGAGGGAAGAGTGGTGGGAAGTGGTCACCCATCCTGGCCATGGGGCAAGGGGCCTGCTGGTCCTTTGCTGGTGGATGTGCAACAGAGAAGTCAGAGTCAGGAAGCCGATTTGGTAGTTTGTGGCACACTATAAGCATGCATGGTGCAGACTTGCTTGAACTGAGTGGACATTGTAGGAGCCTTGTCGGGGATGCAGAGGGTTTTTTCAGAAGAAAAGTGTTGCCTATGAGGTTCCCTAAGGTTTGCAAAACATGGAAGTGAGCACAGTGCTCTGAAAGGAATGGGATGGACTGTGATGAGATGGACTAGTACGCCAGCGCAGATATGGGCTACCAGGGAAAACAGCCCATAGTGTTATCTGAAAGCTGAACGTTTCCCTGGGAAGGATCATGAAGGAGAAATGAAATATACCTGGAATATCATTGCTAGCAATATCTATCATTGCTAGATATATCAAGTTATATGCATAACTTGTTGCCTTTTACACCAGCCACTTTGAAACACAAATTCATCGTGCAAGGTCTGCTTTATCCTTCAGACTGCCAAGCGTTCCTTCCTCCTTTTGTGATAAGCAATAAATGTATTACTTCGTCCACTGCTCCCTATGCATACATTATGTGGTGACATATGATCTGGTGATGACATTGAAACTACCCGTTGATAGCCCAAGGTTTGAAAAGCTGGCCTGGAATGGAAACTATTGTCACAAAAATCTTCACACATGGGTGGGTTGGTTGGTTGGTGATTACAGACTATGAAGGGCCTGGGTAGTTTTGCTGCAAACACAGTGGTCCAAAGTTATGCTGTAGATGTTGGGGTGTCCTCATTCATGGATATTAAAGCACACGATAGGAGAAGCTGCCATGTTAGTAATGCCTGCAGAAGCATAACATGTATGAAAGTACTTCCAGTGCTTCCATCTCCCCAGAAGTAAACAGAAATTAAAATGTACTCTAAGTTTGCACACACAGAATCATTAACTTTGTATAGTTAAGGACTAGAGAGAGGGAGGGAAGGGGGATTTTTGGTAGGATTTTTCTTTTTTTTTTTTTTTAATTTTGCCCTGGGCAAAATTTTCAACATTAACTAATTAATGTTTATAAAGCACTTTGCATATATAGTGCCTTTCATCAGGGGATCTCCAAGTATTAGATTATATTATCTTGAAGGCCCCAGGCCTGTGCATACTAGCCCTATAAAGTATTAGCCTTATAAACTTAAGTAATTCACTTTGGGTTTTTTCCTGGGTTTTTTTTTTTTTTTTGGTTGGGTTTTTAATCTTCCCTCTTCTGAAAATGTGCCGAGCATTTTGGCTGTGTATGTAAAAAGGTGGTAAAAAATGTGGTGTCAGCCAGAATGACCATACGAAAACTCAGGGCTCCATAACGAACTTCTCAAATCCTCTAATTGCCAGAACTGGGGAGCAGCAACTGTGCCAAACTAAAATTCAACTATTCAAGTAGGGGTCAGGAGGAGGCATCACCACTGGTGGGGGAAGCAGCTCTGACACTCTGGTAATGATGATGGGGATAGGGAAAAAAGGGAAGACCACTGATCTCTAGCAGCATCAGGAGACAAACCCCTTGCTACGGCTTGGGGGTGAGATGGTGGCTCTTCTGTATTGCATTAAGTTTCTGTTACTGGTGGCTGGAGGCTGGGAAGGCAAGGATGGGCATGAAAACAGCTACATTTAGCCCATCTGGAGTGCCTTCATTGCTGCCATCCTCCTGGGCAGAGGCAGGAGGTAGAGTACCCCAAAGCCACGCCAAGAGTACTGAATCTCCCATGTGCTAAATCTGAAAAGCCTGCTTGGGTGTGGGCTCAGTGGATGACTCAAACAATTACTTAACAATAGCTGCTTGCGTGAGCTGGCAGGGATGAAGCCAGGTTCACAATGGAAAAAATGTGTGGGCATCTCAGCTTTAGCGAAACACATGGGGAGCAGACTTGCTGCTGCATGCAGGAACTACCAACAGAGAAAGCAAGGCCTTGGGGAGCAGAAACTTGACAGGGACAAGGCAAAGGATGTCTTTGCCCTTACTTGCACATCTTACAGGTGGAATTCCCCCAGCTGAATTTAGCTGGATAAGGGCTGCTACTCTGAGGGAAAGACTGAGCAGCAAATCCAGCCTTTTGGAGAGTCAGCGGTTTTCAGAACTCCAGAATGGAGCCATCCCTTGTGAGGCCATCTTGTCCAGACTAAAGCACTCTTTAATGAGTGAAAGTTCACGGCAAGGATGAGAAATCCTTCCCCTTTCAAAGGAGAGGAAAGTTAGCAGGGTGATGGCACATGTAGCTACAGACAGGTACTTCTTCATAGAAACAACCTGGTAGTTCTTCAGAGCCTGCACACACTGAAAAACTTTATGGGGCACTTGGAACACGTAAAAGTGCTCGCTTGTCACTTGTGGACTGAGATTCCAAATCTCAAAATAACCACTCTGCATGTGACTCCCAAGAGAGAGGCAGCTGGGAGAAGTGTGCAAGGGGGTTGCGGGGAATGGCTCTTCAGACAGGTTGTGGGCAGCATCTGGACATGGAAAAACATATCAGGAAACCTATCAAGTAGGAATCACTCACCAGGTTAGCAATATGTATAAGAACTTGGCATGCTAAGCCTTGCCCCCTGCATTGTGCATTCCTGGTCCCAAGGAAGAGTAGGAACTCCACAGAGATCTGGAGGGTGCGGTGTTGATCTAGAGCAGCATTCAGATGGAGATGGAACTGTAGCAGAGCTCTTGCTGGCAGGGAGCAGAGAGAGACATCTTTGTCGTGGCCACATGCTTTATCCCTGGAGCCAGAGCTGTAGGAGAGCAGGAGGCCCAAGTTTTGGGTTAGCAGATGCCCTAGGAAGCATGGCCCACATAGGTTGCTCTGTTGTTCCAAACAAGAGAGGGTTGTGAGGGCCAGCTGTACATTGAGAGTGAGAAGAGAGTGAACTTTCCTCCTCTAGACACAACACAGTGCAGAGAGTTGGCCTGGGAGCCGCCAAAGGTCCCATCACCTTGCTCCAACCAACAGCCTGGGCTGATGTACTCCATGTGATTGCAGTGAGCATTGAGAGGCACTTCTGGGTTTTTGTCTCCCCTTCAGGCAGCCATGGTTATAAAGAGACTGGGAGAAGGGGAATCAAAGCAAAAACTATGCTGTGATATAGCTGGGTCTGTCCTCTGGGCTCCAATAGTGCTCTTCTGGCAATGTCATGTGTGCTGGACGCATGTTGCTCTTCCAGCTTCTCCAGTGCTTTATACACTGTTTGACCCCTGCTGGCAAGTATGTATTTATACTGGCAAATGAGTCCATCTACCAGAAAAAGAGCCTCTAATGAGGCAAGCAGGCACAGTTAGGAAGGGTCGCTGCCATGAGCTGTCCACATACATGTTACTCGCACCTCTTCTTTGATGCAGATGCTTCACTTACGGGTCAGGCTAATATGTCTGGTCCTTCAGGCCAGGATACACCCACACTTGATATGCAGCAGGAGGGAGTGCTTGGTGCTATTGGTATTATCTCCAACCTAGGGCAAGCATGGATTAATCCACACTCGTCAACAGGGAGCAAGGCACCTTTTCCCCTTCACTGAACTCAGGAAGCAGACGTTGTTGCACCAGGCCCTGGGGAGTCAGGAGCTGAGCATGACGGACTCACAGGTAATCACAGATGGGCTGTGAGTCATTCCTGTCCTGGAAGCCGACCAGCTTCTGCTCATCAGCTACCATTCCAAGAGCTGCAGCTCCTGTTAGATGTGAGTGGTTTTGCTACCTGCTGGTTGCTGTCCATCCAGTTGGAAGACACCTGTACTTCTCTTCCACAGGTGGGTGGTACGAGTGCTGTGGAGCAAAATATGATGCTTGGCTTTGAAGGAGAAAGGCTGTAAGGTTTACCCACTGCACAGCCACAGCTCCACCCATCACCAAAGCAGCTGTACTGCCAACTGCAGTCTTCAGCCTCAGCAGATCTGGGAAAGCTGAAGCTCTTTGGTGGCTCTTCCCATTTGCATGCAATTCCCTCTAACTCCCAAAGCCTCTCCCCGCGACAGGTAATTTGCCTACCCAACAGGAGCTGAGGAAGAGCCATGCAGCCTGGGATTTCCCCACATTTCACACCAATGAGTCCTGACTGGTGCCAGTTGAGATGTAAGAGCAACACACAAGGATGAGAGTGGCTTCTGCTAAAACAGAAGAGATGTTGGTCCAGCACAGGGAAGCAACATTACCATGCTGGGCTTGGGTACACCATCTCATAGTGCTGTGTAGCCAGTCATCTAAGGGAGTCCTCTCCCATGGAGGTCATGCTGCTCCTTTGGTGGGCACACCTGTAGCTGAGCAGTTGCAGCATGACCAAAGAGCTTGTAAGGACCAACACTGTGGCACTGGCAGTAGCTGAGGGACTCCAAAGGGAGACAAGAAAGGACTTGCAGCAAAGCTGACTCTGCAAGGCCGAGTTGGGCAACTGCAGTTTAGATCAGTTATAGATCTAGAGGCCCTCAAGTGAGGCAGGAGACAGACGACTGCCAGCACATCCATATTTGGAGCTATGGGTGAAGGCTGCTCCCTGCCTGGGGGCTCAGGCACCAACAAACTGGGCCACTTAGTCTAGTACAGAGACAGTTCACCACAGCACTCTTCTTCTCCGGTTTTGGGGGGTTTTGGGTAGCTTTGGGGGAGGAGGTATTAATCTGTACCCTCAGATAAAAAAGTTTCAGATCTGTCTTAAAGCAAGCTCCGGCACAGTACAGAAAACAACTCATGTCCCTCCAGAACAGGTGTTGCAGGCAACTCTCCCTACCTCAGGCAGTGCTGAGCTGGTTTTATGGCCCTGGCTGGGTACATCTTCGGACTATTCAAAGCTGCGTCTCTTTCTTATTAAAGTCTGAGGACTAAATAGAGACGCCTCTTCCTCACCACCTCTCCACAGGGAGCAGAATACCCTGGTGCAAGCAGCTGTTGCTCCCCACTGCGGCAAGACAAGCCCTGGGGCTCAGCTGCCCTTGCAGGCAGCTCATCAGAGTTACGAGGGAGCAGCAGCAATGTCCCACAGTGGGGGAGAGCACTGCAACGAGGCAGGCTTAGGGGACTTGGAGGGCATGATGACCATCTCAGGTTCCAGCACAGGGAAGATGGATTTACAAGCATATGTAAGCCTCAGCTCCAGCCCACCAACACTCTCTCCCCAAGGGAGGGCATACAGCTTCCCCTAGAGCATTAAAAACACGGAGGGAAATACCCTTCAGAAACTGCCCAGATTTCACACTTGGAATTCAGACCACCAGTCTTGTGATTCCTGGAGATCTGATTCATGCTTTTTGAACGTGTGGGTTTGGCAATCCTGTGCTTACACTTACAGCCATTTCCCAACCCCTTATTTTCCCCAGAGGTGTTCTTACTTTTCCCTTTTTTACTCTTGTACACATGAAATAAACTGCTTGGGGGTTAGGGGGGTTGTTACTGATAGCAAAACTCATCTATTAAATTCACAGTGAGTTGCTCACTAAATAACACCAAAAAAAATCCCCCACAGTTTTATAGTCTAAGCCAACCACAGCAGGTTGTAGTGACTCCTCACGGCTTTTGCTTTGCCTTGGGGCAGGATATACCGGGCAAGCGTTTTTCTCTCCAAGGAGCAGCAGGAAAATGCTGTCCCACCACTGCAGCCATGCTGGGGGTGGCAGACAAGCCCTGTACCATACTGGTGGACACAACCTGTCTGTCCCCACATGTTTTTGTGGGAAAGGTGAGCTCCTGCCCCACCCCAGCTGCTCTAGGGAGGGAGGTCTGGGTACATGCAGGCACGTAAGCCCCTAGGAGAGCATCTAAGGGCTTTTCCTGGGGTCATGAAAATAGGATGGTTTTGTTCTGGGAGATTTTTGTGAGAGTTTTGGACCCACAATAATTTGGACCAGCAAAAATCACAGTGTTTCCTCCTACATATATATTTTTTTTTGTGCAGCCATAGAAACGACTGTATCTTTATCACTGTAGATATCAACCAGAGGCATAAGTAATACCTCAGCTCAAAGAAACAGTACTAATTATCCAAACCCTGTGCTAAGTTCCATTTGTATTCCCTCAGACAGCCTGCTGCTGGCACAACAGAAGGCAAAACCATGAACCCATGGGAGCAGAGACTGTTTTCCATTTTCTCTGAGAGCAGCCTGCCCATTTGAAGACAGAGCAGAATCAGGAAGCAAAAGGGTGAGGGAGAGGGTTTGCAAAGTGCTACCCTCAAAGTGGCCCCACACGCTCGGAGGTGTTACAAGATGTGAACTTTCAGTTGGTTTAGGATTCACAGCTAATTTTAGGAAAAGGCTTTGTGTGGTAAATCTTAGGAAGGTATAATATAATGCTGCCCTTAGTCTACATTGCCTCAAGCAATGGGCCATGGACATCCACAGAGGATGGCACATTGGGAAAGGGAGCTACCAAAAACTAGATGGAGGGAAATCCCCAATGCAGAGTTTCAGCTGCTGAGAAATGAGTGTTTCCTTCCTGCGGCATTCTCCGTGGTGCCGCAGAAGCCTAACACCAGCAAGTTTTTATTGGCATCACAGCAAAGCCCAACTTGAACAAGACATCTGAAACAGCTTTATAGCCTAAAAGCACTGCAGCTGCCTGGGACAGCCTGCCTTCTTTCTGCAGGAGGTGAATACAGGAATCTAGGGAAGGAAAACTGCTGCATCCCGGCTGTCCTTCCCTGGGGAAAAGGGAACCTGCCTCTCAGATACCTTGGGAAGGCAGAAATGACAGCAGACTTTTTGTAGCCAGCACTCCTCAAGGCTCTTGAGAAGTTAACACTCAAGGTTTGGAAGCTCTCGAGATTGCAAGTACAACAGGACTGACTTTGCCTACTCATTAGCAAAGATAATGGGAGAGAAAGTAACTGAGCCCTATTTTAGCCCTGTTCAAATTGATTTAATGTCTCGACATGCCCACAGGGACCCCCAGGTGCTCACAATTCCTGCCTGGACAACAGGTTTGCGATAAATCTTTGTGAGCTGTCAGCTCGGACAAGGGGCAGCTGAAGAGTTGCTTGTGCAGGAGATGTCTCCTATGGAAGGCAATCAAAGCAGCAAGCCTGAAGAAGGCTGAGAAGCAAGGGTAGTCATCCAAGGGAAACAAATTATTTGAGGGATTGGGAGGAGAATCAGAGCAGCCATGGAAGCTGAAGAGGAAAGCAGGCTTTTGGGCAGAGCAGAGGTGCCCAACAGCTGTGAAAGACAAAGGTGGAAGCACCTGGTCTGGGTGTTGCTGGTCTATGAGCATTTCACTCGGGTTTCACCAGAGCACAGAAGTTAAAGCCAGCCTGCAGGATGCCTGGGTGAAGCAGACAGTTCCCTCCCAGTTCAGAATTCATAGAATGAACATAAAGGAGTAAAGGGACTGAATCATTTTCCTTAATCTTCTGACCACACTGCTTTTGATGCGGCCCACAGTTGGTTTTCCAGGCTGCAAGTACATGTTGTCTGCTCATGTCCAGCCTCTCATCCACCAGCACCCCCAAATCCTTCTCAGCAGGGCTGCTCTCAGTGACTTCTCCCAGTCTGTACTCATTGCATCTTGTTAAACATCATGAGATTCCCCTGTGCTCACTTCTTGAGTGTGTCCAGGTCTATCTGGATGGCATCCTATCCTTCAGGTGTGCCAACTACACCACTCAGCTTGGTGTCATCTGCAAACTTGCTGAAGGTGCACTCAATCCTTCTGTCTATGTCATTAATGAAGATATTAAATAATACCAGTCCCAGTATGGACCCCTGAGGGACACCACTTGTCAGTGATGGCCTTCAGGGTTCTGAGCTATTGACCACTATCCTCTGGATACAACCATCCAACCAATTTCTTATCCATCTAACAGTCCATCCATCAACTCCATCTCTCTCTAATTTAGAGAGAAGGAAGTTGTAGGGTACTGTGTCAAAGGCTTTACACAAATCCAGTTAGATGACATCTGTAACCCTTCCCTTGTTCACTGATTTAGTCACTCCATCATGGAAGGCCACTGTGTTGGTCAGGCAGGACCTGCCCTTGGGGAAACTGTGCTGCCTGTCCCAAGTCACCTCTCTGTCCTTCATGTGCCTTAGCACAGCTTCTGGGAGGATCTGTTCCATGATCTTCCCAGGCACGGAGCTGAGGCTGACAGGTCAGCAGTTCCCAGGGTCCTCCATTCTACCCTTTCTAAAGATGAGTACAAAGTTTCCCTTTTTCCAGTCACCCGGGACTTCAGTGGAGTGGCATGAGTTTTCAAATATCATGGAGAGTGGCTTGAAAATTACATCAGCCAATTCCCTCAGGATTCAGGGATGCATCTCATTGAGTCCCACAGACTTATGTACACTCAGGTTCCTCATGTACTCAGACTTACATAGTGGGAAACACTTTGCTCCCTATCCTGCTGTCTATCCTCTGGTGAGATGTGGAAGAGAGGTTACCATTGAAGCCTGAAGCCAAAAAATTGTTGAGTATCTCAGCCTTTTCCTCATCTGCTGTCACCACTATCCCAGAATTGTTTATTAGCGTTTATTAGTTTCCTGTACCTTCAAAACAGCATTCCCAGGGCTTAAAACACTGAGAAAGGGCACTGGCCAGGGAGACCAGCAAGGGAAGGCAGGCAGTGCTACAGCAGCTTTGTGCAAGGCATGAGCAGGGGGAAAAGATGCAAAACTAAGGCAGCTGAGGAGCTAAAGAAGAGGTGGAAAGCAGATTCAACACCACAGAAAACAAGTGGAGGGGACAAGAGTGGGAAAGAGGAAGCTGGGCCACCGCATTTCGGTCAGACGTGCCTGGGGATAGTTGATCAAAGAGCCAGGGAGCGTTTGTGCCGCATCCCGACGTGAGGAGCTCGAGCCCCTTACGTGTGCTTACTGCCCGCGATGCAGACGGGCTTCTCAAGGAGTCCTCCCCAATAAGGGACGTGCCTGAGGAGGCTGGTGCCATGTCAGATCAAGGAGCACCCAGAGAACCAGCCGGTGGGCTCAGCGAGGGCGCAAAGCCCCCACAGCCGGGCCTCCCAGCCGCCCTGTGGCCGAGAGCCGCGGGCCCCGAGCGCGGCGCACCGAGGGGCAGCGCCTTCCCCGCGGGCAGGGCCTTCCCCAGGGGCTGGGCCGGGCCGCGCTGGGCAGGCCCGGCGGCCCTGGGGCGGCAGGGCGGTGCTGGCTCCTCTGGGCCCGGAGCCAAGCAGCAGCTTTCTCAAGGCTGCCTCCGCCAGCGCAGCCTCTCCGCCCTTCCCGGGGCGCAGGAGCTGCGGGCGGGTCAGCGCCAGCTGCCGCCACCCATCGCCCCTGTGCCACCCACCCTGCCCCAGCTCTGCGCTGCTTCGACTTCTGCCATGTGGCAGGTGCCGCCCAAGGCGGGTGACAGCTAAACAGGAATTTTAAATCTCTTCTTGGTCCGTTCTTTAAATCATGCGTGTATTTCTAGGGGAGGGGGAAAAATCACCAAAAGAGGCAGCACCCTAGCCCTTCCCACTCTGTGAGGGCTGGGTGGCACCTCCCCGGCTTTCTTCCCTGGGGGATGCTGCGCTTGGGGTCAGCTCGGCTTCCCCGCTCCCTGGCGTGGCTCAGGACTGCAGAAAGTTGAGCCTGTTAAGGAGAAAAAGCCTGAAAAGGCAGACGTCTAGCTCAGGAGGTGGAGAAACCTCACCCAGGTACAGGGAGCTCTGGAAGAGTCAGGTCCCTGCAAAGTTTTCATCCCCAGAAAATATTTACTTGATCAGGACTACAGAGGAAAAAAAAAAAAGAGAAGCCAGAGAGAAAAATAAGGCTCCTGACTCACTCTCTTCCCAAGACTGCCCTAGCCCAGGGCATTTTCCCTGCCTTGGGAAGTGTTGCAAAATTTGAGCTTGCCCTGGAGGTATCTCTCACTAATTACTGGATATCCTGGTTTTGTGTAAGGACATAGGCAGAACCTTCCCACAGGTTCTTCTTTACCGCATGGGAAAAAAAAACTCGAAATGCTGATTTCTGTTTCAGCATCCCCAGCAGACTGCTGTGAAGGGCTGACTGCACACTTGAGGGGATCTTTTTCTGGAGCCATCCTCCCCAGCTCTGGGGCATCACTCACCAACACTTTCTAAGAAGTGTGGAATTTCAAAGGCAGAAACAACCTTACTTTTAATATTTGCCCTCTGTACCTGAAGTTTGGGTCACTTTCAATTATTTTCCCCCTGTAATAAAGAAGGCTAAAGCTTTCAAATTAGAAGCAAAGACTGAGAGCTGTGTGAGATGAGGCCTCTTTGAGTTCGCACCGCCCGCCAGCCAGTCTGCAAAGGGCTAAGGAATGGGCTGGTGAAAGGCAGGGTGCAGAAAATTACAGACCTGGCCCTGACAAGAGGTAGCACATGCCTGATTATCACCTCAGCTTGATGCAAGGCAGATGCTCACACGGGCTATAAGCCGCCAACTGTGGTTTATTCACATCAGTAGGGGAACTGTGGTTTATTCACATCAGTAGGGGAAAACTACTTCATCTACGAGCTGTTGAGTAGCCCACGCTGGATCTACACATCTCCTGGTATGTCTAATGTAGCTACACATTTCTGCTTATTCCAGCCTCTTCTTTCAGTGTCAGGCCACCAACTCCCATGGACAGCATGTGGCACCCATCCTGCATCCCACACTGGCTCAGTTCTGTACTGGTGTTAGTCCTTGCCACTCCCTCAAAGAGATAGATGGGGTGATAAGAGAGGTGTTTTCTAAATTTTAAGAGACATGAAGTCACAAATGAAAATTGCATTGAGCAGGAAGCAACAATATATGGATTTCTTCCTAAGTCTCCTTCATTAAATACACAGTCTGCCTACACATTTTTACCTACTTTCTTTCTAGAAAGGTCCTTTTCTGTCTTTTCTCTAAAAGAAAGCCTCTGTCAGAATGCATGTAAATTTATCACTGAAGCTCCTGAAGAGAGGAGCAAGCTCTGTTTTCGATCCTCTGTATGCACCTTCCTTTTCCTACCCTTCTTGAGACTTCCCGCTGATCAGCTCTTCAAGGGAGTCTTTATTCTCTGCCCAATTTTGCACAAAGGTATCAAAGGATTTTAACACATTAAAACTTGAAACCTCTTAAAGAAAGAAGATAATTTATCTCCTTCCTCCCGCTTTCCTTGTTGCTGGAGTTTCACACCTGGGAGCTGTTATAACTCAGTCTTTACATAGAATATTTCTTTTTAAAAGTTACTCAGCCATTCCTTATACACACCGAGTACATATATATTCACACATAATTACTTGAAAAAATACTTCCATCCTCCCTTCCAGCTTCTAAGAACAGAAATAAGAAACACCTTAAAATAACTGTAAATATTACACCCCGTCATGCTGAACACTTCAAAGTGGAAGAGCAAATATCTCAAGAAGCTTGGGGAACTACATGTAATTATGAATTAGCTCTCAAAAACAGATACAGATGATCTGTCAGATAATTTTTCATTTCAAATAGATTTAAAAATACTACTCCCTGTGATCTGGTAGAGCCAGTAACTGCTTACTGATAAGTGCAGAGCAGTTATCAAGCAAAACCTGTGTAGCGGGAGCGTGGTATGCCGAGCTGCTGAGATGGACTTTTTGCCTTAGCAGTACCTATGCAGACGACCCCCACCTCTGCTCCCTTCCACTAGGGCGCAGCCCCAGGGAAGGTAGTCTTTCAGTGGCACTACAAATGGGCAGAACTCTGTGAAACACATACTGGTCAGCCTCTGGGGCCTCAGCATGGGTCCTGACACCACTCAGTGTTCACCTGAACCACACAAAACAGGCTCTGTACCCTTTGCCACTTCTGAGACAGACACAGGCTGACAATGAGACATATGGATGGGCTGTGGGACTGTGATATGGGGTTGGGAAGAGAATGGATGGCCATCTGTGATAGGATGTCCAGGAAGAACTTTGGATGGCTCTGCCAGGGAAACATCCCTCGGAAAATGGGAGGTACCTACTGCTATACGGACCTTGTAGAAAATCTTTGACTGAAGTAGGACGTAATGGTAGAAGTCTTAGCCACCATGAAACACCCACTTCCCGCAGGGATCTTCCTGGCACAGAAAGTAGCAGCCTCAGGGCTGTGAGCTGACCTGTGCCACCATCTCCTTCCACTCCAGAATAACCATTCAAATCCAGGATGAAAACCCTCCTTTTCTTCCCTCCTTCGCAGCAAAAACCCTTTCAAAACCAGGCTCTCCAGAGTGAAACTGTGAAAAAGGGAATCATGAGGAGAGACTGGGTAGCAAAGTTATCAGCTAACATGCCAGAATAGCTACAGAGGGCAGGCAATGAATGACCAGCTCTTGCCTGTAATAGAAGAGGAAAGAAGAGGCTGTAGAAACAAGGACTAATATATCTGGAAGGAAAAAATGATGTTTATTGCTTATTCCTTCAGTGTTACAAAGCCAGAGGGGGTGCTTGTCTAGGTTACAGAAGGCTTGCACCAAGTGAAACACTGATATTGTAGCCTGCAGACAAGCAGCCTTTGTATCCAATGGGAGTGGGACAAGCCACTGACACATGGTAATGAGCCCAGAACCCAAAATGGCAAAACAGACAGGTCCAGCGTGCTGTGCTCCGCAGTCTTGGTACTCAACTTTGCACCCTTCAAAGGAGTAAAGCCTTCACTAATGACTGTAGTTACTTCCAGAGCTACAGCCATGGGACCTGGGATAACAATGGCTGCATCCAGCTTTCAGAGCACGCATAGACACCGTGTGCAACATGCAGAGGGAAGTGTGAAGTGCTTGGCCTCAGAAACCCAGCAGCCCTCATCGGAAAAGCTGCTGGGAAACAAGCCTGTTTCACCAAGTCCAATCACTTGGACTGTCTGCCCCTTCAGGACATCCTTACTTGCTTTAGTCTTTCTCTCTACATACCAGTGATTACAAATGAAGAGGAAAGCAAAGAACAGAGCAAAGAGATGAACCTGGAGAACAGCTGACAGCACTTTAGCTCAGCATACTGCACTCACATGGCAGGACACAGGTGCCTACAAAGAGAGGGGGCCTAGAACAACTTGATGCAAACAGTAGCCTTAAGCTACTCATGTCAAAGTGTCCAAAAGAGTGCAATGGCTTTGAGGAATCATCCAGCAATGTCTCACGGTCCCCTGCTACCTTCCTCATTAAACCTTGAACAAAGCTGCAGGGTGTGTTAGTGCACTCCAGCTAGGCTTTCCCAGGGGGAGGAGGGAAAAGCTGGAGTCAAAGACAGTGCAAAGGGCTGGATTCAGTGCTAAGACTAGAAAATGGCAACAAAAGGAAAAAGCAGCAGTTGGAAGAGAAACAGTACAGGCCCCCTTTTGTCACCAAGTAACTCATAAAATTGGGCATAGAATGCTGTTGATATAGTAGTAATGAGCAAAAAGCAGCAGCTTCCCCCCATCTGTATATACCCTTTTCTCTAAAGGTTGAGCACTTCGGTGGCAGGGATAGGTGGCCAGCCAGCTCAAGTGCATCAGGAACAGCCACTAGGGTAGCAGGCCAGCTGGAAAGCAGAAAGTGCCTGAAGCAAGCTTTGGAGCCCTCCCAGCACTGGTGGCACAGACAGTTTCCCTAGGTTCCCACCTTGAACTAAAAGGCAAGGGCGCATGATAGCAGGTTTTGTGCTCATCACCTTATGACTGGGATTTTAGTATTCCCATAAAGGGCAGGAAGAGTGGGGAAATGCATGGAAATGAACCCCTGGTGATCTCTCCTTTAACTCCTGATGTGGCTGGGCAAAGCCCAGGTATATCCTAAATGCCACTTCAGAAGACGCTTTTCTGAGAAGCAAAGCTGAGCTCAAATGGGAGGCAGGATGAACCCTTGGCAGGGAGACAAGTATTTCCAGTTTTTGCACCAAGAACAAAGCTGTCCTTGAAATTAGGCCTCAAGACATGCTGACAAACCTTTCTGAAACATCTGCTACTCCTTACAGTGTAAAATTTTTGAATTTGAGGGGTCTTTTGGGAGTGGGGTAGGTGTGGACATGACACACAGCGCAAGAGGCAGCGCAAAGGGAGAATCTACTGGTGAGAGACAACTTGGTCTGGCAGCAATAAAACCATGTGATCTGCATCATAGGCAGGCCATAAAATCACCTGAATCAGCCATCATCCTTTAGATATATCTATTTATCAATTATTTTCTCCAACTTATTTCACTTTATTATTGCAGTGGTTGAAAGAAGCGAAAGAGGCAGGCCAATATGCAGATGTTCTGTGGTTCTCCAGCCTGCAATTAATTAATTGTGAGTTGCTTTAAAAATAATTTAGGACAGTGCTACCACAGCACATTGCTGAAGTCTGACACAGTTCATGCTTTTGCTTCCCAGAACATGTGCAAAGCTCTCACCTCTGCCCAGCTGTTAACAAAAATCCCACAACCCAGTCTCCGTGCTGACTGAGAGGAGGAAATCAGACACGAGGTTGCTTTTTCTCCCTGTCCACCCCTCCCCTTTCAAGCAATCCTTTGCTCTGTCACCTACTTCTGTTTAAAACCTCTTCAAACAGAGATGTTCTTAGGTAATATGTCACGTGAGGAAACCGTGCCAGCTCCTGTGATGGGCAGGCAGCTGGGGCTCACTCTTGGAGTCACACCATTAGTCATGGTGCTGACAGCTTCAGATGCTAAACTTCTCATGTACAGAAACAAAGTTACCAATTTACTATTTTTAATAAAATAATTGCTTTAATGCAGTATTTAAAATAATCTTTAACATCTGATCAATAAGATACAGTACACAAATATGGAAAATGCTGCACTTTACATAAAAAGTAAAGCTAAGCATTTAATTATACAAAACAATTTTGCTCGATGCCATCAATATCTTGCAAACTATAGTTTAGTCAAAGTACTGCTTTTCTTATATATATATATATATATGCTATATATACATATATAAATAATTTACAGCATTCATTTACTAGATTTGTTTACTACTGTTCCATCAAAAAACAACATAACAGATTCACAACTTAGTGAATTTGGTAACCATCTGCAGTGGTTCTGACAGTGGAGGATGTGTGAATAGTTGCTTCAGGTTTTGAAGCAGCATGCCAAGTAACCATGGGAAGCTTGTTCTTTCAAAGAAAAAAAATTCAGCAGGAAGCCATTCAATAGTTGGTTAGAGCATGGTGCTAATAATGTTCTGTGTTTGATCCCTGTGCAGGCCGTTCACTTCAGAGTTGGACTTGATGATCCTTGGAGGGTCCCTTCCAACTCAGGATATTCTGTGATTCCGTGAATGCAGTCAGTGCCTTTCCCACCAGTCCTGGGAAACAGCCATGCTATACAGCGTTGTGGCATGGAAGGCAACATGTCTGGAGGCTGGGGAGAAGGGTGACCCAGAGGGTTTTCCTTCCACCACAGAGCAGTCTTTACCAGCAAGCAGACAATCTTTGAATATGTTCTAACAGTCTTTGTAAGCCAGAGTCCTCCTCCTCACTGAATGGAAACAAAGCAACTGTCTAAATACTTTTTATCTGAGAAGTTTCCCTGTTACACCACATGAAAGTATTAAATAAATATTCTAAAGCAGTGAATCCTCTGCTTTGCAAACACTGCTTCTCTCCAAGGAGAGTCTTCAGAGTTACAATGCATCTCAACTTTTCCCTTTTTTGTAGTCAGAAGAGGTTGTTTCTGTTAATATCTTTCCACATCTATGCTCAATCTCAATGCTATTTTTTGTATCCACAGAAAGATAAACTGTTTCTTCTGCTTACCCTCCCTTTTTAGGATCTCTCACTCCTTGTATTTTTAGTAACTCCAAATTTTCCATGAACATCCAAGTATGCCCTAACTAAACTGTGTGATGTACTTCAATCACAAGAACGACTGATTTGTCCTCCTTCCCCCAGTCACCTTCTCAGAAGAAAGGCTGAGGGCAATTGAGGCAAAGCATGGGGTAGAAAGGACCCCTAATTCGTTTTGCTTGCTACTTTGATCTCCACAAATGAGCATCCAGTAGTAATTCTAGACCCAGAAAACCTAAGAAGATGTTGAGTCAGACAGGCAATACATTAGCATGTTTACTGACTGCTGGCTCATGATTAAATACAGCTTCCATGCCAGGCTGTGCCATTACAGTGATATTTGTTTCCCTAAAGAAGGTTGAATTGGAAGGTGGCACTACACATAGAGCAGATGTTGCAGACTCTGGAGTACTGAACCAAGTGACATACATAAACTAGGGACACTCATCAAGCCCTCAGAGCTTGTAAGACAGTTAAATGCAAGCAGGTAGGTGCTTATGTGTGCAGCTCAGTGTTTTCACTGGTTTACAGACTGATTTAAGCCAAATATTATTAAAAACCTTACAGGTGCTAAGTTAGGTATTTAATAAAAATGTTTAACTGTAAACAAGAGTTATCCTTACAACGGATCATTTTCCAGAAGCTGGAATTTCAAGACAGTGCAACAATGCTTCAGTGTTTTCTTTGGCAGTAGACAGCAAGGTGAAATGCAAGATTCAAATCACTTCAGAAGAGCACGGTACAAGTGTAGAGAATGCTTCATCTCCCTCTCTTGTTCCATGCAGAATATCAAGTCCCTGAGACAGACACGGGTTACTCTTGGACAGAGCATCTGCTTTGTAAGGCTAAAACCTGATGATCCAGGAGCAATTCCATTGCCATTCAAACCCTAAATGGGGAAGAGAAGATGAAAAAACCCCAACATTAGAACAGCAGCAACATTAGAATTTCATGTAAATTCAAGTTTTAACTAAACTGGTTGTATTATACTGCCTACTTGTATAAAACTGGCCCACTGATGTTCAGCTTTCCATGTTGAAAACCAGAAAACCAAAAGTCCTTGCACATTAGATACTGAAAAAGACAAAGCAAGTACTTGCCAGGCTGATGGTCTATTTCAGTCAAAGCAACCACAAAGTTCTTTCTTTCTTTAAGATTTTATTAATATGGTAAGATAAATAAGTGCCATTTCACTGAAGTCTGCTAAACAGACTTGCACTGAGAAAGGACAAGGCATCTATGAAGAAAGTACTAGCACAGTACCTATGCAGAGCCCCAGGTTGTGCACAGCTCTTATTACTGCTTGCTCCAGAGGTTTCCATCTCTTCGTGAAGAAAACCATCACTGTGAGTGCTCCCTAGCTTTGGAACATGGCCAGGAGAAATTCTCATCCTGGCCATCATCTGCGCTCTGTCCTTTAAGGGAGCAACAAATACTCAGTGAAAGCATACAGATATTCAGAGCACTGCATCTGAGCCTATCCATCTCAGTCAGCTGCTTTGCTTGGTTATGAAAATACAATTGGTAGGAGATGATGATGTTCAGTAGTTTTACATTCAAGCTACTGGAATGAGCAACCCCCATGCTTTCCAAAATGCCCCAAGATTTATTATTAGGGGTGGGGAAGAGGAAGATTACCATGAGCTGCACAATAGACTGGCTACTTATCTTGGAGCCAATCTGTGCTGCACAGCCAGTCTCTTATCACTACTGGAGGGTTCTTGGTAATGAATGTAATTTGTACAAATACGAGTGCTCAGTCTCTGTAACTTCAGCAAGGCAATGCCTGCCAGCATCAACACCACTTGGAGATGGTGTTGCTGGATGCAGTGTTAACTATATCAATTCTTATCCTAACACTCTCTGCAAGACTTCAGCAAAATGAGTTTGCCCCCTTTGCTTAAAGAAATCTGTATAAACCCCCCCCCGCCCATTTATTAGAAATTAATACCAGTGCTGGACTACATATAGCAGTGAATGCTATTGTTGTTAGGATGGAAGCATTGAAATTTATTAAAAATATAAAGAGATTCACCAGAGAGCACGCGCTAGCCACAGAAAACCCAGGGCACATTGCAGAAATGGAAGCTGTATTTTTTACAAGCTGCACACAGGGTATTCAGCACCATTTCATTTGCTTTACAGTCAATACTATTAAACACTATGAAATGCCATCATTTGAAACTTTCAGTTTGTTAAATGGCTTGGAACAAATTCGTGCGTGGGGAAGACTGCTAGCCACATTGCACAGAGGGCACTGCTGTCCTGGTAAGACATAAAAGGGTCACAGTTCAAGTTTGTCATATGACAACCCTGAAGGATCCAGGGAAAAGATAGCTCTGCAATGCAGCTGCCAGCACGGGTTGAAAAGGAGGTCAGTCCAACAGGATGCAGCAGAAGGCCCGAGGCAATGTTATAAATGAAACAAACCCCAAGGGTTTTCAGTAACCCAACAGCAATGTCCTTTATAATTCAAAGAACTTTATTGAGGTGAAAGTATTTTCTGTCTAAATAAGTCATTAGACTAGAAGTCTTACCTTTAAAAAGACACCAAACACAGCCACCTCAATCCTGTGCACTCCTATAAAAAGGAGACAGACGGCACAAATCCCCCAGCCTGCTTTGGAAGCTGTTGTAGCTGCAAGATGCTACAACAGGGCAGAAACACCAAGCTGCCTGCGTTTGAGACAGAGTTACGGATTTGTTTATTCTTAAATTCTTACCCATCATGCCCAGTGCAGAGACATAAAGCAATATAATGCTGTAATACCACATCCAAAGCCACAGCTTATCCTGGGCCCTTGTTTGCTAAGATAGTTCACAGTTCTAAGTTTCCCACAGCATCACTCTGCCTTATCAAAGCTACCATGTACAGCATTTCAGGGGCCAGGAGCTCTTCAACCAACAGCTGCCACCACAAGTTAAAAGAAAGGGTCCTTCTCTCAAAGTACACAATGGTTTAAAATTAAAGAAGCCAACAGAAAGCCTAAGTCATTCCAGTCCAGATAGAGATCATGCTGGGGAACCCACTTTTAAGTAAATTTATACAGCGCTGAGCACTATCTCCTTTTAGCTACTATCTTCCACAGTTGTATTGAAACACTGGATTTTCATAGTTTTGTTTTAGAATTTGGACCAAGCAGTGGTCCAAGATCTGCACATCCCAAAGAACCATCACAGGCATGTCTGGTAATGTCCAAGACTTTACTTAAGAAATGCCCAACTCTGAGCTCTCAAGTTGACACAAGGACACTTTAGGGGAGGGTCCTCTGCTGCACCACTTGAGCAAATTCCTATTGGGCAGGAGGTCAACCTTGTCTGGCCCTAGGCAACAGTCAATAATCCTCTCCATTAGATCTCACATACCCCTTCCTCAAACACACAAAGCTTTTTGAGACCTGAAAAACACCAGCCCACTCCTTGCTCCCAGACATCTCTATTATTTTCCTCCCATTTGGGCAGCTTGTGTCTTGCTGTTATGGGGGATTCTTCACTGCTGGTCTTCAGCATACCCCAAGACAGCTTTGTCTGTTTCGAGGGGAAGTGAAAAGTGCTGCTTTTCAACCAGGTCACAGACAAGTACAAAGATAAGCAAAGAGAAAATGCATCCCTGTAGAATCAATTCTAGCAAAGGGTACTGCAACCAGCCTGCATCCCCCTTCTGCAACATCTAATTATTAGTACTCTAAGTAGCAGCTTCTTTTTTTCTCTCTTTTTTTTTTTTTTTTTTTTGTTACCCTAAAGTTCCTGCCTTTCACTGAACACTCACCACCCTGCCTTCCTTCCAAAAGGGAAATGACAGAGACATGCAGCCCAGGAGGGCTGACTACCAGTGCAGATACTACCAGTCAGCCTGGGCATCACAGCTGACAGACCCTATTTGTATGCCAGGTAAGGCACTGCAGCAGTGTAACTCTGCATCACAGTAAACCCCCCTTCCCAGTATTGAGACCACCAGCTAGCTTAAAATCAGCCCCAGGAAGTCACAACAGCAGCAGTCCTTCTTTTGAACTGTCCTCAGAATTGAGCCCCATCAGCAGCTTTTCCACAGCAGCACAGTGTCACCCTCAGAGCCTTTAATACACACCTGACAGAGATCAATTACACTCACTGATCTTGGCAGCAGAACGCATTGTGGAGCTCCTGCTGTAGTCCCAAGCTGGTGAGCAGCCAGTTTTGTTCAGAGGTTGCTCTGGAAACCTGTTTTAAGATCTCTAGAGCTCTCTCCAGTGGCTGGATGGAGAATTAAATACCAACTCTCTGAAAAGGCAAGAATGAAATTAATACTGAGCCACGATTATCACCTTGCTTCTAATCTGCAAGGTATCTGGAGCATGGCATCTGCAAGTTTGGATCATGGATACTGACAAGGATTTCAGAACTACTCAGAGCTATTCTACAGACTCTGACACAAAGCTCAGAGAGGTCTGCAGACACCTTCCTCCCCACCAAATTCTTGTCAGGTTCAGTGAGCTGTTCCTGGTGGAGTACATGCTCCCTTCCCAAATTCAAAGACTTCACACCAACCAAAATTCAAAATTTTAAACTCTTGGGAGGGAGGCACTTTAAGGGAGGAAAGTGTTCAGTCAAATGTTAAAAGTCAAGCCAAGAGTTCTCATTTCAATTTTTGGTGTGGCATAAACGTGTCCCAGAGCCAAGATCCCAAGAGAGCAAACCGTTACTGCAGCTCTGCTGCGCATTATAAAAATACCACCAGCAGAAGGAAGCAAAGTCATGAGATACTTTTGAATGACATCTCCAAACACTGGAAAATGACAGCTGTGTGCAGCAGAGATGTTGTTGAGAGGTGGTAAGAGCACCTAGTGAATTGAAGCAAAAGCATCCAGGTTCAAGCCCCGTTCTGTCATGTGTGGTCACAGTGAGGTCAGTGACACCTAGTGTATGCTGTACTTGGTTTCCAGCTGTAAAACAGAACAAATTCCTGTCTCACAGGAGGAAACAAGGGTTAAAAAACCATTAACACATTGTTTTCAAGCACTTACTGAGTCTCCCCCAGCAGACAGGGCGAAAGGAACAGACCCTGTAAAAATTGTGACATTTGTGCTCGTACAAACAAGTGCCTCATCTAGACCAGAGAAAACAAAGTGAAAGAAGTTATAGCCTACTGATGCTGCCTATTCTAACAAACCTCATTCTGACAGAAATACTCCCACATCTACAACACTAAAATGACTCACACATGACTCAATATTTATATGATTCTTTTTTAAAAATTAAGTTGTGTTAGGTTGGGGTCTGGGGATTTTATTTTATTTTTTAACCTTCTAGACCATTAGGGTAGCTCAAGCCAATGGCTGAAAGACTCAGATCTCTATAGCCTGACTCTCGTGCAGCTGAAAACAAATCTGTATTTATGATGTTATCTGCAGCCTACAAAAAAGCCTCACAAAGCTGTCAGATCTATATAATAGAAAACTCCATTCAACCACACTTTTTTCTTCAGATTTCACTGCAACATTCCTACAAGTCCTTTCAAATGTAGGCAACAACATGTTTTACATATTGAAACAAATTACTGTGAATGCAATGTCAGTTTATTCACTATTATGCCCAAGATTCATGTACGCATGTCACTTCGTATGGGTACATCAGATGCTTAATCTGTACCTGGAGGTAATGAATACTATACAAATATGTCATGTTAGTTAATAGACAATTATTAAGCTGAAATTTTCTGGCTCTTTGCCACAGCATTTTAAGCAATGTATTGTCAACTAAATTATAAATCTCTTGACCCTTCACATGTCATCAACATTTGTGCATTACCAATATGTTCAGCCTAAAGCTACAATGCAATTAGTCATTTAAATTGCAGATATCTTTCATATATAAGAAGAATTAAGTTCGTCTCTAGCAAAGAGAAGGCACGACATGGGCCAATGAACTGTGTTTCTGAAGTGTGAATGACAGTTGAGAATATTTTTGCCTATTTACATGGGGAAAACATTCAGATCAAGTCTATGGCCTAGACTGACAGGAGCCAGGAAATTCAGCACAGAAACTGAAACTCTCTCGCTGACTGAGCTGTGCTTAGTTAGGTCTTAAAATGGATAACTAAGATGCTAAAGACATTTTATAATTGCAGTAACTTTTAGCTCCCTTCTTCCCCCAAGGTATGACCATGTCAGAGGCACTTCAGTTGTCCAAGAGCTTAAATAAGAACCAGAAATTGAAATCAAGAGTATGCATATATTAAGTATATGCAAAGTAGAAAAAACCTCACCCTCCAGTATCACTTTAGACCTGTGGGCTGGGGGAAGGGGTGACAGAGACAGAAAAAGACATAGAGAAATTGAGGGAAACTGCTGAAGTGTAGAAACAGATTTTTTAGCCTGGTTAGGAACACCTACTTATATATAAGTAGTCCAATTTGAAGTGATTGCTTTTAAATTAATTTTATGCAGCTTCTAAGAAAACACTTTAGCAGACTATCATGTACCAATTCCAAAGACCAGGCAGTGGCCTCACTGCACAGGAAGCAGCAAACATCGTTTTTTACAGGGCCAATTCATGCCTTTGAATCCACACTTAGGCACAGTCGTGCCCTTAACACCAATACTGAAGCTGATGAATTATGCTAGTGTGTTCCCTCATCAGAACAGCTTATGGCCAAAAAGGTGGCAGTACCTTCTACAGTTACCACTTAGAGGAGCATAAACTTATATATAATATATAATATATATTCCTTAACTACAATAAGCACCATGTACAGAATACATTTAATCAACATGCATACCAGCATCCCAAAGCTGTAAAGCAAGAAGGGTAAGTTTAAGTTCTGCTAACAATGATCAGATGTGGAAGACACAAGAGAAGATGACAAGCTCATTTCCTCCACCCACAGTCAATAACAAAAATGGAACAATGACCACCGTTGTAAACAATGCATTTCTCCCATTTTTGCTTGCCAAACTTCTCTGCAGAAGGAGAATGCAAAGCTTATGTGTGGACTGCTGAATTAGATGGGCATAACCCTGGAAGCATCACATTATTTTAAGTATGTTGGCCAGGGCTAGGAGTTTGACATAAAGGAAGTACTTGAATGGCTCTGCACTGACCACAGCAGATCAGCTGCATGATTTACTTATGTAGCAACTACTTGCAGTAGCTTAAGTTTCCACAAAAAGCCAGAGTATCTGACAAGGCAAGACCCACACTTACAGATCAGCTAGTCTTGGCAGAGGACAGAACAGACACAAACAGTGTCTGGGGAAGAGGAATTTCCTTTGCCATTGGATCTGGCAAAAAAAAAAAAAAAAAAAAAAAAAAAAAAAAAAAAAANNNAAAAAAAAAAGAAAAGAAAAGACACAAGATGTACAACCCCAAGTCAGTCAGTGGAACCAGCCTGGAAGAAAGCAAGTGGAGTACACAGCACCAACAGCACTTCTGGGCAGGAGAGACTTCCAAGTACTTAATGTGTTATCACAAAACCAGAAAATTAATGCAAAGCAAGTAGTCTACCCCAAAAAATTACACAAAAGTACAAGTATCCAACTAAGTTTTCCTGTACAAAGTAGAAGGGCCCAACCACAGTATTCAGACGATGACCAGAGGTGTAACAGTGAGTCTTCTGAGTCTACTTTCAGAAACTTCTGCAGACTTTTCTCCTTCCTGTTGCAAGATTCTACACAAATACACAGCTCTCAGTTCAAGGCCAGAGATGACCTTGCACCCAAGACACCTCTGAATAGAAGGAAAGAAAGTTTAAGGACTCAGAACCATAGTCTTCAAATTTCTAAGTTTCCAGTTGCAGTGGGAGTGAGACAAAGCTGTTTCCAAAATGGCTTTGTCAACAGAAAAGTAATAAAACTTAATAAAAAGTATAAAAAATCCTTGACTATTTATCAGCACTGAAAACATTATGGGGCATGTTACCAACCAATAAAAGCTATGAAACAGAACAAAGAATTGGGAAAATGAGTCTGTGGTTTCAAGTTTACTTTTTTCTTATTTGTTTTAGAAGTGTCCTCCCTTCCCAAGATGAGTTAGTTTTCAATTCTTCCTACCCTTTAATTCATTACTGTTCACCACATGCCCTCAAACTAGGGGAGGAGGAGAGGTGGATAACAAATGCACAAACCCCAAGACACATATAAATCAAATCCAAAGGCCTCTCCCCCTCATTGTATTCAAAAGTGTCCAGAGGGATAAGAATGAGAGAGATGAAGATATTGCCACCTCTGGATTGCAAGTAGCACCAATTAACACATTTTCACAATAGAGGGTTTTTCTTACCAGGGCTTTCTCAAATTACTCTTTCTGAACAATACCATTCAGATGTTAAGTTGCAGTGAAGAGAACATGCAAAACGACCCAAACTAGTGTTTCCAACAAGAAAGGAAAAAGAATTCTCATTATACTGATGCCTTTTCTTTCTTTCTTTTTTTAATTAGGCCTACAGCATTAGCCTTATTTTTTTCATTCCATAATCATCACAGATTTGTCCCTACTGCAATTTCAACTTTAGAGATACATAAGCAATCATGGCAAGATACAGTTTATTCTTTTTATATTGCTTTTAGGTCCAAATTAGTTGACAGGCACTCCTCTGGACAAGAGCCTCTTTCTGTACTTGTTATACTATGAGGTGATGAGGCTACTGACAAGCTTCTGTCTGAAAAGTACGTGATTGTGTCACCACATGTTCTAGTTACCACATTAAAATGACCCACAATAGGTCTCCTGGAAAGACCGAGTAAAGAAAGCCCAATTTCAGAGATCAAAATAAGATGAATGTGCAGGAATCGTGTGCTCAACTGTCTGGGGAAAAAGACTTTTCAGAAGAGGTGCAAAGCCAGGTGCCAGAGTGTGGAGAAATAGAAAACCTCCAGCTGAAGAGTCATCCCAGTTAAACACATATACTTGTTTGTGGATAAGTTAGCAATACCATGCTCCCTAAAACACAGTTTTTAGCCTTTCACATTTACTGCAACAGTAGGCAGCAGATCCAACCAACCCAGTCTGCTGAACTGAACTTTCCCAGTATCCATTAGGTTTTGGTACTGAATAAAGAAAGGCAAATATACAACAAATTTGTTTACAGAGTTTCACTTTTTTAATACATATTGTAACTGACTATTTCTTCCCTGTCTGCCCAAATACCTTAGGGCTTCAGTTTGCCTCAATAATTGCTTGAAACAATTCCTTTCCTTTAATTACTGCAGTAGGCAACCATAAAAAGAAGCTGTACAGACCTAACACGGCCATAGGAGACACAAACATTGTACAAAAAATATTATCCGAAGAAAGCTGAAGTCTTAGTTAAAAATCTTAATCCAGTTAGCATCAGTGATTTCACACAATAATGTTAAATATCATTCATATTCAGGAATAACGTCTTCCATCATACCTGTCTACCAAGTTATTAGGCTTTAAAAATAACAATAATAATAATAAAAGGTCACAGGAGTATTATGCACAGATTTACTCCTTGCCATTGCACAGTCTGACATTTAAGATTATTTGAGAGTAAAGCTGTCTGTATTTTGTCTGTATTTGCAACTTGAAATGAGAAAGCACATGCTGCCTGTTTAAATTATTCTCAGACAGGTAGCCCAAAAAGATGATTTTAAAGATGCCCGAATGTGTATCAGCCTAAGGCCATGTTGTACTTGCTTTCAGTTTCAAAGACCTCTTTTCATCTCTGAAGAATGGAATGTTGTTTACTGCTCAGGATGTTTTGCCATGTTATCATGAATGTATTACAAATGTTCTGCTTCTTGAACTAGAGAGTGTTTGTCAAAACCATTCTTTATTCTACATGAGAAGTCTTAAGCCTTTTATAAATCCTGCTCAGATATATTGGGACACTTAAAACATTTAAATCTAAACATCCTTTTCAAGGATTGCTATCCTGCATAATTTCACAAAGTAGAAAAAAAAGGTCTGCAGAGAAATGCTTTCGTGTAGCACAAAGCCTAAGTACTAGGCACTGGAATGCGAGCTTGCACGCAAGAAACAAAAATAGTTTCACTGTCAGAATTAGTTTCACCTACTGCCCTTACAATTCAGTCTTGTATGGCAACCCATGCTTAAAATACAGCAGGTAAATTTGTGACAATGAAATGCTATCAAGGTTTATGGCCAGTTTTAGGTGTGGTGTCCACATTCTTTTAAAGTGGCGATGTAAATAATGGATCACCAGCTTTCAACAGCAACACTGTTATCTGTCTCACTTTGGCATAATCTCATGAAGGTTTTAATGAAGCAGACAGACCACAGATGATGAGAAATAACAGAAAAGTACTGAACAGGCAGACTTGTAAATATTCAGAAACAAATCCGGCGATAATTATAGAAAACCACTACGAAGAACAGGAATAGTTACTCGATAGAAGCTTGGGGGAAGATGAGAAGAGGACGGGGAAAACTGTTCTTATGCTAGACTGAATTTTTCAAGTTCTTCCAGTGGTATTATAAAAAAAAAAATAACCATACATTTAGCTTCATGTGAAAGTGTATTAAAAAACTTCAAAGAAGAGAAGAAAAGCTGTGCAAAAGCTGTGAACACTGCTTTCTGCAGCTTGTTTAGAGACAGATTGCTTCCCTTCACTTGTGGTTAACAGGGAGTATTCAAAAACTTAATTCTGTATCCATGTCAGGGAGAAAATAAATTAAAGATTCATTAAAATAAGTCTATCTCACCTGCTTAGTGAGGCCTCTTGTCACACTCCAGATGAAGAAAACAACTACAGGACAGATGCCACCACTGTCTCAGTTACGCTGCAAATAACTGAGGGCCTCCCAGACTCCGCTATGCAAAAACGACACAGTACTTTCAATCCTACCATCTATTTAAGCTTCCCAGACAACAAGAATGAAAAACACTTATGGTTCATGAGAAAGGACACCTTTACCACCACTGCCTCTACACAGGAGTTACTTTGCAGGCTCCTGCTCGTTGTGATTATGTCAGGACAACCAGCTTTCCACTTGAGAGATATCCAGGCTTCATGATAAAGAAGGGCAAAACTGGCAGTAACACTAATTTCTCCCATCTCCAGCAAAGATGATGACCTCTAACAGAAGTAGGCTGTCAAGTCTCCTCAGAATGGATTTCTGCAGTTACAAAAGCTTCCCAAGTACCAGAAACAGCTGGTAATGTGCACTCCAAGACATTATCTGCTCAGAAAAGATTTGTTAAAAGCACTTTCAATATTCAACATGAGCCAGAGACGATGATCTGGCTCATTGCAGGAAGTGAATGGTCTAGCTTTACTGATTTATTTACTGCTTTTTGGGAGACCCTAGCCAAGGTGAACTCACAGGTATTTGAGGAGAGTCCCTATGCATTGTGCATGGATAAATGTCCAGAGTCAAATGCCAAATCAAGATCCATTTCAAAAACCATCCAAACCAACCACTGTAAGTTCAGCTTCCCGCTGTGGAAGGCCACCACAGCTTGGTTACCTTCCACTGCAGACAGGAATTTCTCTGAGTCATCCTTTCATTCAGGTCTTTAAGCTCAGTCTTTCCTTAAACACACAATTACACACACCCATCAAATTTACCAGAAGCAATCCTCTCAAGCACCTAACACACAAAGTAGGCTTCTTACAGAATGCAACAAACCATTTTGTTTAAGAGAATTCTCACTTCTTCCTCCAGGAAGAAATAAATGTAATTCCATATGAAGACACGGCTCCAAGCAAGAAATTGCAAGCTACAGCTGTACCTCGAGCCCAGATCCAGCATTTGATGAATCCAATGGTCTTTTCTTCCTTGGTCCAATGGCTGCCAAAGCTGTGAGGTTGGCTTCTCTTTGTTGCATCTGTGCTAATTCCAGCTGTTGCCTCTAATTTAGAAAGAAAACACAAACGTTAATTATGATATACATTATCTTAAAGGACTTGTTCTCTATATAGCAGGAAGCTCTGTAGTTCCTACTGAAACAATGTGTTTCACAGCATTTTTCCCCATCCTTCTAAATTCTTTCACAAATTCCTGTACTCAGTCACGCTTGGAGCCCTGTGGATAGCCCTGTGTAAGTAACACCTTTTAGAGAGACCACACTGTGGTATCAATGCAGCCTTAACAGAAGCCTTGCAACTGGTTCCTTACTTCATAAGCTTTGTTGTTTCTGATTAACAGAAAATCTTGGTCTAGTTTATGAAGCTGGATTAGTATTAAAAATTGAAGTTACCAGGTTCTGCAAACTGGGCATGTTCTTGATTCAAATTCTCAATTCCTTACAGCACAAGCAAGATAATACATTTCCTCGTACTGTATCACCTGAGCCCAGCACTCAGTATTGCCATTGTGAAATATTGTACTACCCAACTTAACTGGGAGGATGCTCCCAGCTGACTTCTAGTCCTTCTTTTCCCAATACATATTTGGATGTTCAGAAAACATCTGAAGCAAGGTAGAAATACACTGCATGTTTATTTTCACTCGTCTCCAAAACTGCTGAACACTAAGAAATCATTAGAAACAACCTTCACCTGGGTTAGGCAAACTTGGGATAGGATAGAAACCCATAGAAAAGAGGATTAAAAAAAAAGAAGTAGTTTTATTCCTGTATTTTGAGATACATTCTATTCAGTAATTATGGATGCCAGCTGCTCTGGAGCTCAACCCAGTCAAGTCTATCAGCAGACTCACTGTGTTGGATCAGCCACCTTGCCAACACAACCACACTGCTTCCAGATCCACCAGCTGTCCAACTCGGAGCATGGGTGGAGAAGGAAGGTTTTCCAAACATAAACTTCTGGTTTGATGTCAACCCTCGGATGATTTGATCTGACACTAGTATAGGTCCTTAGCTATACTATATATATACATATTATATATACTATATAATATGCTTCCCCTATTCCCAGGTCTTAGAAAATTGTTCACAAAGGGATTCTCTGCATGGATGTGTGTTCATGTCTTAAAAAAATTTAAATGTAACCACACCAAGGGTAAGAAAGCATCCAAATCTCCTCCCTTCCCCCATGATAAACCCAATGAATTACTTGGACTTTTTTCACCTGTACTACCTCTGGTAATACAGATACCTCGCTTACCAAGCTTGCAACACTCTATGATTTTGCTGGCTTTTCAGCTCTCAGAGATCCCACTTGGACAGAAGAGCAGCTGCTAACAGCTGAGTGTGCAGCACCCACATGGTGTAAGTCCCCCACTTGCTACCACTTAAATAAAGATGAATCCACAACAAAGAAATACCTTGGGGTTCAGGGGAAGTGTTTTGGGGAAGAGGGCTTTTCACTGGGTGGGTGTTGTTACAAGCCTTGTTTAACTTTATATAGATGGATTTCAGTGATAGTGGCAGCTTCACATCAAGTACTGCAGCAGCTGGGCTATTTAAATAAAACCAGTATCTCAGGGCAAGATTCCTAAAAGGACAATGTTCCTTGGAAGACTCAAACTATTCACATGCTCGAGGTTTTTCAGCAGAAATCAGGGAAAGCAAGATTTTCACAAATATGTGGCAAATAGAGCTTTTGAGGGGGTTGTTGGGTCTTTTTTTTTTTTTTTTTTAAGATGAGACAAATATTTCAGTTTGGGAAACAATACTATTTGCAAGTCAGCTTTGATTGCCCTTTGTAGACTTTTGTTGTAGAAACACAGTAGCACTTCAATGCAAGATACCATCATTCACTTACCACACACACTATTCTTGCTTTGTGTGCAGTGTAAACACTTGAAACCTTATTTATCAAAATTTACTCAATTCATTCAGCTTGTTTTTTTTCCAATTATACAGTATTGCCTTCAAGAATACTTTACAGACTATAAACTTTCAAAGTACTACTATTTTGCAATTGTCTGAGGTTAACTCCAGCCACCCTACTTGCATAAAGTGTTTAAGCTATATTTTAAAGACTGAGATTAGAGGAAAGTGTATCTTTTCTTTATATTCAGGAACACACTGCAGCCAGTCGGAGATGGGCGAGAGTGAAACTTAACCAAAAAAATAACTTGAAACTTCACAAACTACGAAAGATTGAGGCTTAGAAACTACTTAAGCAGGAGCAACGAAATGCTTAGAATAAGCATTAAATCTCAGCAATAAAATGCTGAGATTTTTTGGCAGAGGCACGTGCTGACTTCCAGCCTCAGCTGCCCAGGCCTCCAGCAGCAGGAGCCATCCCTCCTTCCAGGCAGCCATGGAGCATCCCTGCAGCAGTGAAGTACTCCTTCCTGCCAGCAGTGTAGGTCAGTCATCACGATAGTCACATGTACACCAGAGTGAGTATTCTTGTCATGAGAAGGGGCATTGCAACATGCCATGCACACAGCACCCCTCTGGGGAAAGATTAAATTCCTAAAGGCTCCCGTGAAAAAGAAAACCAGAAGGGGAATGATGATTTGCTGTAATTTAAGAACCATTACACTTAAAGTAAAAGGACTTTTAAAACCATTAAACTTAGGACAAAGCAAAACAAAACAAAAGCCTTTATTAGTCTAAACTTGTGCTTCCATCCCTCGGAATCACTAGAAAACACATCCCCCTTCTCTCTCAACAAACAACACCCTACAAAACACACACCAGCCAGATTTACTGCAGTTAGACTTGCCAGAAACATGTGGCTGCTGACCACCACTGGCTTGCAGCAGCATCGAAATAAGCCCCTCTCTCCTTTTCACAGCTGCTGTTGCTGGGCAACCGTGGTCAAGTGTGAGGACAAGAGGGAGAGCTATGAATTCAGTACCAAGAGGGCTTGGGGTTGGCATCAGCATGGGCTGGAGGGGTCTGGGCGGGTCCAGGCTCTCATGGTGGAGCAACAGGATGCTTCTCTGGTTGAGGACTGGGCAGTGCCTTGGCACCATCACCATTTACCCCACAGAATTCAAGTGGACCAAGCATGCTGCTGGCACAGACACTGCAGGAGGGAGCACTGCTGCTGGAGGGCAGTGCTGGCAGAGAACCTACCCATTACAAAGGAGAGGACGACACTTGGGGCACTGTATGAAAAAGATGTGCTTTCTAGAAGCAGAACTGATGCATCTTTGACCAGGCTGTTCCCAAGACAATGCTGGAATCACATGTCATTACCAACATCTGCTCTCTCCAATACATTTTCTACCTCCTAGCTAGTCAAAGGATTTTTCAAATCATACAAAATCTCACCAGGGGTTTGGAGCAAAAGAAAAAACCCAACATAGTCTTGTTGCATTCTACACATCTCAGGGATTTTTCTGAGAACATAATTAAGACAAATGAATTTAAACACTCAATTTCTATAATGGACTCAACAGATCCCCATTAAGCGATATGGGCAGGCATCCAAATTACCCTGATGAAGCCAGCAAAATCATCTTTTCATCAAGTTTTGTTCCATTAAAAATTGCAGATTAAATGTCTAAACATTGTGTGAGCAGTTAAAAGCACAGGATAAAGAGAAGACAGGCAGATAATGTGAAGGGATACCCGAGGATACTGGCTAGCTAACTACTGCCAGATTTTCCTAAATGAGATTAGCGAAGAGCAAGAGGTGACTATGTGGAGTCAAATCTTTCTTTAACAGTTAGTTTTGTAGCACATAAGTTAGGGAATAAAGATCACTGCAGCAAGGGACAGTAGAAGTAGTATATACACTTTATTAAAATAAAACACAGAGAAGCTGCATAGTTTCCCTTCCAGAGGTAAGTTTTATTACCATTGATGTCTGAATACAATAGGATACAAAGAGAAACTGTCACACCCAGGTGAAATCATACCATCAAACTTATCTTGACCTGAGATTAATCTTCTTCCTTGAAGACAGAAGTGTGTGATGGCAATTGCAGAGGAACAGAGGGAAGCTGCACCATACATCAGACCCCCAAACCAGCAGGCTCCCCCTCAACCTGACCTACTTCATCTGCTGGAAGATGCTGCTGTTCCATCCCAACACAAGAACCCAACACATGCTCTATCCAAAATTCGTTCCCCAAGAAGGGCATTAAGAGGGGATGGGTTCCAGGCAAGTGGCAAATGAATGTTCACTCTTCTTTTCCCCCCTTTCTGATTTTCACGTATGCTAAGAATTGCAGTACAAAGAGTTTCAAAACCCTGTGTATAAAGATCAAATTGCTATGAAAACGTCTCAGAACTTGTAAAATAGTCTTTGTTGCTGCTGGCCTTTTTAATAATAAAAATAGGGTTTAAAGTCTGGTCTTGCAGCAAGCAAGAATCTCTAGGGTGACACAATAACCATTTTAGTTAATCTGACCTGCAGCAGGAATCAGGAAATAGGGTATGTTTTAAAGTCCTTCCTTACAGTGAAATGGCATTTGCAGCATGGCTGTAATCACACAAAATGAAAGGTTTCAAAATTGACCTCTCTGTTCTTCACTCAATCCTCTGAGAAAAATATTTCTTTTCCTGCTCACAGAAATTCTCTCACATCTCATACCCCACATTTCAGAAAATACGCAAAATCTATTTTTACTATTACACCAACGACATTTTAGAGGCACTTTAATATTAAAAAATAAATTTCAAGTTGTATAAGAAGACAAGAAAAACTTCAGCTATGAGATGCTGAAACTTTTACTTAAAGCAATACTGCAGATTGGTTTTAAACTCTTTTGGTTACAAAGTACATGATAATGGGGTTGCCTGCCTTATCAGAGCCTCAATAACACAAGTTATGCAAATCTCGAGGTTTTCCCTAAGGAAGAAGAATCCCTTAAACACAACTGATGAAAAGTGTACACTGCTACAAATAAAGTCAACTAATTCACAGCAGCTAATCCATGGTGTGTACAGCAAAGGGTGGCTGTATTATCAAAGGTAGGGGAAAAAGAGTGTTACCTAGCTGAATACAAGCTCACCTTGGAAAGGAGTAAATGAAAGCCTTAGTGTCTGGTCATAAAGTACCCAGCACAGGATTCAGGTATTTGGTATAAGCTTTCATAGAAGACAAAGTACATGAAACATTTACTTAAAGACATTTACTCCTCAAAAAGACGTTTTACCAGTGAAGGTTTTTCGACAGGTAGAGGTGAGATCACCTGCCTTAGCCAGGGCTCACAGAGCAGTAACAGGACTGAGGTTAAAGGAAAGCCAGGCAGGCGGCCCTTGTCCAGCAGATGACATACCAGCATCGTCCTGGCACAAGAAATTTGTACCATTGGCTGTTCTGCAGGCACTTCAATATACAAAGTACTAGGAAACAAATCTGAGGAGTAGGGAAAAGAAACCTGTCTTCATTCAAATGCTAGAACTTATGCTTAGGGGGGAAAAAAAAAAAAGCCAAGAAATTGTCTTGGCAATGCAGTAACAAATAAATACAGCCCTTTAGATGTAAATGGGCTCAGAAGAAATGCTGGCAAGACAGATGTGGCTGAACACCACAGTCCTGGACTTGGTTATAATTAATACAAGAGAAAGACTTAAAAGTGTATGTACAATATAGATTAAAGGTATATGTACTCTCTCTCTATATATACACTGAGTTTAATATTAAGTAAGAAGTGAGGATGTCTCCTCATGTGACATTATAAGCAGAGAGAGTACAGGACAGATTAAATAAATATTTAAACTAACAGAAGAACTGGCAGGAAAGGAAACCAGGGAAGGCTGAAGACAACTTAATGTATGCCTAAGGGTTATGTGTGCTATCCAGCAATAAGTACATCAGGAGTAATAAAAGCACTAAAGCAGATGAACAAGAATTTTTCTAAGACTTGAGGGGGGGAAAAAAAGAAAGGAATATAGACATACAAAAGAAGTAAAAATTCTATCAGCTTCCAAAATAAAGAAACTAAACAATAAATTAACAAATAGTAAAATTCAAAGTAAGTCAAACTGTGACCAAATTTCAATGTCTGCCTTTTTCTAGCTCACATCTGTGAAAAAGAAACCTCAAGACCTATTTGAGCCTTTTATTGCCCTCTACTGTGTATTTTTAAAGAACTAAATACTGAGGTACCTTTTTATTGGAGCCATTTATCCCACTGAAATTACTTTTCTCTTTTTTCTATCTATTCTATTTTTCTGACCAGCTTTTTCAAGCAAGGTTTCACTGGGATTCATTGTGTCCTCTGTTTAGTGCTTTGGAAGTTGTCTACTGCTCTCAGTCACTTCTCCATTGTCTTTGGAAGAAAGAACTACAATTTTTTTCACACTCCCTTTAAGCATTTTAAGGAACTTGAGAAGAAAATGAAAAATAAACCTTAAAAATCTGCTTTCAATCCCAAGCCTCTCACACAGGTTGTCATAAAGCTCAATGAGCATTACTGCCTCCAGCCTCTACCTTTCCTATACAAAATTTTCTGCCCTACAGGTTGAATGCAGCTGAATAGCAGACTTCTCATATGGGGGACATTCTCTGAGGAAAACTGACACTTGGAGGCTGCATATTTAAACATTTACCATAGTCTCCTCTTGCCTATAATGCAATTTCTCTTCTTGCAATTGCTTCCTTTCAAACTGTTTTAATTAGCCATACAATTAGTTTCCACTGACTTTTCCCTCTGATGTAATTTAGATTTAACAGCAGAAAGGCAGAATAGCATGCATTGGTTGGAAAGGCAGTCCTGACTTATAATGGAGCTATGTGTAATACTGTAGACTTCTTTCAAGTTAATATTCCACAGACCTGCTTCAGTGGCAGAACAGGCCCTACAGGGAGGCTGTGTCCCCCAAGACCAGGTGCTTTGTCTGTGTAAAAGGGTGCAATAAGATGTTTTGGAGAACAACAGAACATTTTTCCAGGATAGTCACGAAGTAATCTACCCATAGGAGAAGGGGGAAAAAATCCTTCAGTTGGTATTTGACATTTCCTAATATATAATTAACTCCACACAAGGAAAAAATCCAGGGCACAGTGACTTCCTGACTCCCTATTTTGTCCACCCATGCTAAGAATTTCCTATGTGTTGGAGTGTGTATTGCCTTTTACCATTTTTTTCTGTTTGCTTAATCATGATTGATACATTTCTGTGTTTTCTAGGATACTTGAAGCATGCATTGCCCTGTGCAGTCCCATCACCTTGCCTTACCTGGGGGCCCAGGGCAGTTCAGGGTGTATGGCATCGAGCATCAAGCTCTCTGTGTGCCTTCAGACACTGCCTAGGCTAATTTTGCTGCAAGGACAAGAAATAGGCTACAGCATCACATGCCAAGGCAACGTATTCCACAATAGTATTTTGTTATCTTTATCCACAGTAAGGTTATCCACAATAACCTTAATAATTTTGTTATCCACGATAAGGTTTTGTTTTGGATGCTATCACTTGGGAGAAGACTGTTCAATGACCATCAGCAGGCAGGTTTCTCTATCTTATCATGCAGTCCACCCAACACTTCTTGGCAGAGAACTCTCTGGATTTTCTTTATTATTATTTTCTTTTTGTACTTTCAGCCCTAAAATTTCCTCTGTTAGCAGGTTTCTAATCTAAGGCCATACCTACAACTGGTTATATGTCCATTCTGTGTCTCTCAGACAAACAGAGAAAAGGCTATTTGCAAATCCAAGAACACAGTTAATGGAGTTTTGTGGGGGGGCTATTTTTCACTCAAGATAGTTGTTATCATCTTTCAGCCAGACGGTTTTAGGGTATTCAGTGCAGTGTCTCAGCTGCTCTTTTCTTACATTCCTTCAGAACACCAATATGAGTGTCACAAAGAGGCATTCGGTTCACTTTTTAGCTCACCCAATAACAGAACACTTTGTGGAATTCCCATTCCTGACTTTCTGCAAGACTTGTGACACACCAAATCTCTGGTGATAGCCCTTTTTAATCTGCAAGGCTACCTTGCAGCTAACAAAATTTATGTCTCTTTGATAATCATGGAGTTTTTTTGTTTTTCAAAACATGCAGAAGCAGGTAAGAAACACTACAGAACAATAAAGATAATATAAATCAGGTAATTAAGCAGAAGCTCTTAGGATGTCACTGAAGGGTCAAAAAAAGCCAATTGCTCACAGTGAGGTCTTGTTTTGCTTGCAGCATCCTGTGCTTGCTTTTTTGAGAGATTCTGATTAACTTCTGCCCTGTCACAAGAGTGGTCTTAAATAATTTGAACTACTGGGTCCAGAAGACTACCTAGAGAAGAACCATAAGAGGAACAAGGAAACAAACAGCTTGAAAATGTGAGTTGGAGGCGGTAGGACAAGCAGTGAAGAATCGAGTTACAGTAACTTGTTACCTGAGAATGCGAGAGGAAAAAAGGGAGTTAGAAGGTTACAATGAAGCAGGAAAAGGAGATGATAACTGTTGAAAAGATACTACAGAACAACTAAAATTCAGTCATTGCTATGTAAAACCCAGAACACGCTGGACTCATGCTGGCTCTTTGATGTTTTTGATAGGGGTTGTTTTGCCTCTACAAAAACCATAGGGTTTGCTATTTTCCTCCCAGTCAATTGATACTAAAGGTATTGAATTTTCTCAGCATCTCATCTACAACCATCTTGTATCTGTGGCAAAAAAATGCACGAGTGCATCAAGCAGGCTGAAATAAGGGAGTGGGAGGATCTGTGCAGTCACAAGTGAACAGAGGTGCTGAGAGAGCAAGGAATGGGGCAGGCAGATCTGCTGTCCATCAGGTGCTTGCTCCACACACTCCTTCCCCTAGCTCAAGATGCAGCTGCTCCCCTTTATCCACACTCTCCTTCCCCTAGCTCAAGATGCAGCTGCTCCCCTTTATCCACACTCTCCTTCCCCTAGCTCAAGATGCAGCTGCTCCCCTTTATCCACTGACAGATGCTACAAAATGACACAGGGTAAGAGCAGGGATAAAGGTGGCTACCATGGAAATGAGCAAAGATGCTCTCAGTAAAATACCTGTCCAGCTGCTCAACTCCAAGCAGCAATCTTGCCCAGATACATTCTGAAAGGTTTGCCCAGGCTCAGCCTTAAGCTTCCTGAAGCCATACTACAAAAGCACACTCACTTTTGAAGACGATGGAAGTACAAAGAAATTAGGAAAAATTCCTTCACCAAAAGGGTTGTCAAGCATTTGAACAGACGCCCTAGGAAGTAGTTGAGTCACCATCCTTGGATGCATTTAAAAACTGTTTAGATGTGGCACTTAAGGACAAGGTTTAGTGATGGTCCAAAACTCGGCAGTGCTGGGTTAACAGTTGGACTCAATGATCTTAGAGGTCTCCAACCTAAATGATTCTAAGGGATCAGAGTTTATATTCAGAATTATAGTACACACTGTTTAATACTGACATTTTTACAGGTCTTCTGGGATGGACTGTTCATATGGCTGGCTTGCACATTTGGCAGTATCCTACACCTATTCAGTTTAGAAGAGTTCACTTCAGAAAAGGGGATGAAGCCACAGATACAGCAACAAGAATCACATTGACTGAACATGTTCTTTGTAACTGGAAGCATTGTAGTAAGTAGCAGGAAATAGCAGAAACTACCTAAAAAAAGTTATGGTTTAATAGTGCAAACATCAGGGACAATGAGAAGACTGTGTCCTCTCAGTCTGAAGAGGCAGATAAGGCAGAATGAAAAACAGGGGTAATTTACCCAGACTGCAGGAACGCCACTGCACAAAGAGCTGGTCCGTGAGGAGAGCAAGGACAAAATTCTTGAGTGCACAAAGCAGCAGCTTGGGGCAAGCCTTGCAGCTGTCTCAGAAGGAATGTGCACTTTCCATGGGCATTAAAATCTGCTGAAACAGGTGAAAGAGGGAAGTAAATACAGACTTAATTCATGGCAAGCTACACAGGCTAAGAATATAGGAAAGTAAATGACTTAGCATAGGGGAAGTTTGAGGCAATAGGTCATGCAGAAAGGGATGAAAAGGTCACAGCCATTATGCATAGCCTTTTGGATAAAAGAATCCACTGCAGAGTCTCTGGATGTACTTCCAGCAATGTTAAAATGTTGCTTCCAGCTACTGGATGACAGCACATCCTGGATTTATAAGTATTCATTGTCAGGATGCACGCCCTGCATTTTGGGAAACTTTGCTTTAGAACATGCTACAGTGCCATTACCCCACACCCTCTCCCTTTTCCCAGGGGGTCACCATTAACATAGAAAAGACAGCTTTGAGGAAGGCAGGTCCATATGCATTCTTAAAGAACTATAAGCAGACAATCAGATCAGGCTTTCTGGCAGATACTTGACTGGAGTGACCTGGAAAAGATCTGATTCCAGCTGACACAGGTATCAAAGATTCCAAGTTTGGTTCCTTAGGAGCAGACTAGAACCACAACATGATAAGACAGATAGACAAGCAATTTCAAGCCTTCATCCCAGTGTACACCACACTTCTGGGTTACCAGTTCTAATCTTGGGATATTTGTTGATTTTTATTTTGCTCTTATTCCAGTCCTATTCATGCTTGCATTTTTTCAGTGCAAATGTGTGCTCAACACTTTTTCTCCAAACTGTCAATAAAGTGCTAAATTTTTCCAATTGCATTTGCTCTTATTTCCACTCAATCTTGAGATGGTCTCAGATGAAGAAGCACCACTGGCACAGAAGGTGGGTGTCCTCATTCTCCATGTGAACCTTGGAGAAGCTGCTGGCTGCCTTAACCTCTAGAGAACAAAGAAGCAGGATAGAGGGCAAGTGAATAGCAACACAAAGATCTGTGCTGCCCCAAGAGGCATATCTGCTTCCTCTTCTTTTGGTGCAGCAGTTGGAGACTGTCCCTCTGGGAGCAGCACAGCATAGAGAAATAAGCAGGACAAAGAGTGATGAAGGTTGTGTTGGTGTAGCACAAGGTGAGATGCACTGAAGGAGGGGAACTCAAGACATATTAGAACACCAAGCACTATACTCAGATGCCTTTTCTGCTCTGTTGGATCCCTTTTTTGTACACCACTACGCCATTTTTTAAAAGATACCTCATGAACAGTATTCGTGCATCTAACCTAATCTTCTTTGTGTAATAAATATGCAAACCACAGAATATTTTTCATGATTTTACACATTATTGGTCAGAAAGCAAGAGAAAAGAAGCTGCATAAGTGAATTACTTTGCAGTCTTTATTAAAAGAAAGTACATTTAGAAACGATCAGATGATGCAGAGGTAAAGTCACCTACAAAACAAGACAGATTAGCATCACCCACTGATCCTTGATCCCAGTGGCACTACAGGCAAACTGGGAAGGGCTCTAGGGCAACTTTGTACTCACAGATTGTAGGAATGAAGAAAGAGTGGTAAGCAGAAACAAAGAATTAAAGATAGATGGTAAAGCAAGTTTCTTCTCTCTCATTTTATAAATTTCCTCTACTATGGTGCAGATCCAGAGCATTGATTCGAATGCTATTTTACTGGATTTCCATTTGTTTTGCCTGGGCCCCTACATTAATCCAAACAATAAGGGCCTTTAAAGCATTCATAAATAACCTGCTGCTGCTGCTGCTGGCACCTAGGAGCCAAGTGCAGCAATGTTAAGCAACAACAAATTTCATAGTTCAAGAGGCACAGTTAAGGAAAAAGGTTGCTCAGAAAATCACTCTCATTTAGCACAAAGATCCTTAAAAATTGCATGAAATCAGTCAAGTAACTATAGAAACCAATTTCTTCAGCTCTGTATCACACGTCTCACACCTCAATTGTCTTTATTATCGTCTGCTGTCAGATCCTTAATCAGAAATGTGAACAGGCTTGACGATTTATTCAGCAGGGAAAAGAATCTGTAGGTCAAGTGAAAAATTTCACACACACATACACATGCACACACATCTTCAACCTTAGGTACTTTCATTTCATTCTGTTCCCAGTAGCTCTGGGGGCAACTCCAGTGAGATCCAATATTAAGGCTCAATTAAAATAAGCTCCAATTAGTGGAGCTTTTTTCTCTCAGGCTAGAAAAGTCAGGAAATGGATATTGGGAAATGTAAAAAGTCAGCTACTGAGAGGAGGCTGCAGACATAAATGAACTTATTTGTTGATTTCTACAGTTGCTATGCAGAGGCCTCTGGGAGTAAAAGCTTAACCAGTCTAAGCTATAAACTAAAACCCCTGCAGCTAAACATGAACTGTGTGAAACAAGGGCTCCATTCCAGAACAGAAAACTGCTGGGCCCAGAAAATTAAAAGCCAGAGGCATTTTCCATTTAAAACTAAATCCCAGTACCGCCTCCCAGCCAAAGAATTATAAGCAGTATCAGATTTACAAAACGAACAATTACCCTGGAAAAATGTAGCCTATTGTACAGTCCCAGATGCTAAATCTCAAAGTTTCTTTTTTTTTTTTTTTCTAATCCCACATTATATTCCTACCAAGTGCACTGCTGCAGTTTACAAAGGACTGTTTCTAGACAGGACTGAAACTGCAAAAATAAAATGTTAAAAAAAGAGAGCTCATAATTCATTGACCTCATTTGAAGCACTGCCCTTGCCTGTGGCAGTTCCTGTCCTTCCCCAAGGCCTCTGCAAATGGTATGCAGCAGCAAAATAAACCCTGACCTAATTGCCAGGACAGGGCTGCCAACCTTCTCTCCACACACAAAGGCAAGCATGGTAACTGGAAAGTCCTACCTCTTTCGCTTTCTGCTTTAACCGCTGTTGCTCTGGATCTTCTTTATTGAAACGGCTCTACCAAAGGAAGAGGAGAAAGATTGAATAGAAATTACTGGCATCCAAACACCATCCTAGCTGTTAAATATTTAATAAATGACAGTTTTCTCTGGTGATTGAAAGATTTAGCTCCAGGGGTGAATGCCTCAATCCAGACGGGCTTCCATCCCCCCGCTCCACGCACATACGTGCACACCCCTCCTCATCTGGGCCAGCTGCCTCTGCTCTAGCCTGAGGCAAGATTAAGCTGAAAATGATGCTAACACTGTCAGTCAGGTCCAGTCTAGGCATGATGCTGTTCATGTCAGCAGCAGACACTTAAAAGGGACAGGAAGTACAGGAAAGAAAGGGAGTTGTATTCATGCAAGCACAACACAGTCCTTTCAACTCTAGATTAGGCTTTCACCCAAGCGGCTCCAGAATCTGGCTTGAAATAAAACCAAAAGAAAAGAATAAACACAAGATGGTCAAGTCTCAGCTGATGAAGCAACATCTACTGTCATGTTTTTTGGGGTTTTTTCTCCTCTTCTTGAGGGGAGGGAAGAGAGAAGAAACTTATTCTGTACTAGCAACAGCTCCATCAGGGGTTCATGGATGCTGTGGTACCAAGGCTAGCCTTCTGAACCTGACTACAGAAAACAGATACACCTGCAAGGGTGGTGGATTTCACCAGGCTTCTGTTGCAGAAGCAAGAAGAGACCCAGGAAGGACATTTGTAGGTTTTTACTTCATTTTGACCAGTAGGAATAATCTCAAAAGAGGAGTTCACCTCACCACACATTTCAAAGAACTCTTGTGGACTTTTTTAAAAATGTAAATAGGTTAAATTTTTCTCTCTATAGCCTCAATTGTCCTAAACATCATAGATTTTCAGGGAAAGGGTTAATGGTTACTATATTTAAAGCAGAAGTAGGGGAAACCTGAAGATGTTCACCAATCTACAGGACATGACTACTTCCTTGGAAAGCCAGAGTCTTACCTTGGCTGCTCGAAGCAACATTTCACGTTCCTCTTCATCTTTTCTCTGCTTTTCTAGGTGATCAAGCTTTTCAAGAAATCTCAGTTGTGCTCTGGTGTCACTACATACGATGTACTTATCACTACCCTGGGAAAAAAAAAAAAGTTTGTTATAGACAACCAGGCTTTTATATCTACCACTAGAGCTAATAAACTTAATGGGAACAATCTGAAAAGAACAACACTATTTTTCTAAGCTGAAAAGTGTAGGCTGTTCTAGAAAGACTTCAGGTGGTAGGTAGTCATTTCGTCATCTCCTCTCCACCTGTTTCCAGGTGTCTGTTACTAGTAAGAGGTTATTGAACAAATGACATTGACAACATCCAGTCTATACTGACTATAACAACAGAAATATTCCCTTACCTTAGACTAAAGACTAAAATTTTGTTTTGAACCAGCAACCTCATATACAGTAAACATGTTAGGGGAAAAAAAAAGGAATTGTAAAGCAGCAGGGCATAATATCTTTTCTCCTTTGAAGACAAAAAGTAGAATTTTACATTTTAAGTTTAGAGTGTTTTGTCTTCTAGTTTCAGCCATTTAATGAAGAAGTTGAAACAAGCATCACCTAGTATTTCCAAAACCAAGTTTGATGTATCGGAGGGGTGGTTTAGAACCAGTTATAATGAATTTTAGGGGTGAAGAAGGTGAAATGTGTTACACATGGTTTATTAGAGCTTTAAGAACATGTATTTTTGTCTCAGTGAATGCTTTCAAGTCACAGAATAGTTGAAAGGTAACCTGGGGAAGTCACCTGTACAAAGCTGGGCAGTGAATACTAAAGATCAGTTCCAACAATCTCTGGACACACAGGCATTGAAAAAGGACCGAGGTCCTTTTGGTCTAAAGGACAGCAATCAGTAGTTTATTTTACATTCTATTTTTGCCCCCACTGGGAAGCCTGAGTTGACATTTACTTTAGCTGAGAAAGGCAGAGAAAGGAAAGATCCAAAACATGGTCAACTGGCAATGAAAAGCTTGGTTTTACTACTCTGCTCTTCCAAAGACAGGCTTCTTGAGCCATGCGTTGGCCAGAGGGCATTTAGGCAACACAAGACAAGGAGCCCATTCTAGATGAGGCATGTCTGTGCCACCTGCTTGTACCACATTTTAGTGCACGTCCTACAGTTGTCTTCTTTCTCTGCTACTTTGTGGACTCTTTTTTTTTTCCTGAGAAGTTTATCCTGGGGCTTTTATCAGCCAAACACACTATGTACTTTCAGCAGCTCTTCATTCTACCCTACCCCAATCTCACACTGCAATGAAACAACTCTGACACACAACTATTCTGAAGTAAGCACAGGATATTTACAGCTGTATTTTAAGCAAGGTTCTGTGTTAAGTATATGGACTATCAGTGACTTCAGTTGCCCAATTTTTAGTTTTCAAGGACACTATACACAGACTTTTCTTCCCACACCCAGTTGTGCACTATGAAAGGATGGAAGCAAAGTAGAAGTTTTCTTGTGGGGCACTGTTGTCTCTGAATTTTCACAAGTGAGTCAATCATGACTCACTTTTGAAAATGATGAAAACAATCCCTTTTCTGATATTATGTTTGGTCCTTTTCAATCAGCCACCTCATCATCATGTATTACCAACTGTGGCTCAAAACACACCACATGCTGCAACCAGAGACTTTCCCAAGCAGCATCTGTGGCTCTGCAAAAAAGTCCAACAAGCCTTTTCCCCCCTCTTCCATCACTGCTCAAGCTTTTTTAAACTGCTCTCCATAAAGCATACAATATTCTTGAGTCACTCTCAGTACATCAGCACAACTTGTTTTGAAGCAGCAGTTTATAATAATCCACCACCATGCCACAATCCTTTTAAAAGGACAAAGAAGAAAGCTGTAGTACCAGAAGATTATTTTTTCCAAAGTTTAGAACTGTTTCACTTTGGAACACCCAGATATTAACACATTTTAAGACAAATCCATGACCCTACCCTAACCAGCAATGTAAGTCCCTCAACCAAGCTCCCCAATGCACTACCACACACTTATATGGGACAAGAAGTAGGTGCATCCATAACAGTATTTCAGCTCATCACCTGTTTTAAGACAGCTTATCTCAGGAGTTTTTAAAAGAGGAACCCCTGCAGTTATAGTTTGCCCTACTCAATAAACTTCCCGGTGGTCATTTAGCAGGGAATTGCTGAGACAGAAAACATCACATTGCCCCTGTTCATGACTCATAGCCAGTGCTGTTACAGTGAAGCATTATCACCCACATCCTATGGCCCTACAGATACTGCAGTTTAGTGTTGTGGTGTTTCACTGCTACTGCATCAGGGGGAAATGCTGTCATGGAGTGCTGGTTTTGCTTAGCACCATACTATGCCTCTCTGAGCCATGAGCTCAGGGTCTCCAACCACAGGAGCATGGCAGCTGCTTCGTGCTGGGATGAACCCACATAAAAACCCTTTCAGTTTATGGTCTTACAAAGGCTCTGCACGAGCACTGCAACAAGAGCTGCCTCACAGAGAGCAGCTCACAACCATCTGAAAGGCTATTCCTACTTCACATAAAGAGACCACCATCACAGTTCTATCCCTATTAAGTTAGTGACTTCCAATTATATTGTTTTTTCTTAAATTTAGCAAAAAAAGGACAAAAGCTGACAAGCCTACATGATGGCATGGCATGAAGCTTTTACTCTGCCAATTCACCCTCTCTGCAGGGCGATGTATCAGATGAAAGGTTCTAGGCATGAGCTGAGAAAACTGGGAAGAAGAGTTCCCTGAGTATGATCCCATGAATTACTGGCCTTTCTTTCTACACCAACTCCTACCCTAACAGCAACCTTGGTTTCACCACACCTATCCCCATTACTATATTTTTGTAATGAAGATAGATCAATACAAAGCCTTATGGAGCAACCACCTGACCCTCCTGGAAAGGCTCTGGGAATTTATCTGGCATACAAGCAGCCCACATGGTGCAGGCCTATCAACAGCCATGAGGGAAAAGGGAACAGGGGGTAAGCACTGGGTGAGATGGAACAGGCCTGTATAAATACCTATATGAATACATAACTGGACTCCAACACCCTGCAGTGTTCTCTTCTTGAACTTAGGATTTCTAGAAGCCTGTCAGCATCTCTCACAATAATGTTACTCACAAAGGTAATCCTGTAGGACACTCCTCTGTCAAGTAATACCATCTTCCCAACAAAAGAGGGTATCTGTGCCTCTAAGATTACTGTGCCAGTTACTTCTGCTTTTTTTGTTTGTTTTGCTTTTGAGAAAAGAGGAAAAGAAAGCCAGCTTATTGCAATCTTATAATCTTATCATTGCTTCTGGCAATTCAATCAGACAAAAACCTATCTGTTTTTCTATTGCTTTAGTTCAATGAGAAAGAAACCAGCCCTATCCAGCCTACTGTCCAAAAACATTTCCTTCTGTTCTCGATGCCTGCAAGACACTAAGTCCTACTGGTTACTCAGGACTTCAGCTTCCTCCTCACTTCTGCTCACAAGCTCAATTGTACCTCCAACTCTGGAGAAACAACATACAACACGTGCAGTTCTCTAAAGTATTTTCATTAAAAAAATGTACTTTTCCTATATTGATTTTCTTTTCTATTATATCTTCTTCTGGCAAGGAACAGAATACTCCAACTGCTCCAGACAACAACATAAATACTTAGAGGTTTCCAAATAGCTGCTTCTCTTTACTGCTGCTCCAGTACTGAAAAGCCATAAAAAGTGTTCAGTACAAAAATAATTCCTATTCCATCAGTTGGTTGCTCTTGTTAAATTTCATTAAGTATCAAGTTCTTGTAAAAAACCTCAAACCTGAACAAACAGGAACCTAAGAGTTTTCAGAAACATTTGCTTCTAACTTCTTTTTTTTTTTTTTTTCTAAAACAGCTTCACAATGAAAGAACTAAGGATTAGTATCTTGTTTTGGAATGACAAAAGAAAAAAAGAAAGAGCTGGTTTGGCCAATAACTTATCACTTCCCATAGCTTACTGGGACACAATATACTTTATATTGAATGAAGCTAATACAAGACAGAGGAGAGGGAATATGAGGTATCATGGGGCAAAAAAAAAAAATCTTAAGATGAAAAGGGCCTCTTCCTTCATAAGAAGCACTTCCTGAAAGTAAAATAATCAATTTGGTTTCCCAAAGCTTTTTATTGAGCCAATACAGCAGTTCCACCAACAGTAAATGCATAAGGTAAACACGAGCCCCTAAATCAACCCACCATCAAAAGCATTCAAAGTTAGCTTTACATTTACATGTAAGAGGCTCTGTGTAACAGCCACCACTGCTATGGAAGAGAAAAAACCCATGCATTTAAGCTTATGCTGGGCTTTAGGAGCTCCTGTCCAACAAGTCAAATGGAACAGTTATTTCCTGGGCTAGGAACAGCTAAAACCAGCCTTTGGTAGATACTGAGACCGCAAATGTTGCCTGTGATGTGCCCACACTTGGAAGAAGTTTACCTTCAAGGCTGCAGAGCAGGAAAACTTTGGTGCAAAACTTGCTAATGATTTCCTTTACCTTGTGGGTTGATACTCTGTGCCGAGCAATTACAGTTAGTTTTTCCAGGAGCCCTCGTAATCTCTCCTGTGTAGCGTGGGAGATCAAGTTCACAACATCAGAGTTAAGTTCCATAATGTCATGCCTTTTACCTGTGGAAGCAGAGAAAATCCATTACGTGTTTTAGTAGTAGCTGATAATTGAAATAATTAGCACAGCAGGTATTCTGTTCCCCCTGGAAGTCATACCCATTATGAATAAAGGTTTGGAGATTATGATTTTCCTGGTAAAGTCACAACTTCAAAGATCTTAGACATTACATTAATAAAACTTAGCCTGGAGCTTCAGAAAATATAGACATTGTTTCACTTAGCCTCCAGAACCACTCTCCTTGCAAGGTCATTTATAGGACAAAGTTAATAAGAACACAAATCAAGCTTCATGTTCAGGGAGGGGGAGAAGCAGTAGCTGTAGAAATTAGTGCCATATTCTGTTAATTCCAGTAATTAAAAAAATACAGAATTACATTTTGCCCTGCTTGACACCGTGCTTGTTAACAACTCATGACATTTATTTGACGAGCAGGAACGGGTTTTGCGGCGCACTCCAGGCACACGAGCCCCTCCGAACCGCCCCGACTGACGGACACGGGGCAGACAGACCCAACCGAGCCGCGGCAGCCACTCGGACAGCGCAGCTTCCAGTCCAGCCAGGGCCATCCTGCCATCACCTTCAACCCCTTCTCTGGGGCTGCTGCCGATTCTCCGCGTCTCAGCAGCTGCGACCGAGGCTGGTGACAGCTCCGGGCAAGGCTGCGCTGGCCCTGCACCCAGAGCTGGGCATCACCTCCGTAACCTTCCTGCAGCTGCCGGCGGAGAAGCCTTCCTGTGGCTGACACCATCCATCACTCAGCGTGGCTCCATCGGGACACCTGGGCAGCAGCGACTTCTCCCTGGTAGGCAGGGCAGGCAGCATGTCCACATGCCTCCTGTGTGGTACCTGTCAGAAGCACGTTTCCTTGCCCTGCGCTGCGTTTACGGCGGTTGTAATACTTTATGATGCAATATACAGCACACCTTCAAAAGCCATTTCAGTATTTACTGCCAAGTGAAGTGTTAAGGATGGATAAACAGCACACTGTAAAAAAAAACCTAATCACCTCTTTCATTTGCCTTCCCTACAGTAACTGAAAATGAATGACAATCTCACAAGACAGGGAGAACCCTGAATGCTTTCCCAGATACAGTCAAAGCATTCCCCCCTGTTTGATCAGTAAGCATTGGCCTGTAACTTAACTGAGTGCAAAGCTCATTTTGCTCAAGCACCTTTCAATACTTCTTCAGCAGCTTCTCACTAGACTATCAGATTACTGAAACACCAACTTTAAGACAAAATAAAAATAAAATCCCCCCAAACCTCAAGACCCCCCTCCCCACCCCACACCCCCCCCCGCAACTTCTTAATCCAAAGATGGCTCAGTTCAAAAGCAGACACATTCACTTTCTGAATTGCTCTAGTCCTTGGCAGTATTCCTTTCCTTGCAAACAAGCACTTTTCATTTATGACATGAATTATTGCTATTATCATTATTATTAATTTGGAACAACTACCATTCTAGCTATGAAACAGCCAGGCTTCTATTTTCTGTCTTTCAGCAAACTGTCTTTATACCTACAACCAGCAAATTATTCTAGAAATACTCTCCCTGTTTTTGCAGAGCTCTTTATTTTTCCTTATATCCACTTCCCACGAGTGACTGATTAATCCTCTACTGAATTTTGAGAAAATCTTCTAGGGACCAGTTCTGACTAGTGTATTTTCCCTTTACCACGAGAAACACAGCACTTCCCATGCCCCCTACAGCTCGAGAGGACACATCTGGCTAAGCGGGGCAGGAGCACCAAGGTCGCAGGTAACACTTGCAAGTTACATGCTTGTCACAGGCTAGCTGCTTACTCTGGACTAAGAACCAGTTGTGTGTGGAAACAGAAAGACTTTGAGAACACGTGGTTAAGCCACTGTGACAGGGTTGTGACTGCACATTCAGGCTTTCCTGGATGCTCAGCTGTAAAACTCAGTGTTCCAGTACAGCAAGTACTGGGCAGAAGGCTGAGCAACACGCCCTGAATTTGCTGTTGAGGCAGTGGGACCAGCCAGAGTGCTGCTACACAAATCCACACTCCCTGCTCTGACATAATATGACATCACTAAGCAACAGTTATTATTTTCCTCAGAAAGTAACAGCTGAAATGACACCAACAGGAGAAACCTCCTGTAACACAGGCATTCAACCTACATTCCACAGTACCATTCACTGTACAAACAGCTTCGACATCTCTTTTGTATAAAATTAACCAAAGTTTTTTTCCATGGAGGGAGTCATAAACAAAGGTCTGCTCTGCGTGCCTTGGAAGTTTTAAACTTCTTCCTAATGTTAGTCAATAGAGTACATATACCTTGGACAGGCTGAGGAGTGCAAAAACTGTTAGGGAAGTTCAATACAGTGCAATACATCAAGTTAGAAGCTGCCAAGACAGAAAAGCACATTTAAGTGTTTTGACACTAGCATCTTTATGGTTGTTAAGTCTTGCATTAGGTTTAAGAGTAAGAAAGTTGCTCACTTCTCACATGTTAAAGTGGCATCAGTTTATTTTTTCTGGTTGTGCTTCAGACTGTTTCCATGTAAAGAAAACCTTAAAGGACAGTTGTTTCCTAGAAGGGGAAGTGAAAACCCAGTACTGTTTGGTAGAAACGCATGAACTGAGATTGTAGGTCTTAATATTTCCAGGTCCTTCTTCAAAGATTGGAGGCTGGCTGATGAAAGAGGCAAAGAAACACCACATCAGTAATTTCTGCTATGTGTGCTTTGTTCTCACCTATGTTCAAGACCTTACTCTGAAGAGCTTCTGGAGAGAGAAACGGTTCATCTGCACAGGAGTGAATCAGTGTACCAATGAGCTCAGAGTTTTCTGACAAAATGCACGCATTCTCCTCACTGAGATTAACTCCAGCCATAGAAGTCACATCATTTATGTCATCTTCATCTCTACAAAAGAGAAGACCAACATTTTATGCTTTGTTCAGAATAGACACAAAATAGAACTCTGGACCATTACCAAGCAGCCACATTCACACATCCCTATATAAAACAGATGTTTAGTGTGGGTGTGAACAGGGAGCTCCCAAAAGCTCTCACAGCTCTGTGAAGTGCCTCTGAAACATTAATTTAGCTAATGCCTCAGTTGCTAGGCATGCAAATCCTTTATGTGAAACTGATATTTTGAGCAAGCTAGGAAACCTAGGACTGAGGTAAACCCAGATTAAAAGTTCCCACAACCCCTAAACCACCAATCTTGCAGTCTGAAATTTGTTCTGAAACCAATTCACCAGGTAGAACCAAGCATGGAATGAAGGTGAACGTTGACTCACTGGACTATAAACAAGCTCATTTTCCAACCAAGATGCATATCTTGCAAACTGAAGCTTAAAGCACGAGCTTATTAGCACAGACCTGATCTTCACTTTCCTTAGCAAGTTCCCTAAAAACACAGGACACAAACACTCCTTGATTATATACCAGAACCAATGCAGACCTTGTCCTTTGGATCAGTCCTACCACACCTAGCAGGGGAGATGACACTGCTTCTGAAGCACCGTGCCAGAGCTCTAGCTGGTAACACCATAAGCTGGATTCTCAGGTAGCAGCTTTGGACTACATGTTCAAAATAAAAAACTCAAATCTAGCGTACTTAGGGTGAATATCACACAGATGAGCTGCAATAGCCTGTGTGCTTCAGCTTAATGCTTTTTTTAAAGATCATTTAAGTTAAAATACTGAATGAATCTTATACAGGAAAAGTTTTTGCACTACTATGGCAGTGAAACAATCCAAGTTATTTCAAGTAAGTTTAGATCATCAAGAGAAAGCATTTTTACTTCACAATGTGACAAAGGCCCTAATGGTGGCTTCAGGGATTTAGGACCAATCCAAAACAGACATCTGCAGTATTAGGACAGGTAAGTGAAATCACTCACTCTGAACGTCTTTTTATTTGGAAAACAAAGCAAGCAAAACCAACACACACCCCCCTCTTGAAAAGTGTTCTCTGGCAAAGTTTGATAAAGTTCACCTTCAGAAAACACTCTGTAGCCTAAATAACTTCTGAACAAGGGGTTAGCCAGAAATTTCCTGTTCTAAGGTGAAATATTTCTTGGAGGCTGTCTTTTGACTGACTAGAGGTAGAAGCTGAAGTTATTAGAACATGAGTTGGGGTTGAGGTTGAACAATACTTAAAAGACACAAGAAAATGTTGGGATATTTTTCTTAAAATTTTCTCCTTTGGGCTTCACTACGTTTGTATGGCACAATTCTTCTGCAAACTTCTGGAGAGAGATCCAGCCAGAAAAGGAGTCCAGCCTTGAGCCCAGCCTTCTTCTACCCTTCCTTCCATTTGTGTGCCCTCATTGCTAGCAGTTCCTAGGCATGTGTGTTCAGGGAAATGGAGACCAAACAGATGCTCAAACCAGCACCAGCTCTTTAAGTCTAACTAGCCACAATAGCCTCCCAACCAGGTGTGTGCCCCAAATCCATCATGCTAAGAGAAGTGCGAAACCCCAGGACTGTCAGAACACCTGTGTCCACAGCTACAACTCAAAGCTGAAGCCAACAGTGCAGAACAGCTTCCCTCCTCCTACCCCCTCACAACCAACAACTGAGCAGCTCCAAGTGTATGATCAGGCTCTATCACTCTAACAGAGACCCTGAACTTTGAACAAGCGTGTCAATGAAGCTTCACGGGATGATAATTGAGTGCTAACTGATCTTCACAAATACATTCCAGTTTCCTCTTCTTAGTGACCACTACAGAGAAGACTTTGCTGATGGCACAGACAAGAATCCCACTGAAGCACAGTGACTGCCACAGATCTGCTGACAAAATCAGCACAGCTAGCACCAGGAACACACATCACAAGCTATCAGTGCTGGAACCTGACATTAGCCCAGTGGAACTGTTTATGGAATCCCAGGAAGGATGCTTGCATCCCAGGTACAACTGCATAGCATGCAGTTTCAGGAAATAATTTTTGCTTTTAATCTGACCACATACTCCACATGCTCAAGCAAAGAAAAGATAAACTTCTGTAATTCACATCTATCTGTTATTCTACATAGAGAAGTTCCATTTCTTTATAACCCGCCTTTATCATGTTACTATTCTCTTGATTATTGCCATGCACGCAGTCTCTCTAGTTGTACAAGCACACAAGAGTTTATATGCAAGAAGACATCTCTACCTGTACTTTTCTTCAGGACCAGTTCTATTTTTTTCACTGTGAGATCTAAGTTTGCATTAACTTCAGAGTCATTAGCTTAAGTGAAAGCTAAATGAAAATACTGCTGCACTTATTTTACGTAACCCGAAGAAATTACCACTACATTTCCTTAGAAAAGTGCTCACTAAAGATAATTGAAAGTTTCAGAAGCCATGGTAAGTTCACACTCTTTGCTACTCTTTTTCTGTTGTTCAAACAAATCTCAGTCATTTTAAGTAAGGTAGCATGTACTTTGACAAAGCTACAGAAATCATTCTAATAAGGTGATAAATTAAAAATATTACACGAAGGTGTTTCTGATGGGTATCGACTTGCTTTCACTTTCAGCAGTCCCTCCATACAGCCCCTTTTCTGCACCACTTCCTTTAATGCTTTTTGCATTTGATCATGTCACACTCAGTAGTGAACAGGAAAAACTCACGCAGCTGTTGTAAGTCTCCAGTGACTTAAGCTTGGTAGGACAAGGTGTAAAACAGCACTCAAGAATTCTGAGTGATACACTGCATGAAGTCAGGTTTCACATTTATACTGAATATTCACTCCAAAAGATGCCCAAGCAGTACAGATGCACCTCACACCCATCAATTGGCCTCTGCTGCCTGAAAAGTGAGTCTCTGGCACCCTCTGGTGTCCGACGGCAGCACTTGTCTTCTGCATCCCTCTACTCCGTTTTATCCAAGAGTCAAAAACTAGAAAGGCACGCTGAACCCAAACCTCTGGGCACCATCCCTGACAACTACCCAGGCCAGAACAATTCCAGCCGATCCAGAAAGTTGCATTTACCCTGGAGAACAACTTCATTAAACAGAATAAATTCAAAACACGTATTTGAAGATGAAATATGTGACCCTTCTTTTTTCCAGAGTGCTCCAGCATATACTTTACAGAAAAGTGTAGATCAGTTTACAAAACTCTTGATTTTTTAAAAAACAAACCATCTCTTAACACGCCACGGTGCAATGTCCATGCTTAGCTGAAACAACATCTGGAAGGCTGGAATGCTTTGTGTTTTATTGGGAGTTTTTTTTCTGTTTGCTTGCTTGGGGGGCAGGAAATCACCACTTTTTCTACTGCCTATCTCAAGCAACCTAAACCAGCCTATTAAAGAGCAGGCAAGGTCAAATTGCAGCTAATTAAGTACAGCTTAGTGAGTAGAATGTTCTCCAATCCTAACCTAACCTAGCACACAATGGCAGAGGGAGCCAGGCTCGATGACACACTGCAGTGAGAGTGCACAGGAAGAGCACTCCCATTAGTGCCACTGATGTACTGTCACAGCAATTACAAGAGACACTCTCTGCTCCTAACCAATTCCATCACAAAACCTGAAAGTGGTGCCTCTCTCTGCCTCCTCACACATGATCAGCAGCTGATGGATCATAGGTCAGAAAGTTTAATTATAGCAGTGAATAGTGGAAACACCGAGGGTGTATCCAAACACATATTCTTCAGAGACGAGAGACTCTACAAAGAAAATTTAAGGTGAGTTAGAGATTTCCTGTCTAAATTCTCATGGACTTATGCTACTTTGGAAATCACAATCCAAAAGCAAGAAGAGAAATCTCTATTGGATCACACTGTAAAAGCAGGTTTCTTCCTACACTAAGAATTTACAGTTCAGGGAACAACTTTCAAGAATTCAAATTTTTCATGTAAGACAGCTAATATCTAATTCTATTTGGAAAATCACAGAAAAATGTGGGGGGGGTTTTGTGTATGAGTTTGTTTGTTAGTTGCTTTTTTTATTACGATATTTATGAAGGTTTTGGTTTTTTAACATCACTACCCAAGACTACATCCCACATTATATTCTAAAGTATATTTCATATGACCTTGAGGCAGCTGAACAGAGTTACTGCTTTAACATGAACTTTTCATTTCGACTTCTGGCAACCACTGTTTTTATAGTGGCTTTATACACTGTATAGGGTATGTAACTGAACAGCAGCAGCTCTCTGTCTACACCAGCGCATTCAAAGCTGCAGCTTTCAAGAAATGGTATGTAAACTGGTCACAACACAGAGATGTCATCATGTCTGCTGTTTTCCCTTGGAAGAGCAATGTCAAACTTGCTTGTAAGATTGATAATGCTTATGGGAGTCTGTACTCTGTTCCAACACCACACTTCATAGCTGCAAAAGTAATTTCTGCTTTTGAAAAGTTAATCAGTTGCCAGAACTAAAAGCTTTAAGCACTTTTGCCAATCTAAAAGCCTAGAGAATATGCCAGAAATAATGATTAGAGGTGTAGTTGAAGACTTTCCCGCACACACACAGAAACGAGCCTGTAAGAGGAGCTAATAAAAGATTCTGAAATGCAGCACAGAGCTTTAGACAGGTTACAAGCAAGTCCCAGTAACAGTTCAATGCTATCAGACCACGTACAAAAAGCAGAGGTCCTATCTGCTTTAATCCTATTGAGAGACTTTAATACAAGAAAACTAGATTAGTAATTGTATTCATAGGATGGAGATCAATATGCCTCCAGTATGAGTGAAAAACTGACACAAAATCTGACCTTACCAGGACAGTTTTCTTACACTAAGAATAATTAACATCTGCTATGAGGTAGAAGTTTTAAGGTTACCCCTTGCCAATAAGTATTATAATGTGAAAAACATGTATCAGAAAAAAGCTTCTGAAGAAAGTTGCTTTTATTTGGGCTCCATTCCCACCTCTATACTTGTCTCTTCCTTTTGTTCCTTCCTATACTTAACTTCTGATATTGCTCATTTCTACCTGAAGGATGTTGCTCCATTCTCCTTCATTTTCACTTTCTGAACAGGTGATGCTTGAAGCGACAGAATTTTATTTCTTGGCAGTGTAATTTGTTTCAGAATGGAACCTAAAACAAAACAAAGAACATGCTGTAGGACAAAGCAAAATGCTAAGACAACTGTTTAGTCAGTTCATTCTTCTAGATAAGGCTACTGTAGACTCAGTAACAACTAATTAGGTCCATCTGAAAACCGGACACTCTAGAATCTTACATTCTACATATATTCTGTACATCCCAAAGTCCCACATACTCTCAGCAAACACCCTCCCCTTTGCGCTGACCAGGGAAATGGTTCAGTGAAAACTGTCTGCCTGGAACAAACTCTTACAGTGCATCAACCTGAACATTTTGAAGGGAAAAGCAAGGTCTCACGAAACAACTCTCAAAAGCATCAGTTTAGAGGATGTTCACTGCAAGGAGCTCAGCCACAGTATTTTAACAAGTACAAATGTTTGATTGACACGCTCTGAACAAGTGCCAGAAGTTGATGTGACTCAGATTTTCTCACCAGAGCTCCAAGCAGACAGTAGAGATGTCCAACTTCAGGTACAGAGGTGGTTGCTCCCGATAGCCAGCCACCTTCTTGCATTCCTACAATCTACCAACAGCCTGCACTGACTTCTATGCCCCAGCAGTCCTCCCCCTTCTCCATAAAAGAGGCTCCACTTTACCTGCAGGAAACGGGTTGGTTTGAACAAGTGTATTCAGCAGCATCTTCTTCTCTGCAGATGTCTGCAGGGTGAGCACTGACGGCTGGGGGAGCGGGGATACTTGCTTTACAATGGTTCCCGACGGCTGTTGGACTACCTGGAAGTGGAATGTCCAATATCAAGAGTGAGAAAAGCTAAAAATACAGAGAAGTTAATAGTATCAATGTTTCCATTTAGCCAGAAGCATCACTGAGCAGGTATGCTTGTCTAGTTCTCAGTTTAAAGCAAACAGCATGCTCACAAAACTTTTTTTTTTAACTTCACGTCAAGAAATCTTAACAAGTGGTGGTGAGCTCTAAGCTCATTCAGTGAGCTCTAACAGACACTTCACCCCTACTCTACACTGAAAACTCTATTAGACAAGTGTCAGTAATTATCACACAATCCACTGCACTGAGAGGCTTTCCTCTACACCAAGTGTTGCTCAGCAGACTATTAAACAGTGAACTGTGCCTACCAGTAACTTCAAAAGGGTAGGGATCACAAACACCTAGTTAAAAAGGGAGAACACCAAAACAACTGAAGCCTTGCACAAAATATTTTTTTCTGCTAAGAATTAAAGAGTACACACTACAAAATTACTGATGTGTTTTTGGAAATGCAACATCAGTTGTAAATTGAGACGGTGAGTTTCAGAGTGTTAAGCTAAAGTACACTGAACACATTGTTTACCAGGAACATGAAGCACTAAATAGCAACACCTATAGCGAGTAGAGCCTCTACACAAAGACATCGGTACACAGCTGAAGGGTAAAATGGAAGGCAGTTCATAGTTTTGTTTAAAGAGACTCTTCAAAGAAACAAAACCAGATAGCAGGATGTCATCACAACACAGACCTAAAGGCACAGCCCACAAATACTTATCCTTCCACTTCAGGGGCAGTATTAAAATGCAAGAAAGTAATAAAATTGCAGCATCCCTAGAAATCTCACTTCTAAGCCTCCTAGCTAGCAGAATGTGGGCTTAAGCTTGGACACATCTTTTAAAAAGTTCTTGATTACAGGTAGTATGAAGATGTTACTTTACCAAGGCATAAAATTATCAATATCTTCAGATTGAATCCTACTTTTTTAGTAGCAAAAAACTAACATAAAGAAAATGCCAGGGCCAAGAAGCCATTTTTCTCCTCTACTTCTTTTTTTCTTAACTTCAGAAAGTCTAAAGAGTGCTTGTACAGCAAGACAGCTCCAGTGTAATTTAAAGAACTGACATTTACAATACTTCAGAAATTAGGCTCTCTCCTTCTGTCATCTAACTTCTCCTTTATTAATAAATATCATCAACATAAGCATGGCACACTGTCTTGGTTTGAAAGACAGGCATCTGCCAAGGAAGGCAGGGGCCTCCCTTGAAGTGGAAAATGCAACCCCCTTCCCTCTGAATTACTGTAATTTTGAAATGAAGGGGCTTTCAGGAAAGGATATGAGGAATAGGAAAAACAGTTCTTTACTAGTATATATATATATAAACCAACACAGCAGACACCGATAACTCAGGCAGTGCCAGCAAACAGAGCCCCACCCGCAGAGCACCGGCGAGCAGGGCGGGTGCGATGGTTCCCCCGCGCCTGCAGGGGGCGCTCCGGAGCGAGCTCGGCCCTCACAAGGCAATGGCGGCTCAGGGCTCCTGAGAAGGGATAGAACAAAGGTCTCCCAAACCCCCTGGGCAGCCGGTCCCGGTGTCCAGCAGAACCCTCGGTACAGCAGGCTGGAGCAGCAGGGACAAGCACAAATCCCGGGAGGCAGACGAGTCCGGAGCTGCAGCAGGAATCCCGGGAGGGCTCGGCAGGCTGGGTGCGCGGGGCTGCAGAGCAGCACAGGCTCAGAGCAGCAGCAGGGGCACGGTGGCCGCAAGCCCGGCTCCCAGCGGGGCAGGGAAAGGCAGGCTTGGGATCCTGGGGTTTCCCCTGAGGCACCAGGGCAAACGGTGAAAAGTCCCTCTTCTAGTGAGGTAGGGTGTTAAACAGGGTCCCAGTGCTCAGGCACCCAGTGAGCAAGCTCCATTCACGGTAGAAGGAAGGCAGCCGAAAGCAGAAGCCTGCAGCGCTGACCAACTCCCTCCACAGCGACGGCAGCCCCTCTCTCCCCCAATGCCCAGAGAAAACCAGACCCCCAGAGCCTGTATCCAACTCCTTTTTCCCAATTCAAATCTCACAGCATCCCCTGCCCTACATGAGAAAACCCCAGTAGAAAGGGAGTAGCCAGTTGGACCCTTCCCCCTGTGGCCAGGTCTTTCATTTTTCTTAAGCATACAGTAATTTGTCCCCCTGGCAAGATGAATGGGGAAAATTCTTTAAGAGGAAAAGAAAACAGAAGGAGAACTCCTAAAAACCCAACACACACTCACAAAAAAGGTACTTTGTGTATCAAAGAGTCAAGATACTCCCTCAACCATTTCCATATCAGTATCACTAAGGCAGCAGTAACATAGAATAAGTGATGTGAAAGTGGCATCTGAAAACCTGACAGACAGCTCTTGAGATGAAACATTAAGATCCAGAGGAGGAAAGAACTACAGGAGTACAGGGCCAGACTGCAGACAGAGACGAGGGTCACATGTGCAGCACTTCCTCATGGAATACCACAGATTTACTGGTACCAGACCATTTACTTCCATGCCTTCTTCCCAAAGCTCGGTTTGACCTCTCAGAAAGATCCGGCTACAAGGGGGCAGGCTGTGAACAACATTAACAGCATCCTTTGTGAGTTCATATAATCAATTAATGAGGAGCCAGCCAGCTTGGACAGAGTGCTCACAGGCTCCACGAGCACTGACACACACCTAGAGGTCCTCCTCACCACCAGCAAGAACAACGCTTCATCTGCAGCACACACAACACAGGAACAGCACAGAGGAAACAAGCATTCCAGACAGAGGCACGGCAGACAAAAGAACAGAGATAGGCAATGGTACAACAATGGCCTAAGTGGAGACTGGGATGCAAGTCAAGTAACAGAGGAGGCTACATTGCCAAGAAACAGAAAGGATGTGTTGGCAGTGCAGCCCATTTTCTGTTTGCCATTCTAGCTCTGGACTAACAAAAGCTGGAAGTCCTTGGGAGTTGCCGTGGGAGAGAACAACAATCCTGAAAATTTCAACAAGGATCCAAAGCATCACAAAAATCAGTAATATCTGCGAGAAGGAGTTATTGCCCCTTTTCTTCAGGTTAGCAGCAAGTACTAATAAAGAAAAGGGACTGTTCCTTTGTGCCCCGTTAAGCAGGTTGATAAATACATCAGAATAAAATCAAGAACATTCTTAAGTAAAAAAAGGCAGCTGCATTCAGCTGACAACAGAGAGACAGCTGCCTGAGAGAGACTTTGGTTAGCCTCACTTGAATCTGTTTTAGACTCATAAAACAAAGTCTGGAGATCAGCAGAGGGATGCTGAGATATCACACACAAGCAGTATTGCTTCATGAAGGAAGCCTCACTAATTGAATGCAAAAGCAATACCCAGGACAAAAAAAATAATGGAGAAGACCGTTCACAAAAGCTCAGCTCTGAGGGGACTTAGGACACTAACAACTCACTAAGAACGAGCAGTTGCAACAGCACAAACACTTCACTCCTTGATTCAATAGTAAATAATCTCCACAGAGTGTCATGGTAACTGTGGGGACTACACCATAAACCCCTTGCTGGTTATGCTTGACATAAAGCTGCAGTCTTACAGCAGCTTTCTCACCACTGGATGCCAGCAGCTGGTAATGTAAATTTTCATTTATTGTGCTTTAACAAGAGACAGAGCAACACTAGAGCAAGACAAACTATTTCCAAGATTAAACTTCTTTGTAAGCCAACACCCTTAAATGAGGTGATGTTAAAAGACTCACTGGAGAAAATCCTTCAAAATGTGCAACTCTCACAGCACAGGAGCACAATCAATCCCAACAGTACCCGTGAAGAACAGGTCCCTCAATGTCCACCCAGATTCTTGATAATCATGCTACAGAAATTAAAAGTTTCATGCTGCATCACTCCAGTCACAAATTTAATACTAAAATACAGCAGTGCTGCATTCTTGAGCACCACCAGCATTACACTAGAGCTGGCACATGAAAGTTCGCTTTAAATTCTCTCAAGCACAAGAGGCCAAAATTAGAAAGGGGCATGCAGAGGGAGTGTGTGGCATCAGACATCCCTGTGGGCTGAAAAGGGAAAAAAATTGCTGGCAGCATTGTATGGACAGATTTGCACAGCTGGCAATGTGCTTCCTTTTTCAGCTGGCAGTAGGACCCTTCTGTTTAGAGAGCACAGGTCCAGATTGGTTTTCTTATGGGAGAAAATAGACCCTCTGCCCTTTCAAGGAAGGGCATCAGGGAAGCCCTAGGAGATACAGCCACTTGTACTGACTTGTCCTTTGTGCTAATAAATTGTCTGAACAAACACCAAGCTCCTGATACGGCTAAGCCGTGAAGCAGTCAACTCAGTCCTTCAACTATATCTGAGAAGAGTAAGAATTTTAACCACTGTGCCTGGGATCTACCCAAATGAGCATAAAAACATGTTTTGTGTGCAATGCAGTATATGTAAGGCACAGCAAAGAAAAGCAATTGCAGCAGGCTGCCACACTGCAGCAGTGTAGAGGCAAAGCCCTTTCTTGAGTTTACCAATATCAAATTCAAGAAGTGTTTGGACTCCCCTGAGCAGAGCTAAGCTTCCTCGCCTGTTTGCACAGATGGTCAACCTTTCCCCTGGATTACACGACTTGCTGTGTAGCCAACAAACTGCTCTCCTGCCTGTGTACTACCTAAGAAATTCTTTTCTTCTGGCTGGAATTTAAAACTTAGTCCTCAAAGACAATATGAGTACCAACTCCTTTTCCAATTTGGCTTTAGCTACTACTAGCCAAGGCTGGCAGTGCATATGCTTGATAATTCTCCTTTGGAGTTTTGGGGTTGAGCGTATTTGCCTTTTTTGTTTGTTTGTTTGTTTACCAAATCCACTCAGAAAAAGGACTCCCCATCCACCCCATACAGTTGAGTGTTTTGTTCTTTTTAAGCAAGTCTGGAAAGGTGAAAAGCTCATGCGTATGGTAGCTTATGCTACCATACCATAAACTCTTTATTTAGAATGCAGGATTCTTATATTACATCTACGTTATGCCCTTTGAAGAGAAGGAAACTAAAAACACAGAACATTTTAGGGGTCTGAACACTGTTAAATCAAGTATACAAGAAAAGAAAACTCACATAGCAGATGTCCTACTGTATCTGTGGGAAGTAAATCTAGCTTCACAAGAAGTCTAATGTTTTTCCCACTTTTAAAAGAAAAACAATCTTTACAATGAATACCTTTGCAAGAATTGAGTTCTTTATCTGCCAAAGGGAGACTATTCTCTCAAAATACTTGAGAGCATTACTTAGGTAGATCAGCTAGACACCAAGCCACTCAGTATCTTAAATACCTATAAGCCAAACCTAATTTATTTCACAAAGTTGCCCTTTCGGGCATACCTGTGATCCACAGTTTCTTGGTATTTAACATTAGCAAGAAGTTAACCTGTGCCAAGAATAAAAAATGTTAACACATTGCTTTTGAGGGTATTGTTTTAATAAGACAGTTATTCCTCCTGGAATTTGTTAGCTAATGAGGCCTGATAAAAAAAACTCACTTTTGGACGACTTCATAATTAACATGTCTTAGAGTAAACGTGGAGGTCAGAACTCTGCTCGGAAAAGCTCCTTGAGGTAGTTCGTACATTTCAGGTAACATATCACTGAACATCATCGAGCCACCTGTGCCTGCAAAGTACCCAGGGCAGGAACTACCAGGGGAGAGACTGGCATCCCTGATGGCTGGCTGAGGCACAGCCCTAACAGGGCACTGAAGAGCAGTTAATGTAAGAAACCCATCGGCAGTTTCTGTTTCCGACACTAGCATTTCCTGCCTTTTCTTCCAGGTGCCAACCTAGCCTGGCTGTGTGCATAGTGGGGCTTAGACCTCATATCCCTTTGTGTCTCAAGATGGATGTTCAGTCTGGTGAAATGGTGGTTGACATATCTTGCAAGAGACCAGGGTGACAGCTTTGCTTTAGATTCACCTTTCCAGCAGCAGCTCAGTATTTCTAAACCATGACAAAGATAACTGATGAACTAAAGACAGACTAGCTTCATATACTAAAAGAAAAAACAAGCAAAAAAAAAATAACAGCAGAGGTCCTAATTTATGTCCTCTTTACTAAATGGCAAGAGTCAAAGTAAAGGAGCCTGGTTAGTTACAGAGAAGAAGAGAACCCCTCTTACCAGCTGTTTCACTTTAACCACCTGCTGCGCACCCACTGACTGCGCAACGATGGAGTTGGGCTGCGAGATTTTGATACCAATTGGAGTTCCAATGACTGGTTTCAGAGGCTGGAGAGGGGTTGTTGCTGAAGATGCCGCAGTAGAGACCAGCACTGGCTTTGCAGACTGGAGAGAGGGCGCTGGCACTGTAGAGGTGAAGACTGGCTTGCCAGGCTGGACAGCGGTCAGCCCGGACGATGCCATGGTTGTGGTGAGGACGGAGGCTGCGGGCCTGAGAGACGCTGTCGCCGCTGCGGAGGAAGGAACAGCCTTCACGGGCTGCACAGAAGCCGCTGTTGATGTGGTGGCAAGGACTGGGGTGATAACCAGAGGGGCTGTGACTGCTACAGAGGCAGGCACAGGTTTAACAACTGCAAGAGCAGTTGTTGCTACAGCCGAGGTTGCCACTCCTGTCGAAGGAGCTGGTACTGCAGAGGTGCAAGCTGAAATCACTTCTTGGGCTGGAGCTGGCTGCTCCATACACTGCTGGATAAAGCTCTGAGGATTGGGCATTAGTTGCCGTAAGGCAAGCATGCTTTTCTAGAAGAAAAATGAAAAAACACTGGATGTAGTATCAGCAGAGTTTTCCACAATAATAATACATTTGTAACTGGATCCTCTTCCTTGTTTTCCAATTAAATTTTTCATGAGACAATAAATGGCAAACAAGTTTTGCTAAATTTCAGGCACCCTTAAATTGATGACAGTCCTGTTCAGTGAAGATGACAAGAAACACCAACACCAGCTGAGCAAAGGTCAACCATCACCACAACTACACTACACATAGAAAATCCCGTCTATGGGGAAACTCACATGTAACTTTGTTCTTCTGTTTGGATTTTTCAATTTGGAATTTATGATTCTGAGTAAGATGATTTTAACTGCTTTATTACCTCAAAGAATTTTGTTTTGCCAAAAACCCCTGCTATATTGGAACAGCTGTGTTTATTTCATGGAGCCCATCTGACAGGGAACTACGAATTATCCAGTAAAGTCAGAAACAAGCTCTGAAGACATGAACACTTTTATACCAATACAGCTGTTTCTACACTAGGGGGGGATACCACTTTAATAATGTCTGTGGAGCTGCAGCCAATACTTCAGCCAGCTACTTCTCGGCAACAGGAGAACAAAAGTAAAAGAATCTGGCAGCATCTCATTTTTACTACAGCTGTGTTTGAGAAGGTTAATGGACAGAATAATCTTCAAGCTCTCTACAGATTTTTCTCCTTGACTGTGTATAATCTGCTATGGCTCTGAACCAGGGGAAATCAGTTCTGCAGCTACCTGTATATTCTTGAAAATCCTTTTATTTTTTCATCCCCCTTAACAGTTGCTGAAGTCTGTAAGAGCTCCTAACACAGTGCTGCCACTTTGGACTTTATGCAGAAGGAGTATGTCTCACATGTTAGTGTACCAAACAGTCATATAATTTGCACATCTGGACCTTTTGCAGTCCATCTGTTTTTTAACATTCACTTCTTTTAAAAGGCTGCTTAGCTCCTGATGCAATTTATGTACCAAAAGCATCCAGCAGACTTGAAAATCAAGCAGGCTTCACAGCCAAAGCCACTGTACTTTTCCACCTCTTGGCACAGACAAAACAAAACACATGCACAACTTCATCAAAAACCTGCAGCTCAAAGATAAGAGACAACTCCAGAGAGTCCTCCCTAAAATTCCACTTCACTAGCTAAAAGTGGATTGGCAAAAAGCCGTATCACATTTCTTTCCAGATTCAAGCAGCAAACATTTCCCCCACAAACAAGGCCAGTGCTGATCCACTCAGCACCTTATAGAAGTGCTCCTGAAGTCATCCTCCATTTGGCACTCAGTCCTGTCACAGCTGCTTAAGAGTTACAGATCAACCTAATTGTGTGTATCAACCACACATCCTTACAGTGTTTCAGGAAAGGCAATCTGGGTGCAAGATGCTTTAAAGGATTGGCAACACTGCAAAGTCAGCTAACTTTGACCATGTCTGAACAACACTTCTGAAATAACAGCATATCTTCGTTAATATAGCATGCAACAGGGAGAGAGCACCGTGCCAAGGGTTATGTGGTATGGACACTGCCCAAAAGAGAGAGAAGCCTGGATGATACCAGTACCTGGCAGCATGCTACAGAAGAAACACAAGGGCTCTGCTGTGCCAGGTGAGGGTCTGACCCATGCTGATGAACCCAACCTAACCCCTGCAGAATTGCCTTGAGTTCTCTGCATCAAGTGTAGTAGCTCTTCACACTGTTGGATGGCTTCTCATAACAGCTGAGCACTTCTGAGTGCCAGTCACACTGACCCTGTACTCATAGCCTGGTCCTTCTGCAGCCAGAGCCACACTGGATGCAGAAAACCTGTTCTCAGAGCAGTTTATTTTTCTGGCTTTTACATGGGCATTTAAGAAGCGTCCAGGAAATTAAACAGGTAATAAATGACCAATTGGAAAATTTTATGTATCACAGAATCATCAAGGTTGGAAGAGACCTTATAACTTTAAGATCATCAAGTCCAACCATCAGCCCAGCACTATCACTTGTAACCCCTAAACCACTAAACCTCATCACCCAGCACCAGATACTCTTAAACATTTCCAGGGATGGTGACAGCACCACCTCTCTGGGCAACCTGTTCCAATGCCTGACCACCCTAACAGTGAACTTTTTTTTGTAATATCAAATCTGAATCTCCCATCTCAGCTTAAGGTCCTACAGAGATGACTGTAGTCTTTCAGACTCATGGCAAACATACTAGCAAAGCATTTAGAAGTAGCCACTGTAATAAAAATTTTCATCCCATTTGAGCAGATTAACACCAGCCATCTAGAGCATTATCAACATTATCACATGCATTGTTCTATGGCCTGTCAAATACCATGGAAAAGAGCAAACTCCAGAAAAACTCTGTCCCAGCTTTACCACTTAACTATTTTTCCTTTATTCTCCACATGCCTACAACGAATGTCCAGATGTAACAAGCCTAAGAGTATGGTGGACATTGCAATTGAGTAGATTTAACATAGTTTTCCATGTTTTCACTGGGATTTAATACCTGCTGTACAATTAAATTTTATTTTGTTAATACCATTCTACCATATGATTAAAAGTCTCAAGGAAGCTTTTTTTTTTCCTTTATATGATTATTTGCTTGAACAGAAGTAGAGTTCCTGGGATTCTTTTCCTAAGCTGCAGTAGTCTTGTCACACCCTTTCTGGAGAAAGGGGTAGAGATTTTTTCTGCCTCCAGCTAAACATAAACCAGCAGAAGATGAATACTGTTATGTAGAATCTTTGATCTTTAACATAGCATAAGCTGTGCATTACCACTGTTGTAGCTTCTGTGTTAGAACAGCTACAATTTTGATGAAAAAGTAAGAGGTCATCTTAAAATAGCTGCTCTACTGTAGACAGATGCACAGCTTCCAAAACACTAGCCTCCACTAACACCTAGAGGGCAATTACTCTACAGTATTAAGAACATAGCATAAATTACTCCTCAAGAATTCTCCTTCCCCTTAAAAATTGTCTTTCCAAGCACAGCAGTCACACAGAGGTATGTTAAGCACCATTCTTCAAGTGACCTGAACAAATATCTATCTGAATGCCCCAGGTGTCTTCTCTTTTTCCTGGTCCTTGTCCCTTCCCTCTTTAAATACTAAATATCCAAAATCAGACACTTACCTTGAGAAAAGGAACTAAATATGGTTGTGGAGATGACTTAAGCTCTATGTACAGCTTTTTTGTAAATTCTTCTGGTTCAATTTTTGCTTCCTAAGAGGAAAATATAATTGTAATAGTAAGTTAGAACTGAAGCTACCACACTTTTTTTTCCTAGATGTATCAAAAAGTCATGGAAGTTTGTATTATCAAGACATTGTTCAATTTCAGTACTCAAATGCTTTTTTCCTGCTTTATTTAGAAAAGAAAAAAAATGGAAATTGAAATAATACTGTAATTTTCATACAGGATTACCCAAGTTGTTTATGCTTTCTTCAGCTACAGGCAGTTAACACACTCGGGGATAAGTGTTCACACCCGGTCATTGAAGTGAACGGAGAGAAAAAAGATTATAAGCAGCACTGATCCTTTTGAGTATCTTATTTTTATGTAGATGTATTTTGAAATTGAATACTAGTACTTCTTTCAGTAAAGGTAGTTTATCTGCATAAAAATAAACTTAGAGGCATCGAAGGCTAATGATAACTCAGCAGTTTTTGTAAGACAGTTTTAGACTAATGCATACACAGCTTAATAGAATTTCAAAAGTAATCAAAACATTGTTTCTGCATACCCCCACATCCTCTGAATTGCAGAGTACTGTTTCCTTTCTTAACACTGTCCTGTCACAACACAAACACCCAACTCAAGGACTTGGGAGGGTTAGACAGCTGCAGCAAACTTCTGAGACCCCTCCCTTGTACAACAGTGCTAAGCCCCAAACTCTGCTGCCCTTCCTCACCCTCCCAGAGTCATCAAGAACATTACCTCCTCAAAGAAGGTACACACACACAAAGAGCAGCACCAATCTCTGCTTCTGCTGAGGAATTACTCCTCTCACCCACACTCGCCTCTGGAGCAACTGTTCCAAGTTGCTACATAACCAGAACAGGGATTTTAAAGACTGCAGATTTGCAGACCAGCAGAGCTTACAGCAGCTCTCCCATTCAGCCATTCGATCTGTTGCCTGTCAGATCTCACCGAGATGCAGACATAGGTCACTGAGGTCTCACTGATACAGATGCAAGTGGTTTGGCACATCACGGCTCAGTGCATACATGGTGCTGGACACCCACTTCATGAAATGCTGCCTTAAGGATCATTTTACTGCCCAGCTGCAATTTACTTGTTTCTCTCGTACACACAAAGTATCACTTTATTTTGCATTTAAATCATACACAAACCAAATGGCAGATTCTTAAACTACCACAAAAAGCAAATGAGTGTGCAGTTAACAATGTATTAATGTCACTTAACAACTGCCCTTAAAAACAAAAAAAAGTACTGGAAGCACAAGAAAGAACAACTCTATTTTTCCCACGGAAGGAAGGTGTATTGTCCAGCAGGGACAGAGGCTAAGGAATCAGAGTTTTTCAAGGCTGAATCCTCAAACAATCTGCTCTCTGAAAGTACACCTGTCTACATCACACCTTCCTAGACTGAAAAGTCCTTTGGTACCACAAGCAAAGCCACCCCCCTCCACCAGCACGCAGCCTTCTGCTACGGTGGAACAACAACACAGCAGCAGCGGTCAAATGCCATGACAAGAAGTGGCAGGAGAAATCGTTACCAGGAAAACCCAGCTGTGCTGGGATACAGCACGAAGCACCATACGGAAGCCACCTGCAAAGAGAGAGGGGCTGGCAGCCACCACATTGTTTTCTCCTTCCTACTGTTTAAAGCTATTGATAATGTCACACTTGTTCCACTGCTCAGTTCTGCCTTGGAGTAAAGCAGTAGTACGGACTTAGCACTGTGCTGCAACCTCCACAGCAAATTCTTGCTACTGAGGACTCAAAACTACACTAACATGAAAAAAAAAGGCCCAGAAGCTGTGGTAACACTACCAGCTCCTCCTGGTATCAGTTACCTGTGTGCATAAAATGAAACAGAAATGTGAGGGGGGAAACAAGACAGCATGGGATTCAGTTAAAATACAATTTATAATGTATGATTTAACTAGGGTCAGATGTACTCAGCCACAAATCCAACTCTTGAGCTGTTAAAAAAAAGAAGACAAGGAACAAAACCATGATAAAGTAAATGCCAAAAATCTATACACAAATGATGCAGACTTTGTTTTGAAAAAGAAGTCTCACCAATAGATTTTGCACCAGATTCTTCACATTCTGCCCCATTTCAGGGGCTTGAGGTCCACTAGATGCCAATTTTATTAGCGTAGCAAGAAAATTCTTGCATTTCTTCACATTCTCTAGCATCTCCTAGTGTGGAAATAAAGAGAAGACTGTTAGATGTTGCACTGTCTCTTCAACCTCTGATGAACATACAGAATGTTAATTTTTAATTAAAAACTTTTTTTTCCTTACTGTAGAAGCGCTGGTCTGTGCTACTGTTGTGCCCTCTGCTTTCACAGAGACTGCCTTTTGGGAGATAGCTTGTGCAGGTGGTCCTGTAACTGGAAGTTTTACAGGTGTTCCAGTACTCAAAGGCTTTACAGCAGTAACTGTAGTAACACTAGCTGTTGCAGCTGCTGGCTGAAGAGAAAAATTAACACTTTTTAACCAAAGAACAACGTGACAAACATACTGGATTCTGCTAGCACATAAGGTAGCAACCTCCCTTCCACAGTACTATTTAAAACATAAAGAAACTAGTTCTCTCTTTGTTTTTAGAGCTTAGATTAATTTGCTTTGAGAGGCTCTATTTAATACAGTAAGTGACAGAACCCTCACAGCTATAATTCTGTTTATAAATCAAGGGTGGGGGAAGAAACTGCAAGGGCACATCCAGACCAAAGCACTGTCTGCAACTTTGAAGGAAGAGAGAAAGGTAAAATTGTCTTGAAGAAACCAATATATTAATTTTGCCAGGTTCCTACAGTCCAAGACTAATGGACAGTGCTAAGCCAGGTGATACTATTCTGAAGACAAACAGAACCGTAAGTGATTATTTATCTTCCAGGCTTGCCCTGAAGCTCCTCTCCCAATTGTAACATCCCTTGCTTTTCCTATTACACACAGAGTAGGCAAAAGACATGTCCACTTTGGAAGGATGCACGTGCCAGCAGAAGCAGCCAGCTCAGCAAATGGACTTAACAAGTTGTTCATGCCTTTTCCTTGTGGGCAGCAATTTGGATCCCTTTCTCCTCTGCCCTGACAGAAACCCTCCTAAAATTCAGTTGTTTTGAGACCTCTTTTAAAAATCTCATTATAAGATCCAGCTACAGGAGAGTAATTACGGTTTAGGAAAAAATACCTCCTTCTTTGCAAACCTGGCTAAATCTAAAACCTACTAAACTGAAGTATTTCTACTTCCGATTTTAAAGAGAACTAACAAACAAACCATACCCAAAAAACCAACACAGCTCATTTCATACCACAGAATACAATATGAGTAAAGCACTCTGCCTATACAAAAAACCCACTACTTTTGATTTCTCAACTTAAAAACTGAAAAGCCAGAGGGAACCCACAGGTTAACATCCAAAACCTAAAGTTCAGTGTCATCTTTCCTCTAAGCCTCTGAAGAGGAAGGGAAAGTCTGGTTTGGTATCCCAAATTTTAGGTTCAGATCTGCACAATGTAATGGCTTTCACCAACTCTTAACACATTTAAGCACCCCAGTTTAGTCCAACAGGCACAATTAATACCTGCTGATTGCATTAATCATGAGACAGTATGAGCGGAGTCTTAACTTGCCCTACCATGGATAGAACAAACACTAATCAAAAGTGGGACAGACATCATGTAGCATATCAAAGGAGCTTTAAGTCTTTCAGGATAGGGAAAATTAATGAACAAACACTTAAAGCTATAGCAGAACTGTAACACTTTTGTCATATATCTACAATTTCTTTTCCTGGGTGGGTGTCCTCCCCTCCCCAAGTTGCTGCCAGCTTGACAGGAAAGCAGCAGGCAGCTACCAAAAAGCTTTCTAGCTTAGGCTCCCACTGTTGGTAACACTTTAATAGCTCTCTGCAGGATCTTTGCCACCACCACTGCCTCTTCCAAGGATGAGGCTCAACAGCTCTAAGACCACAGGGAGACAAACTGGGCACAAGAATCCCACAAACAGATGGGCAGGAGGAAGACGGAAGGGGACATAGTGCAGATCTGCCAAGTTGCAATGCCCTGGGCTTTTAAAAGTCGAAAACAGGAGCTGATCTCCTGCAAATTCCAGCATGCTTACACATCAAGACTAGGACTGCATTTTATCAGCTGAGGGAGGAAACAACAGGAAGTCTGCTGGACCCTTTTCCCAGGAAAATGAATGTATGGGAATTAACTTCTGTCATCTGCCGTCAACCTTTTTCGCTACTGACAATTCTCATTCTCACTTTGAGCAACAGAGAAACAGTCGCCACAAAAAATGGCATTAATCCTGCATATTTTGAAGTCATTTCAAGAGCAGCGCTCTGCATCTAAATGAAAGTGCCCCAGCATGATGCTAATTAGGCACTTTGCAGCTTCGTTATCCCATCTGGAAAACAGGTAAAAAATAAGTATGTGCAGGTAATTTTGTCTAACCTCAGAGCTTAAACATTCAGGAATGCCAAAAAAGGGAAATATTTTTGTTGATGAGGATAATAATCCTGCAGTCAGTACCCAGAGAGTTTTGCAGATAGTGTTCCAAGTTGTATGCCATGCAAGACAGAAGACACACAACCAAGCCAAGGATCATTTCCTCTCCACTCTCCACTACTTTCTATGGTGACAGCATACTTCCACACCAACACTCCTCTCCTGCGACCTCAGAAAACTGTCCAGACCAAAATCAGCAAGTTCTTGTAAGACAGATGAATGAATTGCTGCCAAGGAAATCAGACCCAAGGGCTCTGCCTTCCTTTCCCCGGACAGTTCCATCAACTTTTTGCACTGACTCCCTTTTCAGCACTCTTCTCTTGCCCATCACAGGGTGAGGTGCAAAGTGACCATGGCATGGCAAGATGTATCCATACTGCATCTATTTACTCTTCATTGTACAAGGAGCTTGTGCAGAGGGCTTTGCAATCCTCTGCAAAACAGGATGGCTTCAAGGAAGCCATTCCAAACAAAACAGCACTATTAATTTCTCCTAGAGTCATCACCACTGCTGTTTAAATCCAGCCCTACAGCTCATTACAAGTGTTCCAGTTTCCACAGTGGGAGGGAAAAAATCCAGCTTACCAAAAATACTCTATGTCTTTAAATACCTCAGAAGAACACAAGTTCAACAGACTACATCAAAACTGAACTAAAAGTATGGAAGAACCAAGCCAAAGGCATATGTAAGTTTAAAAAAGAGAAGTTAATAGAATGATGAATCTCAATGTTTATCCACATGATAGTGTGAGGATGCACGCAACTTCATCCATCAGATGATGGATGACCTTCATCTCTTTTCCCCAGTGCAAGGGTAGTAGAGTGGATGAGTATTGTTTTTATATCCTAAAGACCTCTATGCAGAGATCACAAACAAAGTGTTTGCAAGCTGGTATTCCAAAATAAAAGTAAGGAACATCCATTACTGTTTTTAGACACAAAGCAATGCACTGTTTTCATTCTAAGCAAAATAGAAAATGTGTTAAGAGAGGCCTCTGGGTTTTCCACTTTAGCCCCAACATTATGCATCTGTAGTGAGAGGGAAGTGAAAAAAGAGCACAGAGTGTGAGTAGTGTTCAGCTGCTGATACAGAAGAACAGCAGGAGGATGAACTTGTAAGTCAGACTGTTACCACTGTCAGCAAACACATCCCCTAATCCTTCAAACACCCCCAGGGTCAAGAACATACACCCAGCATGTTTTTTTGAATGATTGATCCTGCTCTTTACTGAGTGTTTTGTCAGCTCCTACAGCTCAGTCTCCTTCAACTCCTATCATAAAATATAGGTACAAGCCAGACTTCTTCATGATTTCTCCTCCATATTATGAGAACAGAACATATTATGTGCAGAAAAATGTACTTTTCTTTTCATCCCACATGCTTATCGAGAAGTCTGGTCCCCAAAAACAGAGGATGAACCATACATAGGAAAAGTCTCATACTCTACAGGTGATAAAAGCCCCTTCAGAAGAAGACTACAACATTTTTCTCTAGAAAAAGCAAAATAAGACCCAGGAAATAAGACAAAAATACTATCTAAAAATAATGAGGCATTTTCAACCACTGCCTATTTACAGTTGTACCTGTGGAACACATCTGCCATGCTCAATTAGAGAACAGGTCTTCAACTAGGACCTTCCTTCAGTTTATAATGAGGGAAAAAAATCACACACATGAAAAACAGCTTGACTGGTGCAAACAGCTCATTTTCCCCTCAGCATCATCTCAGGTAGTATACCTTTTTCCTCACTAAGGAAACAGGGACCTGCAACAGGAGCACATCTCCCAGAAAAGATTTAGCAAGAAATTGAAGGAGCTCTGTCACAGTGTACAAAAGCACTGGAAATGGCCCTCTGAAGTATCTGTTTTATTCATTGTTCATGTGCTTTCTACTGTAGTGAGATAATCTTATCTGACAAACACTGACAGAAGCCTAATTAAATTATGCATTTAAAAAAGCGGATTTGGGAAATAATTTATTGTGAGGACAAAGGTTACCAGATTACAGTCAGAAATAACAGGAGTGCATCCATATTTTCTCCAGTTCTTTCTGCCACTTATTCCACCATACTATAAAGCTTGTGAAGTACCTGTATTACAGCAGGTGTCTGAACAGCAGAAACCACAGCATTTGTTGTTTGAGATAACGTTTTCACAGGAGCAGCTGCTATTTTTTTTAATAACTGTGTGCCAGAATTCTTTGAAAAAATAAAAATAAAAAATAATTACACATGGGCAGAGAACAGTTGTCAGACAAGCCAAAGACAAAACAGACATTGAAGATGGGGTCAGATACACACAGAGATACATCTCCTTACAGTAACAATATAGGCATCATTCACACAAGCCATATACTTTAAACACTGCTCAACAAAGGTCTTTGTCCACCAGTTTAATATTCAACAACTAGTTCAGAGACATTTAGAGACAATACATAACCAGAATAAAATGGTTAAAGAAATACATAATTTGTTACTTTTATGTACTTCTTGCTGGAGACCAGAATGTAGAGAATATTCCTCTCCCTGAGGTAGAACCTATTGTGGAACCTGCTGCAAAACCTACTGCTGAACCTGTTGTAAAACCTATTGTGGAATATGTTATGAAGCCTATTGGGACACCTGTTATAAGACCTGATATGAAACCTGAAGAACAAAGGTGGCCCCCCCTGGAAAGCCCCTATTTTGACTTGCATCCATGGAGGAGGCTTCTAACTCTCAAGGAGACTTTAGGATCTACTGCAGTTTAAATTAGGTGATAAAAATGGTATGCAAAATGTCACAGGGTGAAAAGGTGAAGGTTTTTAAAAATTGTTATTATAGTGAGTTAATGAGAGATAAGTGCTAAGAAGGAGGTGTGACGCAGTTAAAAATTCCCTCTTTCCTTCTCCTTCCCATGATTCATGTTCTGCTGTAGGATTATTGGTTGCTTTTTTACTGCAGTTCCATTGACATGGCCATACCTGGCTAACAGATATTGGATTGAAAGTATAAACAATAAGTTATGTGAAAGATGTTATAAAATGTATGGGAAGGAGAAGGAGCCATCTGTCACTTCTGCTTTCCTGCTGTAGAGTAGGTGCTGTCCTGTATCTTGCTTATGTTTATATTGTATTGCTGATAAGATGTAATAAACTGCAAGAACCAGCAACACTGTTTTGTCCTTTCTGGCACATGTGCGATTAATTCTTATATTGCAGCTAAATTAATGAGGCACAGTCGTAATACCTCCCTACTCTTATGTGCTAACCACACTACAAAAGATGGAAGTAAAAGCCAGCAGAGCTCAGGGAACGAGAAACATCGCAGGGACATGGGAAAGGCCCTCAGCTTTACTCAGCTTCACAAAAATATCCCACCAGAGGATATCCCACCCCCAAGGTTTGAGATACTAGCAGTAGCCATTTAGGCAGTTTTGGCTGGCTTTTTTTTACTTAAAATGGTTTGCATCATCATCATCATCAGAGAGGAGCTCATTAATTTGAACTCCACCATATGTAACAGCTAGCAAGCTTTTTGCCAGGTGAGAAAGCAAAGCACATAGTGATGGTGATTGGTGCAAAACCAAAAACCACCACCCTGTTCAGAAAGGGTTCAAATGCTTATTTAAGCCTCTGTAACTTATTTGCAAACCCTGTTGTAACTAAATAAACACACAGCTACGTCACACTGAAGTTATGAGAGAAGTTACCTGCACAGCACATATTCTGACTGCAGGTGTGCTGGTTGGCACAGATGGTCTCACACTTGTGTTATTCTGTGTCTGGTTCTGTGCTCCTGCTATTGCCTGTTGAGATACCAGCATTAGGTGGCCATTACTGCTTCTGATGAGAACAGTTCCTGTTGTAAAAAAAAACCATTCAAACTGTTAGAATTTAAGTTGTACTACGGTTTTCCTATATTTCTATGGAAGAAATAACTAGACCACACTGATAATGTAATATTGAGTTTACGACTCCAAGGAACAGCTGCCAAGAAGTATAAGAACTAAGTGCACATCAGCTTTACTATGCATCTTAAGATAGAAAATAATTCCTAAATTCAAGAGAAAAACTTAACCACTGGGCACATTGGAGCACTGGGTGCATACAAGATGCAAATGGCAAAGCAGTTCATCATTTGAGTCAGAAATATATTCTGACCATTAAACAGACAGACACACAACATACACACACACACACTTCAACGTTCATTTTAAGCAGTTCTTCAACCTGCAAAATTCATCACCACTATCACCCTTAGCTGCCTCTTTAGTTTCTGAGCATTTAGGCACATACTTAGAGGTGAAAACACAGCTTAGAAAAGACTGCAGTGGGAACTGTAGCCTGATTAGTATGAGCTCACCTGTCTGTATCAAGACCATCCTCCTCAGTCAAGGGGGCAGGGGTCTCCCATGAAAATCAAGGTCACTGAGATATTTAAAACTATCACTCTGTCAAGGGTGTGTCCAAGAGCATTAAAACACATGATTTTATTGTAGCAGTTTGCAGCCAGATAGGGAGATACCAATGGGAAAGAATTAAAAACAAAAAAGAAAGAGAAAGGAAAAAGGAAAAAAATAAAAAAAAAAAAAGACCACTCAGCTACCAAAGCCTTCTTCCTCCCTCCGCCCCTAAGGGCTCATCTCTGAAAAGTTCAGAGGATTCAAAACAATCACAAATACAAAATGCCAGTTGGATACATGGTCTGTACCACATTAGATCCTACAAGGGAGCTACAGAGGACCCGACCTTTCTGGTGTCTCACCTCCTTTACCTCCAACAGCAGCTGCCGCAACGTCCACCACTGAAAACACCATCCTCAAACACCCTCACTTAACACCAACTTTTCCAATAAAAGGAAGAAGGAGAGCCCAGATATGTAAATAAGAATATCTCAACATTTCTGGAGGACTGCATTAAACTTTATTGCAAGTTATCCAGTATCTGAAACCCAGATCTTCTGTGCAAACTTAGGATCTTTCCTAGTGTAAAACAAGACTGCAATGAAACTCTTTTCTACTTGGTTAGTCTGAAAGCTGTCAAAATATTGCCATACAATACAGCCTAAAACACTGCTTCTGTCTGAGTTTAAGTGCATACAACAGGAAAAGCCACAAGCTTCATGGGTTTTTTTGGGTGTGTTTTGGGGCTTTTTAAAAACTGATCAAGCTACAACCACATGCTTAGAAACAGCTTTTCATCCCCCACATCTAAAAGCATAAGAGGATATTGCAAGACAACACAAAACCTGCTATAAAATTCTGTAACATCGACATATTGCCATTTACATAGCAGACACAAACTGAGAATTGCAAGAGCAGCATCTACATGATCCCCTCCTTTCTCAAGCAGCCTTTACTAGATGGGGCAGATGCACAAGGCAGCTGAATACTCAGAAAAATACTGTTATTCCATCTGACAACTCAGCTTTCTCCTCTTCCTCTGATGACTTTACTATAATTATATTTAGGTACAGATGGATCATTTAATTTAATCAATAAATAGCCATAATTATAGAAAACATATTAGATTTCTCATTTTCTTTTCATGCCATCTTATTTAGACAGTGATTCATGGTAAACAATTTCTCATCAGCCAGAAAAAGGGCATTTTTTTCCTTGTTCACACCACATGCTTATGCAGATTTCACTGAAAGGGAAAAAGCTGACCACATTTTGCTGGCAATAGCATTTCCTTCACTCTGGGTCTACATTCAGAATGGCAGAAGTGTTGCTACTGGAGATTTTAGGCTTCCTTTTACAAGCCTGCTTTAAAACACCACTGATAGCTCTACTCTTTAAGAAGGTGCATATAAACTTATAATTTCATTCCTTTAGAGGTTCAGAATGCACTAAGAGTTCGTTTTCATGTACTTGGATATTTTGTCACTACTCACTACATTTGTTAAGTCAAATTATCAGAAACACATTTTCTTCTTCTGCATTTGAGAAACCACATTGATACCAATCACCCTGATTACAGGGCTGGGACTGGTTTTGCACTACTGTTCTGAAATTTCAGTTGGCATTCACCAGAGATGGAAAAGTATCCTATCCTCCAGTCACCTGAATGGGGGAGTTTTCAGCATGATCTACTTGCTTGACAGGAAATTACCTCAAGGATGACACAGCTAGAAAGTTTACAAAAATACAATACTGTTCATATGCAAATTCATTAACATCTCCAAAAAACAAAAGGTAAACAAAAGGTAAACAAAAAACAACTACCACGAATATTAACAAGTCAAAGTAGCCCCTTTACATTTGAGGAGGACAGCAATGATCTGGAAAAGGATAACGCTCCCCCTAGCAACAGCATTAGGCAACACAAGGACATCCATACTGAATCAGACCACTGTAAAATAACTTGGTGAGAGCATCCACAGAAGAAGTTACCTAAGACCACTCCAGTGGTCATAGCCTTGATTGGAACATTCAACTGTGATAATGCCTGTTACTTGCATATAAGTTAGAGTAAGAAACTGCTCCCCTTGGAACAAACAACAATTTCCCTATCTTTGTTCCATTTGGCAGGATTTTAATAAAGCATGGTGGCAGTAGTTCTTTGTGACACTGGCAAAATTGCAACTCCAAACCAGTATAATGGTAATCTACTAACTACTGCTTCTCTAGGCTTTATCTTATTAATGCCTGATGCTAGCACAGATAAAGCTGAAGGCAAATTTCAAACAGCTGTTAGAGCATCAGTTCCATACACTGAAGAGCCACATCTTGTCCAAGCACATGAGACACAGTTTTGGGCAGTTACAACCCAATGTCACAGAGGGACAGTAAACTGACACATGGATTGCTTGAAACACTTTGAAAGCTGTTGAGAACAGCACTTATTTTTTACCTTTTGTTGCTGCAATTTAATTACAGTTTTTCACAACTCTGATATTCCCTTTCTGCCTGGAAACAAAAGCAATTACCCCATACTGCAGCCAGTAGCGCAGACTCCAAGAGGTGGCACAGGAGGTCTTGTGCCAGAAGAAGAGGTTCCATGGTTTTGAGAGCTCAAAACCAATACCTGAAGTCTCATAGATTTTATACAGCTGCACAAGAGTGAAATGAGGTGATGGTAACCTTGAGATTCCTAGTAGAAAGATCATGTAAATAAACTCATGCAGCTACCAAGACGCTACTATCAGAACTGAAGATAAGTGCATGAACCCACATTCTCCACTTGGTGGGGAGGAAGGACAGTACTTGTTATCAAGAGCTGTTTTCACATTCACTAGAAGGCAAATACTAACAAACTAATGTGAAAACAGGTAATAGCTCGCAGTCACTGCAATTCCACAAGAAAATGGGGGGAAGGAAGAGACAACACACGGAACAACACAGGACCTCTGAACAGCTGAAACGTGAAGTTCCAGCTAACACCTCTCAGCACTGTATTTATAAACAGAAAAGGTACTGGCAATCTGAGCAAAATATCAGCACTGATGAAGCAAATGAAGAGCAGTAACACATCCTCAGAACACTAGAGGTGCCCTCTTCTGGGCCGCACTTCCAAGCATAATCTGTTTGATAGTTGTACTGAAGCTGTTTCAGAGAACAGGAACGACTTTCTCACTATCCATGCACTTTGACAGTAAGAGCAAGGCACAAACCTTTTGGGGCTACAAAGCTGTTCCTATTTTCAAACTGAAGTGACCAGTTACCATCAGTGATTATTTCTTACATGCTTCACTGGAAGACTCAGATGTCTCTTGCAGATTAAAAACCAGCCCTTTTTGCAATGAATTACGACTTCTATCCTTAGATATTCTGCCTGTCCAGCCAAAAACATACTTTGGAAAGTTATTTGGGTTTCCTACATTGGCAGAGAAGGCAATTAAAATACAATCAGCTATTTCAGCCATTTGTTCCCTGCACACCTTTCTTCCTCCAAAGCTACACAAAAGGAGCCACGCTATACCTTCTTACCTTGAAGAGGTGATCTACACACCTTCTCCCATGCCCTACCTTCTCCTGTCACAGGGGCTGCAAGAGGAGTGCCTGGCAACAGTCCTGCAAAACTCAGGCAGCCACCACGTAGATCAGCCTCTACCTAGACATGCCAGCAGTGTGAACAATGGAAAATTAGAAGCCTTTCTAATGAAATTTTATTTCATTTCTCAAACTTAAGATCCCTCTGCTACAAATTTTCACTGTTCCAACACCATCAGTGAAGAAACCCAGCTTATTCGGAACTTGGTTTAGCATCCAACCCAGGAACCAAGAACACACAGGCTAGCAGGAGAAGAAGCTTCCAGATACTGCTGCATTTTAACTACAAAGCACCAAAACCTCTGAGCACCAAAGACATGAACAAGAAGCTGTGGGATAATGGCAGAGATCTGTTTATGCCACTGTGTGTAATGCCACCTGCACGGGCTTCACCGTATTTCAGGGAATAGTGTTAAGGAAACCACAATGTTGTTAACATAAAGCTGTGCTGCCATCTGAAACTCTGGGCTTCATCCAGCAGCACTGAAAAAAAGATGCTAAAAGCATCCCACCGTAAGGGCAACTTCCACCATGTAAGACAAGCCTGAGGCCAGTTCTGAGGGGGAACTTCACCCAGAAATTTCCTGAGATGAACCAGCTGGCATTTGTGCTCCAGTGGAGATACACCTTATACATGAGAAGCTGAAGCTGTCAAGTTAAGCCACTACTTTGATTACATGGTTTCTAACCCAGCTGCTCAGCCAAACAGCTCTTGGGAACTGCTGGCTAGGGAATAACGTGAGGAAATGAAAAGACGTCTTTTGTTCCTAAATTAAAATACAAGCAAGAACCAACCACAATGAGACCAAACTCACTTAAGAGAACACAAGTCACAAAAGCTGCTTTCAAAGAAGGGTAAATTTAGCGTATTTCAAAACAAGAAGTGCCTGTACTGGATATGTTGCAAATCTTAGTAAAGTGCACTTTAACACCAATTATAAAAACAAGGCTAAATGGGACTTCCAGGTCTCTAATCAGTTACTGAACAACAAAAATGTTTTAAAACAACACAGTAATGTGTTTGAGCTCTCTGTTCCTAAACAAATCCCATTCTTTCAGTGAGCTACTCAAAACAAAGGGATAGCTTTTAAGGCAGTTATTTCAAGGTGAGACTAAGCTTTAAACGGGATATTTTAATAGGACACTAAATGGCAATAAAAAATAATAATGGTTTTAAGTTTCTTTGGCTATTTAGGGTCATTAAAAATTTGGAAAATAAACGGCCAAACACTACTAATCCATGCAACAGCTTTGAATGCAGTTTTTCTCTCTAAAGCCATCCTTCAGGAAAAAAAAAAAAAAAAAGCATGTTTTAATCCTCTTTAATCCCATTTATTGAGTCCCATAGAATGGGTCACTTAAAAGTTTTAAAAGCACATTACAGGACTGAATAAGACAGACCAAAAAAAGGCATTATTAGAGACATAGACTGTTCAGGCAGTGATTGTATCAAAGTGCATTATATCATAGATTAGCTGAAAAAGAGTGCTAAAGAGGCACAAAGTGTTAACGAAACACTGTGAAAGACAGTAACTTAACTTTTACATTACTTACATAACCATTCTAATATGATGGGGCTGTAATGTTTTCACATGAAGTATGGTCTGTAGGGCATGCAGAGAACTACTGATTCCCCATGACCCTCACTTGGTACTTGAGTTCTCCTAGATGTCTACTGCAAATTCCTGTAGTGGAGATCAAGAAACAAGGACATCAGCCCAATTTGGAAGCAACAGCTAGCTGTTCACTGCTTTTCACTGTCTTAGGAATGAAGCTACAACAGAGATGTAGAAGCCATACCAAGTTACCTCACCACGGGCTCCCAATAATGATGTCTAACTTCTGTTCTTAAATACAACCAGTCTTCTGTGAACTCAAAAAGATTGCCTATTTCAGGCTTTTCTTGGGAAAAACACCTGTGGTTGTTCTTAGATTTCCCAGATAAGCAGGGCAGAGGGCTCATCTACACTATATGAGGTCAAGATAAGTTGTTCAGCATCTGCACTACACCCACAAAACGTTTTACTCCACACAACAAATCATTTCAACCTTTGGAAGTCGATTCTAACTGATGTAAGAAGAATTCAGCAATGCCCAACCCACAATCAAGCACTGCTATTGCAGCAATCAGAGTCACTCACCACACACCCAGGCCCTCAACCAATTAATTCCATTCACATTTTGTTTCACAAACTAAATAATTACATATCTCAGAAATCATCCTCTGTGCTCTTTCCCTTTGTTTCAGAGAAGCTTCTAAACTAATGGGTCTTTATAGCAATAGCTCAGGACCAGTGACTAGCATGCAGATATTGCACAGTCACAATGAGACGTCAGATTTTGAATTCCAATGAAAGACACCTTGTTTTGCCCATGGATATGGAAATCATTAATTTCCATGTCAGGAGAAAAATTCAAAGGGCATAATCCCCATATTCTTTCATGCTACAACAGAAGACAGTCTAAATAAAATACAATGTTTTACCATAAGTTCTTTCAAGATGTTGATTGCATCTTTGCCAACTGCACAAACTGCACTGCAGATTCATGTAGCCTCTGGCCTACAGCTTTCAAGGATGATGTCTGACATCTCACCTTTTCAAAGCCAGTGACCAGCTTTCCTTGCAGACGTTACTGTCCAGCTGATGGCACAGTTCCATCAGCGTTAATTAATGTTTCCCATATTGTCTGGGTTGCTGCACCACCACCATGTACCCAAATCACTGTCACACTAACAGCTCAAGGGGCTTACAGTCCCAGCAAAGGCTGCTGCCTTCAGGAACTGCAACCCTTCTCTGGCTAAGCACTTTTCCGTGCTAACACCAGGCACCAGCTCCTGAGACACCCACTATGGACACAGGCTTTCCAAGCATAGGGAGCCAGGAAAGGGATGATGCTATCTCTTCTAGGCAGGATGAAGCAGACTGATATCCTACTGTTTCAAACCGTCTGGAAAAATGGACACCACGAATCTTTCTGAAGAGTGTAAACAAAGTCCCCTCTCCCTCTCTTCCTCCAGGAACCAGACACAAAGTGCTAAAACTGCAGAAATCTGAAGCCAAGTTTCCAACACTGCTCAACCAGCAAGTCTAATCCAAGCTGTTGGAGACCAGCTACTCATCAATGCATTTTGGTGCCCAGATGGATATCTGTTAACAGTCTAGCAACTGGGCCCCCATAGTGCTGATGCCTTTTCACAGAACACAGGCACACATTTCAGCGTTAAGAGTTCTCCTGGACTGCACATACAGTTGAGCTTCTTTCCCTGTGAATACATTTATATCCACACAATTTTACAGTTACAGTAGAACTCTTAAGCAAAAGTATAACCACACCAGTTGCAAGGGTAATTAACCTTTTTTTTTGCTATAACAAGCAACAGATGTCCATGCCAACCATCTAAAGAAAACCGGGACATTGCACTGATACTTGGAGGGGATGTAAACAACCAGAAGGTTTTCTGGGCACAGTTACAAGATGGCACTACTGTTTCTATTTGGATTCAGAGTGTACTTATTACACTTGAATCCTAAGACATGTTGTTTTTATTGTGTGTAGGCATAGGGGATTCCCAGCCAACACTGTGCACCACAAGGCAGAGCCTTATTTGATACTGTGATAACATCTAGCTCTTGTCCTTGGGCCACACTTTTCAGCAACTGGGATCATTTCCCATCAGCATTTCCCCATCACATCTTTGTGGTTTGCAACTTTGCACCTTGAGGCTTGGTTGCTTTCCTGTCTGAGTGATCAGACAGTTCTAGGACTGTCTACAGCTAAGATGATCTGACTTAAGCGTTCTCCAGGAACCAAGTTACCTCATACAGAAGCTTCAAATATTTGCAGAGGACTCAGCTGATGGCAGTGAAATAGTACCTCAAAGGAGCAAAGTGACACTTCCTTATTCTCAAGACAATTCCTACTGCACTTCAAGAAGCATTGAGTCTCTACACCACATCCTCTTGTGTACTCCTAGTATTCACTGGAGTGAAATTCTTTAAATAGCAAGTTATGTGCTTGGCACACTGCAGCCATATATATACAGCACACTGCTTTCTAAGGACCACAAGATATGCCAATACCCTGCACTTACCATTTCTGGAATAGCCATTTAGCTGTTAGAGAGAAATCTGAAGCTGAAGTGTGGAACCATATACCTTAACTTTAAACCAAGAGTTGCTAAAAACATCATTGGAGTCTTGGTAGTGCTCTCACAAAGGACAAGATCAGTCCCCTTTAAACCTCTGTCTCCTTTAAATAAGAGGAGAATAAAGTCAGTTAATTCAGGTTAATTTTACAACGAGACACTTGTTCCCTCATTGCTCACTTGACGTCCAGAAAAAAGTTGAATTCCACTTTATTTCTTCTGAAAGTGCAAATTCACTCCTCAGCTGGATGGCTTTTCACTAGTGAACAAGGGATCAACACTGAATTTTAACACTGATCACCACCTTGCTCTGAGTGTGACAGAGCAAACAAAAATTACTACAGAAGGCAGCAAAACCTTCATGGGAAGCACTAACTTCTGTCTACACGGATACTGTGGAAACTGTCACCAGAACTGTGATATTTGTCAAGTGCCTAGTATGTGAGCCATGTAAAAAGGTGTTGTGACTGCACTTACCCCCTTCAGCAGAAAGCAATGCCTGCCCCACTGAGACTGCCTGGGAATGCACCACCCATCAATCAGTCAGCTGGACCTGCTCTCCAGAGCTCCAGTGGGACTGGGTGGCAACTGCCACTGGGAAAGCTGCCAGGCAAAGTCTTCAGGTGCTGCACCAACCAGGGCATGCTGTTTCACCCAGCTGTTCAGCCAGCCAGGACATCCACCCAAGGAACTCTGATTTCCCAGGCAGCTCCTAGGAACAGCCAGTACAAATGAAAGCATCTCCTCTGCCTCCACCAAACTGGTAGCGTGCACTGGAAGCAGTCTGCAAACACGAGCTATGAAAATTAAGTGTTACCGTATCCTCTGACCCTATAGCACAGTAAGATCACTGAGCCTCACCAGTTCCCCAGCCTTAATGGACCCTAGATTTGCTCATTAGCAACAAGGATTTTCCATCTATTGCCATTTTTACCCTGCTTCAGTTGCAATCAGAGACTATTTCCTCAAGACACTGGTGGAAAAGATCTGTTAGTGGACTTTGTTCTAAAGGTGATCCAGATGGCAGAACAAACCTTAATCTTGACAATTTGAATAGTAAGACACTTAAAAACATCTATGATGATCTTTTCCATTTTGCAAATTATACTGGCTTTTTTTCTGACATCATCAGTTTTCAAAAAAGTAACTTCATGCAAAGAGAATTCTGAAAAAAACTATTTGCCTTTTGGTTTTGTCTAAATGGTTAAGGCAGTACTAATTATTCATCTTTGACAGTTATCAGAGGCATTGCAGTTTACACCAAAACTCACATACACAACTGTAAATACAATCCTACCCATTAGGCACAGCACAGATTCCAATCACATGGCATAACAAATACCTGTTTCTCTAAGATGATTTAAAAAACCTGGTATTGCAGCTACTCAAAATAACAACACATGAGCTTGGCTAGATTTTATCAGCATCTTTAGGAAAAAGAATACTGAAATATAATTAGTGTTTCTTCCAGCTGTCACTTGTGTGTGGATGATGTTATTTTTGCTGCTACAAGATGAAAGGTCCTTTAAATACTGCAAAAACAACACAAGTCATGCTCATGTTCTCTCTCTTCTAAGGTTTAAAAGAAAGTTTACTATCACCAAACTGTAGCTATAATTCTTTGCTATACACTCCAACTGACTGTAAAATCTGAACAGCATTTAACACTAATTTTACCAGCATAATATTTCTGTGCTTCAGTATGCAGAATGCATTTTTTTTCTTGTGTGTTGGAAAACCATAAATCTAGACATTAGCTTTACATCTTCTGCCAAGATTTACATCTCAATTCCCACATGGCTGTGCATTTAATTATATGAAGGCATTATTTTGCTAGACACACTCAGTCCTGAAAGCAAAATCAAGTCCTACAGTGGAGCTGAAATTTCAACTGGTAACGTCACAAGACATTTCCTCACTGTTACCTAAGTTTGACTTAGTTTTTCAAGCCCACCACAGCTTTGTTGACCCTTCCTCAGGGAAAAAAAAAAAAAAAAAAGTTTATCAGTGTTACTTAATGTGAAGAGAGAAATTTGCAGAGAATCCATCCCAAGAAGCCTGCTAAACAGAGGACATTATTGGGATACAAAAGGTTACAAACATCGATTTTTAGCCCCTACTGGTCTAAGTACAAGTACCATGCTCACACTTCATGGGATTATCCATATCCAGGAACTGCACACTTTAAAGGAATTTCTAGGATTTTCTGCCTGTTGAAACAAGAAATCTTCAGATAGCCTACTCCTACTCAAACATAATATAAACTAAGAAGTATTTTAAAATCAGCGCTTCCTCCTATTCTAAAGCAAAGGACCAGACACAAATATGAAAATATCGAATGCCTCATGTGGTTTTACCACTTAAAACAACAACTAGAACATGAAGAGGGAGATTCACAGCACTTTGCATGAGATGTATTAGGTCAACTTCGAAAGCAGAAGGCAGGAGCATCCAGATGTTTATCAGCCCTTACCTCTTCAGGTTACCTATCTTAGGTTCTACACACAATTAAGAGAAACTCGACAAGACCAGGCTCCATACCGTCCCACCCCACTGCAGTTTTGCAATACCCACACCGGTTCTCTCCTTCCCACCCACAGGAGTCCACATGCTGCCTGCCTCCCTCTTGTCACACAGCCCCAGCCACCTGACACAAATACTGGCTGTGCTTTCTGAAGTTACCCACTGTCAGCCTAGATAAGCTGCAGGCAGTGGAAAACCTGCCACAGGCAAGGCAAAACATCCAAGCAAAGACAAATGAGCTGCAAGCAGAAACCAAGAAGCTGTACCTGCTGTCGTTCCCCTCTAAGTCAGGTGCAAAGGAAACCTTATACGGAGACCATGCCTTGCACCACATTACCAGTGAAATTACAGCACATTCAGGGCAACTTCTCTTTGCTGACACCGTGCTTGCTCAGGCCCACTGGTGTTAGCAGTAATGGAAAGCATAAAACAGAAATACACACACCAGAGGCAGCCAACGCCACACTGAAGAGTGATGGCAGCTGCTGCCACAACCCTGTAACCAGCAGCAGTGGCATGAGGTGAGGTTTTCAGAGAGCTTCCCTGCTCTAAGGAGATTGAAGGTAACAATGGAGGGTCCCTGGCATCCAGTTCAGTTGTGTCCTTTTTCATCCCATCAGCAGAGAAGCAGATATCTCTGCTAATTGTCCTTTAAACACCTGCTTGTAATGAGCATTCCAGGGCCAGGAATAGTGTGTAAGTACAGACACATAAGTGACTAAAATCTAAGTTCAAGAAAACCAAACAAAACCAAGAAGCAACATTATTTTTGCTGTTTCTATGCTGTTTTTCTACCCCTCCACTTCTCCAAAGCAGTGTGGGACCCAAAGACACTAAGGTGAACTACAGACATTTGTCACGGCCCGTGCCACTCCTTCCCTGTCCCAATTATTTCCTCCTGCTTAATAGCACAGCCCATCCACTTCTCTCCCCACCATTAGGCTCAGGTTAACCAAGGACACAATTTCTTGTTAAGTAGACGGTCCATGACATGAGACTTCTGCAGGTTTGTACACATCAGCACAGGCCACACAGAGCTCAGGACTGAGGCAGCACTGCACTCACCATACTGGTCTGCTCTCTGCAGAGCCAGACTGCCACATGCAAAGCTTTCTAAAACGCTGCTAGCCTGTTCTTGCCAACAAAGAGGGCAACTGAGGAAAGGTCCCTTTGGTAGATCATACAAATCCCCTTCATTTGGGAGGACAGAGCCCAACCACTCAGTCCAAGAGCTGATGGTATGCACAGTCAGAAGACCAAACCCAAACCCCCAAGTCCAACCAGTTGAGTCCCTGCTGCATGCTAAAGCCTTCAGCAGTGGTCAGCCAGGGATGGCCTGGTGCAGGAGCATGGCCTTGGGTACCAGCAGCACTGCTCTGACAGCTGCTGCTCCACTGAAAACCAGCACTTCATAGACAAAACCACAGGAAGATGATGAAAAACCCCTGTTACTCCTAAGCATGTCTGTGGCCTTCAAGATCAGGAGAACTTGAAAAGCTCAGTGATCCTCCCTGGGTAGCCAGGAGAAAAGAGGCACTTGGCAGATGGGCAATCTGTGCTCAGAGACGTGAGGTGTCAGTCAAATCTAGTCATCTGCTTTTCCCACCTCCTGGTTTTATTCTGAGCAAGGGGAAGGGGAAGGTAGAGATGGAAGAGAAAACACAGCATAAACCCCAGATATCCATGAACATCCATTGCCCTTGAAGTCACAGAGGCAAAGGCAGCTCCACTTCCTTCCCCAGACTGCAGTACTGTGGAAGCAATGCCCACTCACGGCCACGAGCAGTTCATGAATAACTCAGGATGACCATTACAAGCAGCACTGTCCAGCCTTCCTCAGAACAAGACACCTCAAATATTTACCTTTGAAACTCAAGGGAAGGATGTTATCTGAATGTGTTTCTCTTAGCAGGTGCACAAAAGTTGAATGCCATGATTTTAAATCTAAGTGCATTCTCCCTTCTGTATTTTAATCTGTATGACTAGATTTGGCAGTTTGTTTGAAATACACACTTTTCAAGCCTAAGAATTTGGTGGTTTATTCTACTTTCTTTTTTTAACAATGCTAACACTTGTAGCTTTAATGCTATTCATCTTGCATTTTTTTTATTAATTAAAAATGGAATCCACCTAAAAGACAGAGATAAAATACCAACACTCAAGACAGAATGCATTTTTATGTAATCTTACAACAATTACTTAGACAAGTTTCCCTGAAACATTGATCCATTTGAAATCTGACATCTGTGTTTCTTCTGAAGCACTCAAGTCCATACAGTAATTTCAATTTACAATGCTGTAGAGTACCAACACCTCTGAACTTCTGATACAAAGACTGCACTGTCCCAGGAGCAAGGAAAACAAGCTGATGCAACTGAGGGGTAATGCTATTTTTGTTACATCTGCCTACTAAAACAATACAAGAGAGATGATGACATTCAACACTATACCTGGATGCAATCAAACCCAAGCCACTACAAAAAGCCCGTAGGTTTTGCTAACCTGTACTTCCCAAACCGCAGGCAACTCCCATGAGCATCCATCCTCACAGAAAGGTGTTTAACTGAATGTCAATAGATTCCAGAAAGCAAAAATATTAGACACAAAACCTGAATACCAGTGAAGCCCTGCTACAAAAAGTTAATATATTTCCATCATGGTTTATTTCAGAGGAAAGTTGGCAAGGATTTAGACTCATCCTTGACTGCTGACTACCCAGACATTACAGCATCATGAGTGCTGGGAAATCTACAGTAAAACTGACTGACTAAAGACTTTTTTTTAATTAGCATTATGTATTTCCTTGGGAGGTGAATGTCTTTGATAAAGACATTGGGATTTAAAAAAAAAAAAAAAGAGGGAAGAAAAAAAAAGCAAATACACACTACCAGCACCGGGATTACTGTAAAGCCCGTCATCCTTTTCAGCAATATCCGACCTGAAAGTAATTGCAACAGATGCTCCAGTAACAGAACTGTCCTGGCAGGAAATAATTATAGCATCAAATAGCAATAAAGTCATTACATATCTTGGGGGTCTCAAGAGGGCGAGACCAAAACTAGTGGAAGCAAAGTCACTTTTTTCTTTAAAAAAGCATTTAAATACGGCCCAGCAGGGAGAAGCGGGAAGTTCAGAACCAATAGCACCTTCTTCCTCTTGAGAGAAAGTGCAGGCAGAAGCCCTGGCTAATCATCTGTTGCTATCCAAAGTAGTAAGCTGTTTGTATCAGCACTGTGCAATTCCTACGTTAATACTTTCACTGCTGCTATAGGAAGCACATCTGTAAGGGCGGCATCTCTCTGAACCCTTACGTTTCCCACAGAGGGTTTATAGAAAAAAAAAAAAAAAAGGGTTTCGAGGAGCAACACGTAATGAACTTTCAACTCTGCCCTCCTTAGGCGCGGCAGTATTTTGTATGTTCCACGAACAGTCGCACCGGCCTGGCTGTGCCAGTGACAAGAATTCCTGCGGGACTGCCCGGTCGGAGGGGAGCGCGGGCAGCCTGACCCGCTCCGTGAGTTACGGGAGCCGCTGTGCAGCCGCCAACCCACGCTCACACCCCCCTCCCCGAGATACTCCTTCATCCAAGTTTCACCAAAGCCTCGAGCAGTCTTTTTCAAGTCACATATCATGGTAACTTGGCTGCTGAGTTTTTAGTTACTTCTCTTGCTCCTCGTACTATCCAGCAAAGTAAGAAGTTGCCTTTATCCAGAGACTTCCAGATCCATCCTCCAGACAGGCTGTAAGCATCCCCAGCGCTACCCGACTGAACCCAGCCAGTCACACTGCCAGCGCCCTGCAAGGCAGACACACACACGCCGGTTCCCAGAAGTTTGGGGCAGACAACCAACCGGAACCCCACACCGCCCCCCCCACCCCCCCCCCCCCCGCCGCCCTGCCCGTCGTCCTTCGCCGCGGCTCGCCTCCAGCAGCAAGAGCAGCGCGCCGGGCTCCCCGTCCTGCACACCGACTCCCCGGCAGCGACGACCGCGACACGCCGAGGAAGTCGCGACACGGGACATGCCCGCAGTTGGGTCAGCCCGGGACGGATCACTCACCTGGGGGCAGCTGCAAGTTGGCCGGCAACTGGAGGGTGGCCGTGGGCGGCCCCTTGGGCGCCACCGGCCGCGGGACGCCGGGAGCGGCCACCCGCAGCACCGGGGTNGCGGTCCCACGCCGCCAGCGCGTCCTACTGCGGCGGCGCCCAGCTCGACCCCACCGCCCCTTTGAGCCCGCCCGTGTTTACGGAGCCATGCGGACCCCAGCGCCTCTGCCGTGTTGAAGCTGGCGGCGGCGCAGAGAGCCCGGGTGGCCGCAGGGGGACGCGGCCGGAGCCCCGGGAGGGGGGTGACGCGTGGGTGGCCGCGGCAGCGCTACTCCTCCCGCCGTGCCAGCCTCCGGCCCGCCTACCTGCGCCAGACCACCCCCGGCTGCACCTGGGCTGCAGGTGTCCTTGGGGCTCCCGTTCGAAACAAAAGCAGCTCCGGCCCGTGTGAGCGTTCGCTGTGTCGTGGTAGGAGCTTGCTGACGGGCCGAGACGGCGAAAGCAGCACCGACCTGTAAGGATGAAGGGGGCAAAGTTGTCCCGTTTGACCTTCATGCTCGACTTGAAGAAAGGCTGAGGGAAGACGTAGAACTCGGTCCCCCTTGTAAAGCAAGTGTAATCCTGACAGAATACACACAACACAGCTCTAAATACAAATTTCAATATATAACCGAAAGTTTTTCCACGTGTGATAGGGAGCTCACCATGACCTTCAGTAATTCTGCTTTGTGGTCGCTGCATATCATAGCCAAGTTTGGGCTAAATTGCAATACATTCTGAAGCATGTTTTTGTACGTGCTTTATTTTGCCCATAAAATTTAGGGGGTATTGCTTATATCTGCCCAAGTTGAGCACAATATAAGCAATTACAAAATCCAGGGCCTCTTATTTGGTTCATTGAAGTGGTACAAAAGACACAAAGTCCAAAACATACTAGAAGAAAAAAAATTACTCTTGTATTAAACTTCCCTCACAGCTATGTTTTTCAGGTAGAAACATAGACAAGAAAGGGAAACACTCTTCTTTCTGACTATTTTGAGTAACAACTGCTTGATTCCACAGTGTTACTGCTTTATATTGCTGTCAGCAGCAACAGAAACAGTTAGAGAAGAGAAATTGGTCACCAAATGCCATGCCTATCTGATTCCCAAAATCTTAAAGAGGTGGCAGCAGAAATGATCACAGTTTCCAAGTGTTAGAGCAAACTCAGAAGATCATGAAAGAGGAGAGGTGATAATGCAAAAGGGAGCATCCTCTGTACCTTTTACAGACTGGCAAAGTCTGACCAAATTACATCACTTCTTACTCATATGAAACTGTGTTACACACACGAAGCATCAACCAGGGTACAGTGAGTTACCTCCTACATGCCAAACGGTGCACAGAGACCAGGAAACCAGGACGATTCAGTTTCAGCCAAGACCAGCAGTGACTGATGGTAGAAGGGAAGACGATGTAAAGCAAGGCATCATGTCTATTGTTCTTGGACTTCAGGAAGAGTGGAGTTGGCTTCTTACTTAAAGCCAAGTGTTTATATCTTCTTGCGGCCATTGAACTTTTGAGGGAATCTCTAAGACCCCCCAGGCAAATGCTCAGGAGTGAAAGCGGATCTGAAAGAGGCAAAAAGAAACAGCTGAAGACAACAGAAATGTATGCACCAAAGCTGCAAAGCACAGTGGTGTGTGAAAATAGGAAGTAAAAAATGCAGCATAGTGAGAGAAAGAAATACACAAATCAAGGAGCAAAGGAAGCAATATGAAATGCACTACAAGAAAAGACATAGCACAATTACAATAAAGAGGGAAAAAAAATATAGCCCAGTGAACAAAGTCCAGAAGATTTATAAACATATATGTCTTTAAAAAAATAAAAAGCTAAAGTGTCCTTTCCAAACAAAGCAGAGGCACCCATCATTCTATGAAACTGCACAGGAAATAACAGGAAGAGTCCTAGAAGAGTCCTTTTTCCACACTGGAAAAATGTGTTATCATAGCGACACAGTACGCAGTCTTTATTAACAAAGTTAAGAAAAATGCAAAAAGCCATTCGGAATAAAAATGAAAAAATAATCTGGAACTTGAATGCTATTTTTCATAACTGAACAGGTTTCAGCATGTAAGGAGAGTTACTTTTGTCATTACCTGGAGTTTTGGCGTTTTTAAAAATCTCTATTCTCTTGGGTAAACGCAAACATCAAAAAGAAAAAAAAAATACTGAAAAACTCTGAATTAAGTCATCGTTCTTCTCTACATGTTTTTTTACCCCAAGACCTTGTCCAGGGGACACTGCTAAGTGTGGTAACTACTTTTCAAAGTCAGCTGAAGATACATCTAACTGTTCCTGCCATGATCACCTGGCCTTGGCAAACTGACCTGTTCCACTACTTCAAATAACCCGTGAATGGGCTCATCTGACGTATAGAAGTACTTTCTTTACCCTCCAGGCATAGGAAAGCATTACAGCAAACAGCAGCTCAGATTTCCTTCCCTATTAGGTTATTTAGATACTGCCCGTAGTTTGCTCTGCATAAGCTGTTTCCAACAGCTGAGACCTTCACAGTGCACACTGAATCACTCTGTGCTGTTCTAAGCTTTCTGGAAGCTTTCAAATAGCGTATTTAAAACACAAGCCACCCTCCATAAAGCTACCCACCCTCCAAAATTTTTGACCACGCAGCAGGCTTTAACTCTTCTGAAGACAAATCTTTTTAAGTCCATATATCTTAAGTCAGTTTCACACACAACAATGGTTTCAGCTTCCTGTAACTCCATAAAATCTATCTAATATGCTTCAAGTGTTTTTAATCTGTCCATGATTCTTTGTTTTCTCTTAGTTGGAAATGCAGGAATAGAACACATGACCAAAATGACTAAGTGAATAGGAGTTGTAAATGTGTATTTATTTACTAATGAAAACAACCAAGTGAAATCACAGATTTCAAATTTAATAACAGCAATAACTACACCTGCATTTTGGTTGGAATTTGAGTAGATTTTTTAGTTTGTTTGTTTATAGTCAGAGTTACAGTCTGCCCTGTTTTTCCTGTCTTGATTGATGATCTTTTTAGGGAGGTGCCTCTTTCTTTAGGATATTCAGGTCCCAAGGTATATACAGATTGGCACATGTCAAAGTCGTTGTTCCATGAGGTACAGTAGCCTGCAGCTTTAAAACTTTATAAAACATTTAAAGTACAACAGGAAGATATAATAAAAGAATTGGGCGTATACTTTTATCCTGTTGTAAGACACAAAGTTTGGTTGACTGTACTGAGCTACTAATAGCAAGAGCGCTAACAGTGAGATGTGAAGGCCCAGCAGAGGAATTCCTGTCTGGCTGTACACCTGCAGTGCCAGCTGATTTGAGGAACCACAAATAGAATTATAGAATCAACATAGAATCATAGAAATATTTATGCTACATCACAGGATCATAGAAACGTTTATGTTGGAAAAGACCACCAAAATCATCAACCATTAACCCTGCACTGCCAAGTCAATCACTAAACTGTATCCCTTATACCACACATACAGGTTGTTTCAATACCTCCAGGGACTGTCATTTAACCACTTCCCTGGGCAGCCCGTTCCAATGCTCAACAGCCCTTTCAGTGAAGAACTTTTTCCTTATCTCCAATCTAAACATCCCCTGGCACAATCTGAGACCATTTCCTCTTGTCCTGTTACTTGGGAGAAGAGATCAACTCTCACCTGGCTACACCCTCCTTTCAGGTAGTTGTAGAGAGAGATAAGGGCATCCCCCAGCCTCCTCTTCTCCAGGCTTAACACTCCCATCTCCCATAGCCATTCCCCAAACAACTTGTCTTCCAGATACCCCCCCAGCTCCATTGTCCTTCTCTGGACACACTCCAGCACCTCAATGTCCTTCTTGCCGTTCGAAGCCCAGAACTGAACACAGGATATGAGGTGTGACCTCACCAGTGCCAAGTACAGGGGAACAGTCACTGCCCTGGTCCTGCTGGCCACACTGTTGCTGATATAAGCCAGGATGCCATTGGCCTTCTTGGCCACCTGGGCACGGCTGGCTCATGTTCAGCTGGAAGTGATCTGATGAGGTGGGAAGGTCTGGAAAACACACACACCTCACAAGCTTGGCTCTAAGTGAGAAAGGTAGATCAGAAAGGTACGTGAACAAAGGAAAAAAGAAGGGAGGAATGGGCATGAGCAACAGATATTAATAGAAAATATACAGTAACAGGAAACAGGTACAGTAAAAATGCCTCTACAAAAGAGATCCACCATATTAAAGCTTAGCCATTGGGCACAAATACTCAACAGAACAGAAAAGAGTAAAACCAATTATCTCAGATGTAACATTTTAAGAATTACAGAACTATACTATGAAGTTATACTGGATACCACTTGCTATCCAGTAAAACTCAGGAAAAGAAAGGAGTTTTATCACTGAAGCTGCAGTGGCCTATAATAATACAGCATTATGTAAAGTGACATTGCTATTTTATTTATTTATTGATATTGCTCATGAATAATGTACAGCATTGCAACACTTAGTAAATGAAACAGAACACAAATAAGATCTCTACTGGACTCATAGTACCACTGAGCAGTAATTATCCTATTTGCAGAAATTACATTAAAGAAGGAGAAAAAAAGGCTCTGACAGATTTTACATATCCTGTACCACCACTAACCCAGGCCAATCATCAGCTTCTGGAAAACACATCAGTAATATTTTTGTGGCAAATATATGTGCAAGGAAAAAAATGGAGTAATATGTGCCTCTTTACATAGCACAAACATTGGGAGTAGCACAACTCTAGCTCCATCACATTTCAGGAAAATTACAAAACTCAGGGAGAAACAATTTCATTCAGTAACTCTGCGCACTGTGGATCCTTACTGCCTCTTAGAGCTTCAAAAACATTATGCTGTCATAATTGTTCTGTGACTTTAAATCTTTTCCCCTTATCTGCTTCTGTAACTTACATTTCAATATCTTTTGGATTAAAAAATATGAGTAAAACAAAATGATTAATGCCACGGACTTCCAATTGTGATGCTCCAATCTATTCAGTTACATTCCACAGCAAAAACAGTGCAGCTAAATATTGTAAAGCATTTCAAAACAATGCAAACAGGCATAATCAGATTTATAAATCAGACAAAGGCCAGTTCAAAGACCCCTAGCAACCAAGAGTGAGGTTGCCAAAGGGACTAAATGGAGCTGCATCCCCTTCCCATCACTTAACACTGGCCACAATAACGCTGAGCAAAAGCTGTAACACAGACTACACCAGAAAAATCTAAGATCCAGCTGCAGACAAATTAAAACAGGTACTGGTGTTCCCCTACCTCCTTAAAGAGAGACTGGAATTTTGTTAAGGCATATAGGATATCTTCCCATTCTTTTACGCTGTACCCTAGTATAATAAATACTCAGAGGTCAGCCATAACTATATTCCATCAGGCACTATTCAGAATTTAAGAATATGTACTGTATTTAATTGTATTTTTTAACATTTAATAAACTCATTGTTATGCAGCTATTAGAAATTTTTCTTTTAAAAGAAAACAGAACTCAAGAACTAACTCTCTGGTGATTATTACAATTTTGTTGAGAAAACAAACCTACAGCACTGTTACTTTTTTTTCTTGGGGAAAAAAAAGAAAAGAAAGAAAACTCCCAGTGCTGACTGGAAAAAGGACATAGCAAATCAGTTTCACCAGGGTAAATGGTGTACTTTCCTTCCAATGGCAAGGTTGTGTCCTTGTTTTGCTTTATCCTCACAAGTATCATGTTGTAGAAAACTATTGTTGGATTGGTGTGTTTAATTTCCACCTTCCTATCATCTTAATTTCCACCTTGCATATCATCTTGGATTAAGCAGGTGCATGTTTTTTAGCTGAACTGCTGGTCTTCCACGGGGAATTCATAATTTGATTCACCCTTAATACACAAAGAGCCTAAAAGCATAGAAGATAATGATTTTTGAACCTGAAACTGCAATCTTGTTTCCTTATTGGTTTCCATGGATATTTCAAAAAAACTGATTTACTTGATCAAAAATTAAAAGGTGTCTGCAAAGAATACCTGGATTTATTTTTTTTTCTTTTGGTCATTAATAAAAACATGAAGATTTTTTTTCCCTTCCTCTTCCCTCCCTCACACTGTTCTCATATTTGAAGGGGGAAAGAGGAGTATTTTAAACTTTGAACAAATGTTAGAACTACAAATTAGTCTAATGTCAAAAGCATTAATGTAATGCAAATTAACTGTCTGCCCTCTTGAAACATTTGGGAAAATGCATTTATATGTTGTTCCCTTCCCTACTTTTTTCTGTGCCGTTTCCAAAACATGCAACTCACAGTCACTTGCTGGACTATTGTATTGTGAGAGAGAAAATGCACACTGAATTTCAAAGTACACATTTACTAAAATTTGTTACTCAAGCGGAAGACCTAGAGACAGGTAATACCCTCTGGTGCTCCATCACCCTCATAGTAAAAAAAAAGAAAAAAAAAAGAAAAATCCTGATGTTCAACATAACTTCCTGTGTCTCAGTTTGAGCCTGTTACCCCCGGACTTGTCACTGAGCACCACTGGCCCTGTCCACTTTGCACCCTCCTGTCAGGTATTTATAGACACTGAGTTTATCTCCCTGAGCCTTCTCCGGGCTGAGCAGTCCCAACCCTCTCAACCTTTCCTCACAGGTGAGATGCTCCAGTCCTTTCACCATCCTGGGGGCCCTTTGCTGGACTGTCTCCAGTACATCCAAGTCTGTGCTGTGTTCAGTTCTGGGCTCCCCAGTACAAGGGAGACTTGGATGTACTGGAGACATAGTTACAGTAACTACTACCAAAATGAGAATACTGCATTCCAATAATATTTTTAATGCAATTTTTTTCATATACTATAAAGCTTGTATCTTCCATTTATGATAGGAACAGAAGCTGTTAAGCTACAAAGGGACCACAACATGTCAGAAACACTGTGATAAGGATCACTACAGGATAAAACACTGCTATAATTTTCATCATTTTCAAAGACAATGATAATGTCTTATACAACCCACACAAGTAGCATGTTGCCATACACCTTCCTACACTGCTTCCTGCATGAAATGTTCCCAACAGTGTCTTACACTATTAAAAATCAGCAGCAACCATTATAGCTCCCAGCACTATCAATCTACAGAGACACTACAGAAGTCACCTAACACTGTACCACCAGATGTTAGGGGAGATTTCATACATCAAGTTGAATGCACAGGTGTCACCTGGAATAATTTTTGTGAGAAGATTTTGCATATCATTTATATAATTATTTCGTATGGAGTCATTAATACATACCTGGGATGGCTGTTTTCTCCTTATTATAGCAAGTTCGATGTTTTTTCCACCAGATTTCACAGTGTAGCACACAATGAAATAATTAAAACAAGTATATTTACCGAGTATTTTGCATTTTCACAAAGGAAAGAGGCCCTGTCTGCCAGGTCAACAATTTCCCCTCACAGCTCCTAGCTAGGCTCTGCTAATGTTTCAGGACTTCATCTTAGAGTCTGGGAATATAAATGCATGAGGACAGCAGTTCTCAACTATTTTCATGTCACACAGGTCTTTTTCTTTACATAAACTATTCTGGCAACTCTTGTTTGCCAAAACCTCTTCTGATCAACAACTATGGAAAGGACAAAAATTCCGATACCTTTAACACACTCCTGTGAGCAATAGTTGAAGGAACTCAAATTCTGTCTATGGCAGAAGCATTTTGAGTAAGCTGGGATGTGGACCATTTCACTAACCCACATAGGTCTCTGTATTCAGCATTTTAGGAATGTCACAGCTGCGTTTGATGGGGTTTTGTGCAAAAACAGCCAAGAAGCTCCATTTGAAAGAACTGCCAAAGTTTGGTACATATTTCTTTACATCAGAGAAGAAAAAAAAAATGGCATGCACAGGGTTTCTCTCAAATGGAATTCCAAACTTTTTCCAGTTTTTAGCATCTAAATTGCTATTAGCTTCCTGGTAAATTGAAGAGTATCCCCATGGTCTGGTGTGCAAGACTAGCTTCTGGTGCTGTGTTTTCTCTTCTTGAATTATCCAGAGAATAAATATTTTTAGTGGTTCAATGATTATCTTTCCCTCTCTGAAGTTTAATACTAAAAAATAGTCTAATATAATAACACTGAAAAAGCCCAACAGTAGCATTTGTTCATTTAGAAGAGATGCAGAAGCTGGGCAGAAGCTTCACCTGGGTTTACTGAGGAGCTGATTTTGACCACTGTCACCTGTGCCATGGTCCAACTGCCAACACACCTCCACCAATCCTGCAGAGAAGGTTCCATCAGCATTTTCTCAAAATTAAAATGAGAATGGCAGGAAAGGTGTCCTGCACTCTTGACAGTGAAAAAAAAAAAGTATATTCAGAGGATGGGAAAAGCAGATGGGAGCTAGGGCTTCCCTGCTTTCTGTCTTTTGGGAATCAAGCAGAGAACAAGAACAGTAATCCAATTAGCTACACTCTCGAGGCAAAAACTAGGGAATAAGAGGCAAGTACAGGCAGGGCCCAGCAGGACAGGAAAGCAAGAAGGTGTGATGGAGACATCACACTGTAGAAGAGTAGAAGACTGCAAAGAGAAAAACCACCACTTGTGTTGGTAAGTAACTCTGCCACCACCCAGTAGCACACACTGATGTGAGAGTTTGGACTGATCTTAGTCAGTGCTGCGGCTTTGCTCTTTGAATTGCTTCCCCTTCTTTTGAGTCTCTGCTGGCTCTCACCTAGTCTGGTTTTCCTGGCCTTTGTCTCTGCCCTGCAGGGTTTCCAGCCTGGTTTACCACACCCCAGCCAGGCAGCAAGGCCAGCACAAAAGTGTCAGTGGGAGAGCGCAGCCTGGGGTAAGACCTTTGCTTTGTGGTGGGCAGGTGGCAATGACCAGTTGGCTTAGTGGTCATATGGAACTGTACAGTGAGATGACATGGATGCTCTAGGCATTTCTGCTAACAATGTGGTGAGCTTTCAAGCAGTTTTGCTCTCATTCAGTCCTCATCTGAAGGAAAATACTCTTTGTGGAGGCAAATGTTCAAAAGCCTTGGCTTATACAAGTTTGGAAGAGGGATCTCTTTTATGAGGTTGACATGTCAAGAGGTAGCATCTAGGGCAGGGAAGGAGGATGGCAGCAGAGATTTAAGCCCAAAGTTTTTTTCCAAGTCTCCAGAAATATTTCCAATATCATCCTCATTTGTTTTGATGAATTTGATCTGTAGGTTAGTCTTTCTTGTCCCTTTCAGTCTGCCTATTGCCACTGGAATTAGTAAAGAGCAACTTGTGCTATCCAAGTGGCTTGCTCCTAATGATGAGATGCAAACAGACACACAAAGATGATTTTTAAAAAAAGGACCACTAATCTTGAAAAATCAAAATGATTCCCACTGGGCCCATAAGAATTCCTTAGCTTTAATAAAAAGAATTGTGTAGAAGCCTTTATGTCCTAGTACTGATCTTCCAAACCATAGTGTCCATCTTCACAGTGTTCTTCATAAATTCATAGTTACTCAATTATCTTCATAAATGCAATTTTAAAGGTCTCCTATGTACCATATACTTGCAAGGCAATGTATAATGGTGCAATAACTGATAACAACACCTACAAAAGCCAAACAGATGTGATCAACCAATGCATGCATTCTCCTCACAGTTCTTTTCTCTTGAAGCTTGGTGACATTTTTGTTTTTGTGTACCCAACACAGCTGTCTCCAGCCCTCAAAATTCCATCCTGTTAAATTAAGGATAAATTCTTCTTATCCCCAATATTTATTTCTGTTATGCAGAGGAGATGTTGTAATAATAAGTCTTTTCACAAGGATGTTGGCAAACAGTTATGTGGTGGCTGTGTCATCCTCCCCAGATTAGAAATAACAATGTCTGACATCTGTTAAGAAGGAAAATTCTAAGGTATGGTAAACATCACAGCAAAAATTTTGAAGTTGCAAAAGCTGTGGTTTTCAAATACAGTACAGATAAGCAGCTCCAGGACAAAAGGCTTACAACCAAGTAGAAAAGAAAGGAAATGAGGTGGTTACAGACATGAGAGCCCAGGCAGATAGTAAGTCAGCACAGATCAATGTGGTAAGTAGTATTCTCAGTATATTCACTCTTTATAGGTGCAGTCATGGCTAAGATGATCTGAAAGTTAACTGCTGACAAAGAAGGGTAAAGCTGTTCCACTCTTCTGCTCCGTGAATCATCTTCCCTTGCTTTGACACTGAAACTCATTTGCTCCCAATCTGTGAAACTGAACAGGCAGAAAAGTGCTTTTAAAGAATGGCAACTGTTTTTCTGGCAATTTAGCTTCCTTAAACATCTTAAACTACATGATCAGACAAGTAAAAGCGATGGCACAGGAGACAGAGTGGGAACACAAGTGAGTGTAGAGAGGACTGAAGGAAAAACATGGATTTTGGTAACAGCTAGCTGTGAGGTTTACTTAGCTGTAAGATAATGCCAGACTGCAACTTAAACACTGTCACTGGTTTCGTAAGTGTTTTGGTGGGGATGAGTTTTGAAGGCAGATGTACTACAGACATTTATGAGAAGCTCCTTTTATACTTGCAGATAGAAAGAAAGACAGGTCAAGAGTGCTGCTTTGAAAACTTCTGAGAGAGACTAATGGAACAAATGGTAGAGTCAATGTCTCAAGAGCAAATAATTGTTTGTTGCTTTCTCAGTTGTTTGAAACTGGGCACTTCCCCTCAGAAAACCTTCTTCTTAGAAGACACAAATAAATGAGAAAAGAAAAGAAAGAAAACTGACCAGCACTGTGTCAGATCTGACAATGGACTGAAGAAATTAAATGAATAATAGGGTCAGTGATAAATAAACAAGGATTTTGAGCTGAACATCGCAAGCATGACTGAAGTACAACATTAGCAATCCCTCCTCCCCTGCTTAGTTAGTCTTCCTCAAAGATGCTCTCCTTCCAACAGTAACAAATTGATGTAGAAGAGGGCATACAGGAATACTTGTAGCTCTTTCCTGGCAGAAATGTATCTTCTTTTCCAGCACTCAAGAAAGAAAAGCTCTTTTAGTACACTGTCCCTCATCCCTTTTTTACACAACCTTCTTATGAGAAATATTTTCCTTATCATTTACCTATGACCAGAGCTTTGGCACATCACAACCAACATCAAACTACAGTTTTTGTGACTATTTTATATGAAGTACACAAAGGGTAAGTTATTACATGTGTAAATACAGAAAACTGTGTATTATTTTAGAAGACAAAACCTGGTATCTTTGGTCATTTAGGAAGAATAACAGACTATGATTTCATACTTCTAATATAAAATGTTTGCTCTTTTCAAAAGTCCAAACTAACAGGTACATACAATCTAGCCATCAATTCTACATGTTTCAGAGCTCATAAAACTTCCATTTTAAATTACACAAGCTAAAGTTTTCATAGACAATTTCATGTTACATTGTCAATCCATAAAAATGTTATCCTCTGTTCTAGCCTTAAAATTCATTACTTTGCTAATAAAAATTAGGTCTGAACCAATAAATATCAATAAACATAGGAGGTTTGATCTGCTTCTCTTCACCAGATTTCACCACTCTCTCTTCCACTTTGTTCTCCTTGTCATAATTTCTGATGAATTTTTTTATTTTTGTTTCCATTCTCCAGAGAGCAGTTACCTCAGTTCTTCATTCATGGGTTATAATTTCTTTTCCTCGCCGGTATCCAATCAACTTTCCAAGCTGATGCTGACCAAATAGTATGAGGAATTCTGAGAAAGACAAACATAAAGAAAAGTAACGCCTACGTGCTTAGTATTTTCCATAAATACATAAACAATGAATTCTACAAAGGATAATTATTCCAAACTGAGTTATTCTCAATAGTTAAACCAGCAGGGTAAAATGATGCATCATGTATGGCAGAATCAAAGGCCCACACTGAATGACTAAGAAAGAATACAGCATTTAGAAAATGGTGTAATTAACTTATTTGAGCAATAGTACCTCATTCCTGCAAAAATATATATACACTAATAGCTAGACTGTGAATGTATTTAGAAAATTGCACAAAACCACATTTTGTCATTACTAGAAGACTAGCAGTATTTAATAATGAAGGTTATAATCTAGAAAAAAACCTCTCCATTTTTATTCCTATAGAATCAATATAAAAGAGGCTTAAGTATTATTATGGCTCACATTCCCATCAGCAAGGCTTCTAATTAGTCTTTTAATGTAGAATTTTTCTTACTGATACCAAGAGCAAACTCAACTTAATTTTCAGTCTGACTTAATAGCAAGATATATTGCTATTTTACTTGCAAAACAATATATTGCAATTATGGGATAACACTTTTTTTAAGGTTTTTTTTTTTGTATGAGAAGCGTGCTTTAAAATTTCATGCTGAATAAAAGGAAAAGAGAGTGGTAAAAAGCATTGCTACCTCCTTAAAATAAATACTAGAAATAAACATAGTTACTATTTTTTCTATGTTGCTTATAGAAAATTGCAGTCAATTCCTATTTGTAGGGTAGTTCACAGGCAGTTTACTTATTTCTAGGGTACATCCCTTGTTGCCCTCATTTTAAGATACAGTCCTACAGTTCCTGCCTTGCACATACCAACTCTGGACACTGTAATTAAAGTGAATTTGTGCCTGCTCCCTGCTTCTCCTAAACCTCAACCTTCCCATCACCTTTTGGTGTGCCTTCTCCTGTGAATACAGAGGGAAGATCCTTCTGGGCAGGCAGGGGAACATCTCACATGCCAGCGGAATACTCCAATATTTTGTCATTATTTTACATGCCTGGAGCAGTTGCACATCTGCTTTCCTCAGTGGCATATCCAGCACTCTTGATCCCTACAGACCAGGTTTCTCCCCATAGATGTGGTCTCCTGTTTTTCACAGCAGACATCCTCTGCCCTGGGGATGCTCTTCTCACAGACTGCACTCACACAAAGCATCTTCCTTCTCCTCCTTTTTGCTCCTTCTTGAAAAGAAACACCCATGCACAGATGCAAGGAGTCCGCATAGATGAACATGAGCAAGGAGCTCCTGACAAAACCCAAACATAAAAATGTAGCATACCAGAGGCGGCAGCAAGGACAGGCAATCTGGAGGAATACAGAGACACTGTCTGAGCATGCAGAGAGGGAATATTTTACTAATCTCACTAACTAATATTTACTAACTAACTAACCTTAGTTTGGTCTTTAGGCATTATCTCCTGTACAGTCGCACAGGCAAACTGATTGAAGTACAGACTACATGAGCGAGGTGTATAAATATTCGCTGAACCATCAGTCTCACAGAGTTGTGATCAGCAGCACGGAGTCCAGCTGGGGCCAGTCAACAGAGATACATCCCAGGAGTCACTGCTGGGGCCAAGGCTGTTAAACTTCTTCATTACTGACCTGGATGACAGCAGGGAAGTGGCCCCTCAGCAAGTACACAGGCATTGCAAGAGTGGGAGTTGTTGGTACACCATCGCTCTTGGATGACAAAGGGAAGAGCAAAGTCCTGTACCTGGGGAGGACCAACACCAAGCACCAGCTCATGCTGAGGGATGACTTTGCAAAAAAAGCACCTGGGAGTCCTGGTGGACAAGGTGGGTGTAAGCCAGCAATATTCCCTTGCCACAAAGGCCAAGAGCATCTTGGACAGCACTGGAAAGAGCACTGCCAGCAGAATGAGGGGGGTCTTTACCTCACGGGATCAGACTCTTGGAAAGGAAATTGCACTCAACATAATTTGCACTTTCTGTAATCCCTCAGGACATCGACTGGAATTCTGACAAGGTGGAAGTACTGCCCTCTAGTTCTTCAGTCATCTCCTCTGTCCTTCATGGTCATGAGTCTTCAGAAGGCAGATGCAGGAGATAATGCACATGATGCAGAAGTGAGAGTCCTCAAAAGAACAGTATGACTCTCCACTGCAAATGTGTTGCCTTTAACAGACATGGAAGTTCAGTGATCATCAAGATTATTGCTGCCTTCTCTTCAGCATGGCTTGGCAGTGCATTCTCATGTTTGTCTTTTCTGGTTGCTTTCAACATTCAAAAAATGAAGAAGTTAGCGAACTGCAGCACTTTGCTTCTGTGCCTTAAAATAAAATATTAACCTCTAAGACTCCTTGAGGAATTTTCAGCTCTAAGTAGGCTTAGATTAGATGTTCTGCTATTTTTTATTTATAGCATATGTTCCTAGTAGCTGGAGATTTCCTTCTGAAGAATAAAATCAGGGCATGGAAAGACTTTCTCACCACAGATATTGCACTTACTCCCATTAGTACCAACTGCTGAACCTGCTGTGAGCTTATTTATTCTAAATATTTATATTTGCAGACTAAAATGACAGGTGGCAGAATAAAAGTTTAGCATCGCAATGATTTTTTTTCTGCATTTGTTATTGCCTCTCTGGAATATGGAAGAGCCATCAATATCCTTGTAGCATGCAGTGCTGTTTGAATACTTCATTTTATACAGGAACCTATAGGCTTGCATTTTAGCTGCTACTTTTTATTATTATTCTATACAATAGTCAATGCAGAATAGAAATGACAAAACTGGGGAAGAAAAACCCAGGCAAGAAGCTGGCAGAATTAATTAAAGACAAATTTATCCTGTTAGTGTCATCTCTTTCAGGTAGCAAAAAGCACCATTTACACTAAAAACAACTCTGATATTGTTGTGTATTTTGATAACAAGTTACTGGGTTTTAAATAAACAGAATTTGAACCATTTACATAGGCAGACCTTCAGGTGCAAGCTTCATTTTATCGCAAGATGAATTAATGCAGAGACTGGGCATGTAGAAAATCCCAGAGAAGTTATGAGATCACCAAGTTCAGTTGGTAAAGAAATACTACACCAAAAATGGATTTTTTTTTCTTCTGCCATCTTCCTTTTTCATTTACTGAAAGACCCTTCTTCCTTGGGACCTGCTGTGTTACCTGATGGTATTGTTGATGTTACAAAACACCAGCATAAACACCCCCCTTTTTAAAAAAAATTTGAAGATAAAAAAGTAGTCTGCCCTGGAAAAGGGGCTCAAATTCACCATTGTCCTAACAGCAGTAGATCCTGAGCTATCATCCTTACTATAGCAAAGAAAGTGAGTGGGTTTCTGTCAGTTGAAGTGAGTGCACAAAATTAGGTGTTCTCACCAAAAAAGATGTTAAAAGCTTTGCCTAAGAAACATCTGGCTCATAGGAATAGTTCTTAACTTTCATACCAAGACCTTTAGTCATGAAGGCTTTTAAGCAAGTGAAATTCCGTGAAATTCTTTGCTGTCCTCTTTCCTGTATATATAACTTCATAAATATTAGGTTTATTTTTTTTTAATTTTAAAGGTATATTTGAAAATGTTGCTGAATCAGCATTCTGTATTTGCCTCCTTGTGGATGGAAACGTCCATGACTGTGGAAATTCAGATCATAAAAGTGGCAGAAAACAAGTTGGTACTAAGAAATGTGAGTTGGAAACATAGTAAAAATTCTTTCAGAAAAGAACTGATCCTCTTCTGTCTGCATTCTTCTCTCTCCAAAAATATGACATACTCAAATGCACATTAACAACAAAAAAAAAGACTACACTGACAAAAGATGGAATAGAGGTGGAAGCAAGACCTCATTGAAACATGTTTGCATTTGAAACTCTTGACAATGACTGAGATTTATGCATCTAAATTACTATTAAATAATGTTAAGGTTGTGTGTAACTCACAAGAGCAAAGAAATGTGCAATTAAAGGGAAAATATACCATATGTCCTTTGATATCTAGGCATATTGCAGTGCATTAAGGAAGTCATAAAAGAGACACCCTGTTGTGGTTATGTGTTCTGAGACATGTGGCACATTTCCATTGTAGCTATCTATTTCCCTGCTTGTATGCATCTGTGCCATTACTTAAATGTTGATTTTGAATGTGGATTTCCCTTTGCATGGTAAAAAACCAGAGCTGCAAGACTCACTTTTTTCAATGTTTCTTTAGATCTGTTGCTATTTATGAATCTGGGAGTCCAAAATGTTAAACACATGAACGAAAAAAACATCACAAATGGCAAAAAAAAAAAAAAAAAAAAAAAAAAGATTAAATTTNGAAAAAAAAAAACATACCAAAGGGAAAAAAAAAAAAAAAAAAAAAAAAAGGATTTAATTTAATCCTCTGACAAAATGAGGCAAAAGAGATAGTTTTAACAACTATGAATTTATGATCTTTTATCTTTCCTCTAAAAACTGACAGAGCTGAATTCCAAACACTGTTCTCCTGTATTTTGCATAGAAATAGGAATGTACTAAAAAAACACACATATTTCATTTGGACCATTTGGGGAAATACAATACCCCTTTCATTTTAAGGTTCATCACCTGTGGCATCCCACAAACCTACTTTTTTTCCTCAACTCAAAGCCTACCTGAAAATGCGGAAGAACAAAATGGAACATTCAGATCCTAAGAGCAGTGTTTATGTGGCTGGCATCTAACCCACATCCTCTCAAACACAGCTATCACCAAGACACCCCAGTGCAAAATGCTTTATACACAGTGGTCAGGTGACCAGAGCATGACATCTACATGTCATACATGTGGAAAAACATTTTGTGGCATTCCCAGTGTATCTCATGGGGACACATTTGCTATGCCTGCAGCCTTGGGACACTTTCAGAGACCTCACCAGTTCTCCAGGGACAAGTATATGCTAAAAAAATGTCTTCATAATTTTGTTACTAACTAGGTAGGAGATGGTTGCTTCTGATTGCACACTGACTTGGCCATGGCCATCATTCATTCTTCATTCGCAGGGTTCTTTGTTGCTGTTTGTAGTAACTAAAAAAGCACCAATTTGAACACATAGGTACTACAACAGTTACTCTCTGAGTTCACTTCAAGACCATGTAATAATAACCATGAATCACCATGAAGCGTATCAAATTTAGAAAAACACAGTTTCTTCAAATCTTCCTTTTTTATTTTTGGTTTCCTGCAAATATTATAGTGATGATGATGATGATAAAGTGTGTAGGAGACAGAAAAAAACGGACCAAAACAGACCAAAAAATGGACCCCAGTGATGAGTGAAATGGTAAGAAACACAAAGTAACGGACACGCTGGCATTGCTCCATCTTAGCATAACCTACAGAGCAAGCATTGCACCACAGATATATTTCCCAGAGAAAAACAAGCCAGATTAGCATCAACTCAGGGTCCTGTATAATCTGAAGAGACAGGGCAGAAGAAGTGCCATTGTGGTAAGAGAGAGCATCAGGCCCAGGTGGCGAGCCCTTGGGAAGCGGGATGCTGTAGGAATGCAACAACAGCTTGGAGCCAGCAGCCTGGGAACTGGTTGTCAAGGGAAAAAAGCAGGGGGTGACGGGCAGTCGCAGCACGCCCTCGGACAGCAGAGCCAGCAGGAGTAATCGTCATGGGGCTGGGGACAGAAGCCAACCCAGACTCAGTCTGAGGAGAGAGCATGCCAGTTGGGAAGCAGCTGCACAGCCACGGGGTGCCCACGGATGCCACTGACAAATGAGCGCAGTAAGCAGAAGGGCCGGCTAGGGCTGGAGGCAAGAGCCACAGCCTTCCGCCAGCAACAGCTGAGAAACAGAGCAAGCGGTGCCCGAGTAAGGACCAGGATTCACGGCCTGTGGCGTGGGCTGTGGTGTCCTGCCAGCGGGTGGCGAGTGCACGGCAGCACACAGCCCTCTGCCAGCTGCAAGGGCCGGCACCAGAGTGGGCAAAAAGGAGTTCTGTGCCCACAGCCTGCAGCATGGCACCGGGACGCACACAGCCTGAGCAAAGCAGGAGCCCAGGGAAATAAAAAAAAAAAAAAAAAAAAAAAAAAAAGAGCAGGTTTAAAATGCTTTGGTTGGGGGACTTTCGATGTCCCTGTACCAATTACCCGTTACAACTCTTCGTTCGTCCAAAATTTGTCTTAGACTTTGCAAACTCGTTCATGAGGCTCTTGGGCGACACCGAGATTCCCACCATTGGCTGCACTGAAATAAATCAAGGCTGGTTTCAGTACTTCCGGAGTCTGTAATTTATATTTAATGTAGCAGGCAGAGCTTCTTCTTGCTCTGTTTTACGGCAGGGAAGCTACAGCCGCCCAGCGCATCGGGAAAAACCGCCCCACGCCCACCGGCAGCCCGTTCCAGTGCTCTGCCACCCTCCATGTAAAGAAGCCCTTCCTCATGCTGAAGTGGAAACTTCTTGTGTTTTAGTTTATGGCCGTTGCTCCTTGTCCTGTCGTTAGGTACCACTCTATTGGCACCCGCCTGTGAGATGTTTGTATGCATTAGTGAATCGTCTCTTCTCTAGACTAACACGGCCAGCTCCTACAGTCTCCCCTCACGAGAGACGCTCCAGACCCGAAAGCAGCGGCACGTCCGCCTCTCAGCGTTTCGCTTCACCCTCTCCCGTCCCGTCCCGCCCCGCCCCGCCACGCGCTGCCGCCAGAGCGGGCTGCCCGGGTGCAACCAACTGCGGCTCTGGGCAGAGGGGGGAGCAAAGACTGCCTCCCGGCACAGCCCGAGCGTCTCCCCTGCAACATGCGCGCCACAGCACTATCACACCCCCCCTAGCTGGCCGTACCATTTCCCTGCTATGAGGCGCTTTGGACAGGAATGTACCAAGGCCGCGGAGGGAAAGGGGGTAGCCAAGAAAGACGCGTGACAAAACTGTGTATGGGGGTCACGTTTGAAGGGGCTCAGCGTCGTCTCTCTGTCCCGTTGTTCTGGCCGGGCCGTGCGGAGCGGCCACAGTCTCATCGAGGCGTCCCCTCGCCAGGGCGAAAAGCAGGGAGTAGCCGCCGGTCCTCCTTAACCCCTTCCTCCGGCGTGATGGGTATGGGCCGTCCCACCGGGAGCGCGCCCCCGCCCCCCCGCGCGCCGCGTTCTTCCCGGATCGCCGCCACTGCTGGGTCCGCGGGGCGCGCGCGCGAACGGGCGGGAGCAGGGGCGGACGCGGAGCCTCCCGGCACCCGCCAGACATGTCGGTGGCGTTCGCGGCCCCGAGGCAGCGGGGCAAGGGCGAGATCACGCCGGCCGCCATCCAGAAGGTGAGGAGGGCGCGAGGAGGAGGGCCCGGCCCGGGCGGCCTCGGGGGCTGCAGCTGCCGTTTCCTGCCGCGCGGGGAACGGGGGCGGCGGCGGCTGCGGCCCGGAGCGCCGAGGCCCCGGCGGGATAGGGTGGCGGCCGGGCCGCACTAGCTATACTGGGGGCTCGGTCCCGGCGGGGCGCTGCCCCTCTCTCTGCGCTTGGACACTTCTTGGAGGGTCCCGGGACCGGTGAGACGCGCAGGGCGGGGGCGGGCGATGTCCCTGGGCCCCTCCAGCCCTCATTTTGTTTCTTCCACTTGGGCTGCCCCGATTGCCCCCGCGGGCCTGAATTAACCCGGGAGGACTCGGCCTGGAAGCGGAGGAGTCGAGTAACCCCGTCTTGCGGGGGGGCCTTGAGAGTGGGACCGCAGCCGGCTTGTTCCAGACCCTGTGCCTGACTCAGGGCGCTGCGGGGTAGGCGGCGGCTCCAGTTCCCAAACTTGGTCGGCCTGGTAGTTAAGGCTGCCTCCCACTGAACCTTCGGTGTGATTGAAGAAGAATATTGCGGTCGGAGCCAATGACAGCGGCTCTGGACGACTCCACTTACGCTTTTGTGGGAGGGAGCAAGTTAACTCGCTAAAGCGATGAAAGAAAAAGCGCATACAGGATTTACAGTAATTCACAGTGTTTTGTATCGGCAGCAACAAAGGAGCATTTCAAGTTCACTGCTACCTGTGTATTTGGAAACTTTACTGAAGACTTGTATCATCATTGGTGTGCATGGTCGTGGATCAAACAGATTTCAGATTGCTACCAGCTCCTTGTGTAGGGGAGTCTTTTGGGTGGATAGAGCTAATCTCTGATTCAGTAAAGAGTTAGAGCCTCAACAAAGTAGGTGTTGCAGCGATAGGGACCTCAGAGAAGACCCCAGAGTTACAATGGGGACCTCCGGGGTACTGTTGGAGAATTCAATGCTTGGGAATTGTAGATGAAAAATAGATATCCACTGGGTGGAAGTCTGCACAAAGGTAGTCAGTAGAAACTTCAGGTTGCTGAGCTGCACATGGGGAATACAGATGATTAAGTTTTTCTTGTGCTGTAGTCAAACCATTAGTTTGATGCTGGTATGCTGGCAAAATCCTAGTGTTAAAGCTGAAAAAATTTATTGATGTACCTAAGCTGTCAGAAGCCCTAAAGTTATCTTCATCGAGCTGGAAACTAAATTGTATTTTGATGGTAGTTGTTTGTAACTATTTGAATCTTCTGTCAGCCAACGCTCAGTTAAACTTGTATAAAACAGTTGTTAGCAGTCCAATTAGGATACAGTTACATTCCTTCTTCCCTTTCCGCTTAGTCCTAGCATTCCTGCCCCCCTCCCATCCCTTCCTCCCCAAGAGTTCCAGCTTTCATGGCTGTAGTGAAGAGTGCAGCCATCTAATGGGCAGTCTCAAGGTCTACTTGTCGGATAAGCCTTAAGAATCTGCTGCTTTCCTCAGGACTGTGAGAGGCATTCTGAGGAGAGCCTTGATTGACAGCTTCCTTTGCAAGTGCTCTATTAGACTTTAGTATCAAAGCTACTGTCTCCTTTTTTTCCTTTTTCTTTTTTTCTAGTGAAAATGGCCATTGTGTTTCTTATAAAACTTGAAGTTAATACATGTGTCATGTGCCAGTGTAGCAGTGGTTTGTGATCCCCTTCAGAGAGTGCAGTTGTAGCTTTGCCTGTTTTCTGAGGCTTACCCAGTAGCTGAAAGTACTGCAGTTATGTCTGTGTTTAGTGCTTAATGAATGTGCTTCCAGATCTAGCAGTTTCAGGCAAAATACTTGCACTGAGATAATTCTAGTCCATTCTGGTGAATTGCTGGTTAGAGTTTAAGAAAATTTGGCTGGCTGGCTTGTTCTTACATGGGTAGAAGCCCTGAGTAGACTGCATAAGGTTTCTGACTCCATATTCTTTTCACAGTAGAGCTGGATTAGGTAAGAAAAGAAGTGCCAGTACTGCTTTTTTTCCCCCTCTCTTAGAATTTGTTTGGGAAATAAAGGCTGTGTAATGATGTTTTGCTTTCCTTTTGGAAGGATGAGCCTAGTCATAGCTAGTTTCAACCATGTTTAGAAGAATGTTGAAGATTCTGCTAGTTTTGTGAAATTAAGCAGTTGGGTAAAGGATCTAAGGTAGCTTTCTAGTGAGAGAAAGCAAAGGAGTAAATTGATGGAAAATTCTGTGTGTGGCAGTAAATTTTCCATTGCATTCAGTTGACTTGGATAACTTCGCTGGTGGCTCAGATTAGCCATGGTTCTGCTGAATCGTGCCTGATCAGAGTGCAGAGCATGAGCTAGAAAGATGAGTGTGGGCACATGCACTGTAGGAGACCAGGTTGTGCTTTTTTTTCCTATTTACAGAGCTTGAAACACTCTGGACTTCGTGAACTTTTTTACAAAGTTGTGAAATCGGCCATTGCCCATGATTTTTAGAACTACTCTTTTTTTGGTCAGAAAATTAATTAATAGGTGTTAATTTTCATGGGCGCTTCTGAAGTACAATAGATTTATTGTGCCTATTTGTCCTGTTTCTGGCCACCACAGGATTAACTCTTGCAGTAGCCAGGAGGGATGGTGGAGGGCGTGGACCCGGAGGTTATTCTGTAGGACCTCACTTCATTTTCTGGGGATTGTGGAAGGGGTCATGTAGTGTGACGTGATCAGGTATTGTGGGGGGTTCTACATGGCGAGCACCTGTATCGGAATCATTTGCCTCTCTTGTATCCTCCTTTATTAGTATTTTTGCTATTACTGTTTGCTTCTTATCTCACTGCTGTTTCCAGTAAATTTTTCCTATCTCAGCTGGTGATCTTAACCTTTTGTACCTCCAGTTCTCTCCTGCACCCCACCAGAAGGGAGAGAGGTGCATGGTTTGGAGTGTTTCGGTGGGAACACTAAATTGGTTAATACCATTCCTAAACCATTACACCATTATACCCAATATTTCTAAAATGCAGCTTAGTTAGAGATTCTCCATGTAAATATGGCCTAGCTTTCCAGTGCGTTTGCTTTGAACAAGTCTGGTCTGCGCAGTTTTCATCAATAACAATTTCAGTGCCTTTTAAAATTGAATTTATAAGCAGTTGCAGGCATTAGAAGTAGAAGGGAAACTTAGGGCATGGACTTTTAAGTGAATTTCTTGTTAGCAGTCAAATGAAGGAATGCAGAAAACTTTTCAAACTTTTTAAGAACTTGTTGCAGAATCAGCATAGGTGTTTGAACAGGATGCTTCACAAATGTAGCTGCTGATAGTAGTGCTATGAAACCCTTCAGTCAAAACCTTTGAAACTAATCAGAGGGAGGGGAAATGGGAGAAAAACAGTGTCCTGTAAATACTTGGTGAAGTAGAATTTTCTGGATTACAACTTTTATTCGTTGCTTTTAAAAACTAAGACAAAGAACAAAACTCAAGACTCAAACTTACCTTCAGTTTCTTTCCACAAAGAACATGAAATTTACTCCAAACTTCTTCTTTATTGTTTCAGATGTTGGATGAAAACAACCATCTCATTCAGTGTATAATGGACTATCAGAACAAAGGAAAGACTTCTGAATGCTCTCAGTAAGACCTTAATCCATATCTACTGTGGACTGGATGACCATTTTTGATTTGTTTAGCTTACGTTTTAGGAGACCTGTGCTGTGAAGAAAAGTATTGCTACAGATACTATACTTAAAATTTATGTGTGGGGGTTTTATTTGCTGTATGAGAATCACTTCTATCACTGAAATGTTGCAGCTTGCCTACTGCAAGTCGATGTCATGATGATGATGCTTATGAAAACTAGGATGGTGTAACAAAGATCTTTTCCTTCTCTTTCATAATTACATTGCTGGAAAGAGGTAGTTTTGTTTGAACAGTTCTCAGAATCATGTAGGAAAAGGGACCTTTCTGCTTCCTGATGGCATGTTTGAAAACTACCTACTTTTCACTTGCGCAAGAACAAACAGGCTTGTCTTAAAAGTTAGGCTTGTCTTAAAAGTTTGGCTTGCCAAAATATCCAGCATGCTTCTAGTGGGACCTTCAGAGAGGGATCTGAGAGAACTACAGAAGTGAATTGTTTAAGAGTGTTATTTTCCCATTACTCTTTTCTGGCCTGAGGTGATCATGGCACTCATGGAATCACAAAAATATGGACAGATAGGACATCTTAGTCCCTTGCCAAGGGAGCTGGTAGTCTGGGAGTAGGAGTGGGATCACAAATAATAGGTGCTTTTGGTTTAAGGGACTACTTTTGTTTGCAAGCCTGTAGTTATGTACTTGTAATCTGCTCCAGCTTTCAAGGTTATTTTTGTGACTGTGGGCTAGATACTGAGAATCAGGATTGTGGTTCTCTAGCAGAAAAATTATTCCATAACAAACTTTCAAAGCTCGGCGTCCTGATGAAATGTGGTCACAACTGACATAAATCTGTGATATCTTGAATATAAGGACATAATAAAAAGCTCTTGTTCTCTAGTGTTTGTGGTGGAAATTACACCAGCCACAAGCACACTCCCTGTATGTCTTCTCGTGATTTAGTTTAAGGCAGGAAATGAAACAGGTGAGAACAGTGTCACCCAGCTTTAGATTTTTTTTTTTATAGCAAGACAGTAGTAGAGATAGGCACAGATTTGATGGAGACATTAGGAAAGATTGGATAATAGATAAGTGTGAGGGAAAAGGCTTAAGATTCGCAGTAATGGTACTCTTGTCTCTTGAGTCTTGTTTTGCCTAGGTAGCTTTCTGTACTTAAGTGGAACTAGAGTAAATTCTGATGTTACTGTACTTGTGAATTAAGATTTGTTTTGCTTTGTTTATTTTGATAGATACCAGCAGATGCTGCATACAAACTTGGTTTACCTAGCCACTATAGCTGACTCCAACCAGAACATGCAGTCTCTACTACCAGCAGTAAGTACAAAATAGTGTAAAAATAGGGAATACATTTCATCTAGATTCCTGAAGGGAAAAAAACCACAAAACCAAACCAAAACCCAACCAACCAAATGTTTGAGGTAATGACCAAACACTTGGCCTCTGATTTACTGTACTGTGAATACATGATGCTGTCCCATCATGCTGTATTTGGAGTAGTCTCGCTGCTTAGGTCTTGCTTAAAATCTGACTTGTTTAACTGAAGACTGTTAGTGTGCATTAGATATGCAATGCACAGTTATCTGGCCTGCCTCAAGGACAGAAATTTTTTTCCTTGTTTTCTTTTCCCTTCAGCTGAGAACTGTAGTGGTATGACTCTGAGTCAACACCTACAGCAGTACTCTTTTTCCTCTTAGATTAGGGAAAGGTAGGGGAGTGGGATTTTTTAAATATCTTTTTATTTTTCACTGGAATATCATCCATTGTCTTGCCTCACTGGAATGAGGCTGAGTAAAATTTTTCTGCTTTTCTCCCTTCTAGGTGAGTCTCAAATACTTTGCCTTTCTCCTGTACTGGACAACAACCTTTTTTTAAAGGTGGATTATGATAATATGAAAGATATAAGGGCTGACAGGCTTGACTTGAAACACTGTGTCACTTTACATGTCTTGGGTATTACTTGCTATCTTTTCTAAGTCTGAATTTTTTCTGAGTCTGTGTTCCTGAACTCTCTTTTACAAGACACCTCAAATATTACCCCTTTTCCATTGTTTATGGAGCATTAAGAAAAGAAACAGCAGCATTAAAATAGCTTGCTGTCTGTTTGCTTTTTGTGCTAATCGGAAAGCTTGGGGAGTTCATTGTGAGTAACACAAGGAAGTTCTTTGTTTTTTGGTAATAAGACTTTTCTTGAATTAATATAGTCTTGATTCATTTCTGTAATATGAAGCTAAAAAGAATGTCTATAAAACAGCCATTCCTAGATACTAGTTTTCACCAACTGAAATTGAATTACTTTTTCTTTGGTCTCTGGAGAAGTGTTCTCCAATCATTGCCACTAGCGAAGCATCCTTTCAAGTTGGTATCTAGAGGACTATAGAAACAGTGCTTCATTATGTCCAACCTGTTGTGCTTGTAGAGGTTTCTCTTTTTATAAATCCATGCTTGTAGCTGAGGGGGAGGGAGAGAAACCTTAAGAGGGTTGTGTGTGTTCCTCAACTAATACATTTCTGGGGGCTTAATTCATATCCTGGTTCTGATGACAACTGGAAATGAATTTGACCTTATCCTAGTCCCTGGTGGACAGCCCTGTTGTTAAAGTTGAATGTGATGACATTCTCTTTTTGAAAGAAAATGAAGATAGGACTGGGAAAGGCTTTTGCAGATCTGGACTGAAGCGTGTTTCTGATTTTCAATGTGAGGAGTATGCTATGGTACTGAGAAAAATAGCATAGTGTGTGTTTGAGGGGGTAGAGAGAAAGTCTCTTTTGGACAGGTGAGGAAGGGAATTAATGTAGCTTTTTGGGTTTTCTTTCAAAAATACTAAATGAAATTTAGACCTTCAGTCTTACCTAAATGTAGATGCTCTAACCTACTAAGTAAAATCTTTGAATATTGTCCTGAAATGTAGCATAATCAGACAAGATGATTTTTGTTGGTGTTTATAGAAAAATATTCTTTAAATTCTTTGTGCCTTCCTAGTAAATTTTAGCTAATAGAATTTGGGAACATGTGGGTTATCATATTATCTTTCTTCTTTCAATGCAAGATGAACTACTTCAGAGTCGTCCTCCACTGGCTTTCCATGTAGGAACTGATGAAGCTCACATTGATTTGGAAGTAGTATGATTCTCTTCACCATGCTTGTGTATCAGCAGTTGATCAGTCTTACTAAATTCAAGGTGTGAATGGTAGCAGTTAAATATGGAGCAAAATAGTGTGTGTGTAGACATCTACTATTACTAATACTAAAATATATCAGTTTTATGATACTACCATTGCAGTTTCTTTCCACAGAAGTTAGGAGACCTTGAGCCTGGATAGCTGCAGAAGTTGGGTTGTGTGTCATCTGTTCATTTCTGGAAGATTATTCCCCACTAGTAAATTATATTTTCTTTTTTGTTTAAGTTTTATCTTGTTACTGTCTTAATCAGATAAATAATCTCCCAAGAAATTTCACAACTTTTAAAGTATTTCATAAAAAGTAATAGTTATGTGTTAAAGTGAGGTTGTAAAGAGAATGTTTCTGTTCAGATACCATTCACACTGAACAAAAGACATTAATGACCAGGTTCATTGAAATTTTTAATATGAGCAAAAATTAACCTTATGAGAGCTTCATTGGCTCCTCTAGCAATATGCCTTAGACTTAATTCTTTATATTGTTAGGAAAAATGCTTGTGCCTCTTTCCTTGTCTTTCAGAATTCACTGTTCTAATGAAATGTCTGACTTTGTTTCTGAAACTCTGCCTTAGAGAGCAAAAAGTGTAGTGACCCAATGGTGCTGTGCAGAGAAGTGTTTATATTACAGCGACCTGGCAGGGTGGAAGAGGTGAACCAGGTGAAGCAATCACTGCAGGGTCTGGGTGAAGGGAGTTAGGAGAACTTTGAAAATCCAATGTCATAACAAAGCTCCTCTGGTCTTTGTATGGCTGCTAGGGTATTAAATTATTACTTTTGGGGTAAGACACCTTCTTTCACATTAAAAGACAAAGTTCTTGACTCAACCAGTGTTTTCTCAGCTGTGTGAACAGTAGCATTATTAAGGGCCGGGCTGTTGTGGGGTGTCTTCCCATCTGGATAAAAGCAGTGACTAAGTTCACTGGTGAAGTTGATGAAACTTTTGCTGTTTCTTTTTGAGTTGTGGCAGGTATTCTCTTTCTTGTATAACAGTCAAGAGTGTCTTTACCTTATGAGATAATCTGGCTTCCCAAAAAGGGATTGCACCCCGGGGAACATAACACTTGCATTCTTATGATTTTTCACTGGTGCTGCTTTTGAGGGAGGCTACAGCAAGATACTGATGTCCTTGAACCATCACTTTATTTAGTATATAGTGGGAAACTTTCCATTTTATAATGGGCAGATACTGAAGTCTGCAGGAATTATTTGGGAACATTGGTGTGGGGTTTTTGTGGTTTGGTTTTTTGGTTTCTTTTTTGGTTGGTTGGTTGGTTGGTTTTGGGTTTTTTTGTTGTTGTTGGGTTTTGTTTGTTTTTTTAATACAGGAAGTGATTTTTTTTCAGTTTTTCTTACTTGCATTCTGTTGGCATGCAGAGCATGAGATTTCAGTGTGTATTTCAAGGAGGTGTTGAAAATAAGTGCTTCTGATTATGACTCACTTGTGTAACATAGAGCTTTCTTTTTTGTTGAATATGCCAGTTTATTCCAGTACTGTGTTACAGTCTGTATGTGTAATGACTTTCAAGAAAACTTACTGTGTCCAAGTTGTAAAAGAATCTGGATATTGCATTAAATACTTTTTCTAAATTTCATAATATTGGAAAGGTTATTAATAAACTTTCTAATTACCAAAAACCCCCCCTTTTTTTTTTCTAGAGCTATTTCTTTAAAAAATAAAGCTTTTTGTAGGACTTTTGAAAATCCCATATTGTGTGCTGTTCCCAAGTTTGTCATACAGATTAGGGAGCAGTCCATGCCATTTTAGTTATAAAATACTTTTCTATAAAATAATGATTGCTTTTAACATGCAATATCAACAAGCACTGAAATGCTGCTTATTTCCAAAGCAACTGCTTCAAGAGATAGAAAAAAAACCAAACCACAACAAACCAAACTAACACAAAAAGACCCCCAAAACCAAAGACAACCACTGTCCATACACAAAATAATAAAATGCTTCCAAAAATTAACTTGAAGACAAGCTTTCATGAAGTGCTAGTAATGATGTTTTATGGTTCAAAGTTGGATAGATAGGAATCTTCAATATAAGCATGGTTTCACTCAAACAAGGAAAACTCATAATTTTAAACGCTTTATTTTTCAAAGGGGTAATGTTCAACCTATGGATTTATTGTACTAAATGTGTTTGTAGAAAAAAATTGCAGTCTGAAGAACTGAGCTGTGCACTCTGTTTTTTTTAATAGCCTTTATTTTGAACATGGAAGTTGTTTGAAATACGTGTTGATTGAATTGCCTTGATATGGTTTTTCTTGAAAAAAAGCAAGATGGCAGCTGGAGAATAAAAATCTGACTCAGTTTTAACCCTTTGAAATAAAATTTTGAAATAAAACTTCTGTTACTGATGATGAGAGGAATCCTAAATTAATGAGGTTCTTGCCCAGTTATGTACCAAATGCCTGGGAAAGTTTGATATCTGTGGTGGTAGTGTGGTTTAACCCCAGCTGGCAGCTAAGTACCATTAGTCGCCCTACACACCTTCCTTCCCCTTGCAGTGGGCTGGGCAGGAGAATCAGAAAAAAAGGTTGAGATAAGAACAGTTTAATAATTGAAATAAAATATTATAATCGGGTTATAATTAAAAATGAGACAGCAAAAGCACAAACCAGTACCCAGCCTGAGTCAGATGCTCTGTGGTGTGTATTATCCTTTTGGCCAGTTTGGGTCCTCTGTCTTGGCCATATTCTCTCCTGACTTCTTGCACACCTTGCTGGAGGAGCCTGGGAAACCGAAAAATCTTTGATTTAGAGTAAGCACTGCTTAGCAGCAACTAAAACATCAGTGTGTTATCAACATTATTCTACTGAATCCAAACACAGCCCTGTGCCAGCGACGAAAAACAACTCTGTCCCAGCAGAAATCAGGACAGGTAGCATAGCAGAAGATCCGTTTGTGGTATGTGCAGTATGGTGTATAATTCTGTGTTAGCCTTTCAGAACACAAGTCCATACCCAAGTCAAGTTCAACTATTTGTAAGCTCAGTTAATAGAGAACAGAGCCAAAGGAAGGTCAAATGTTTTCTGTCAAGAGGCAAGGGAGAGATAAGTCATTACTGGAGCTTGGATTTTGAAGAATAATTGCTCTGATTAAATGTTAAATAGTTTTCAAAAAATCATGATAATTTCTCAATATGTTATAAAGGAGAAAAAAGTGGCTGTGTTGGCACAACTGAAAGGGTGCTGTTGGAAATGAAGAGTTCTTTCCGGGAGCTTCTTAACCCAGCACTACTGATGCCTTGAAGTGGCTGCCTGAAAACAGAGGCTAGACAAGATTAGGGGAATAAAAGCAGGTATTTATTTGAAGGGCATTCAAAGGTTCACCTTGGGAGTCAGAAGCCTCCAAGGGGCTCCACCCAAGATGGACTCTGGGTCACGGGTTTTTCACACTTTTGTAAGTTTGGTCCACTTGCAGATAGGGTTAATTCTCCAATTGTAATTTCAGGTAGTGATGTAATTACTTCAAGTTTGCTCCCCCTGTCAGAGGCTTTAGTTTACATATTTTGGGGCCTAGGACAACAAGGTGTCCTTGAGTTCAGGCCCAGAGAGGGTTTGTTATGTCTAACCAGCATGAGAGGACAGTAGCTAACAGGCTATATGAAGTTTCAGAGTTATGTACTAAGCAGTACAGGATTTGAAAAACATAAAAGTTAAAACCTAAGGCATCCCTACAATAAGAAAAAAATTAACAAAATATGGGAATTAAGTTGCTAGGCTGTTAGGTGTGAACTCAGAGACCACTAGCTGCCACTTTAAACCAGAGGATTGCTCTAAGTTCTGTAAGCTACTTTGCATCTATTGTTAATCAGGTGTGTCCACACGGGGAGCTAGTGCACTGTACACAAAAAACTACTTCTATTGCCTATGAACTTCTGTGGCTGATTTAGAAATCAGTAAAAGTAGCTGGCAGTTTGAATGAGGAATATGCTCTAAAGTGTAATTCTTTCATACTCCAAGATGTGATTTGCCTCTCTGTAGTGCAGTATCTGCACAATAAATACCTATTTCAGCTGTAGGCAGTTTCCTGAGAGCTTTACCAGGCAGTCTGGTAATGTAGGTACTGAGTCCTTCAGCCTCTATGGTTTTGCTGTTTCCCAAATGCCGTGCTCTGACGGTTCTGCAGGGTTCTTTCTGCTTTTTTTGAGTTTACATAAGGTATTTAGCTAGAACAGAGGTGGATTTTTTTCCTCTTTGGTTACTAAATGCAAGCAAAACTTGTAATTATCACACCAAACCTTAAACCATCTTAAAAGCAAAAGAGGCAAGGGCTGTGGAACACAAAGCTGCTGAGAACAGATAGGAACTGCATTTTAGGGGAGAGTTATAGAGCATCTCTGAAGTTATCTAGTTTCTCTAATTCAGTGATCCGTGAGTTAACATTCACAGTTGACTTACTCATGGTCACCTATAATAAACCCATTTGAATTCAAACAGTTTTTAAAAATTCTGATTTAAATTATTTTTAGTTTTTTTAAGAGTTAAGAACTTTTGGGGGATTATTTTTTTAAGTACCAGAGTAGCTATTGCTATGAGGACATAAGATATTTTGGGGTTAAATTTTGTCTGTTAAAATGTTAAAGAATATTGGGTCAGTGAAATATTTTTATGCAGTGTCATATGCAAATTGAAACAATTAAAGATTCCAATTTCCTCTTTAAACAGTGTTTTAAGTATTACATTATGCACTGTTTTAACATTTGTTCAAATATTAAGTCAGAATTTCTCTGAATTTTGAAGATACTGATGTAAATCCAGATGTATAAACTGGTTGTCATTCTAAATTTAGAATTCCATACTCTGAGCGTCACAACTGGTAATCCAACAGTGAGAGCACAAATTACATTTATAATTAACTTCACTATTTAAATATGATTGTAAATGCTTTTCCTTTAGAAATCTTCCCTATCCCCTAGCTGAGAATTGATTCAGGCTCTTCATTTTTTCATTTAAGACAGTCAGTACTAGAATACCCTGTACCTTGTAGAAGAGTCATAACCCAGTTAAATCTCTGCTTTTTCAAATCTCAGAACCATATTCCTTTGTGATCTTATTTCCAAGTCTGACACCTCAATAAGTATTCCACAGGTCCCATCACCACCTATCAACAGAGTACTGCTCTCTGAGACTGGGACAAGTCCTGTGCTATTAGCAGTGTGAAATGGGCAGGGCAGAGATCCCCCTGGGATGGGCTGTTTTGCTTTGCAGAAAATGGTATTTGAGAATTGAAAACAAAGATGATTGATTAAATCCTGAGTTAGGGCTTCTCTTGAAAGGAAAATAACACTGTTTATGTTTGCATTCCCTGTAGCTTTTAATTGTTATTCTGGGAGAATTTCAAGAAAATTCCATTTTTGATAATGTCGTGTAAATATCTATCGCTAGTTGTATTGATTAGCAATATTGTGTTTCAATGTGCTTAACAGTATTTCCTGCTTCTGCTTTTTTCTGGTGACTGAGTTGGTATTCTTCCTCAGTTTTTATAACAATAGATGCTCCATAAACAAATCTTTGAATCTGCCGTTTATGGTAAGAAAAATATTACCATCTTCAGGTATATATTTCCACACTGGCAGATTTTATTGTTGCTGTCTTGCATTTGATCTAATTTATTTAAATGAAAATCCTCTAACAAAACCAGTGTAGCTATTGTCTTTAATGCATGCTTTCAAATAACTTTTGGATTTAGTAGTATTTTGTTTGCTGTAAAGTTGTCAGTTAAAGTCTAATTTTTTTTTTTGTCTCTTTTTTTTTTGTTGCAACTATTGGGTCAATTTCAGCCTTTTTCCGGTTCAGATTTCCAGAGTTGCACTAAATAGCTTATAATTATTTTTTTTCATGCTCTGATAAATTTTAACTGCTCATAGCAGCTATAAGTGTAATCTGTGTGTTTGGGGAAATGAGCCAAAAATTAGTGTTTAGCAAGTGAAGCTATGTCTAACATCTTCTAAGTCTTTAATTTACTTTTTACCGATAGTAAAATATTTAACATTTTCTACTTCATAATTGGAATAACATCAGCAGTGATTTTAATTTTCATTCCTTTTTGTCATGCATCCAACAAAAGAAGGGAAGTAGCTTTTCCTTTGGTTCTGTTCACCTGTCATTTCACCCTTCATATCTAGACTTTATGGCTAGGGTTCATTTTGAATAGCTTTCCTTTCACAATGTGTGGGTTGTTGATTTTGAATACTATGTGATCATTTTGTGTTTTAAAAAGTCTTTGCTATATGTAGTACATGTTCCTGGGGATAGTCAATTTCCTCAACTTCTGTAATGAATAAAAAAGATTAAATGACCTAGTTTATGTGGTTGGGTGGGTTTTTTTGTTGTTGTTGTTTTGGGGTTTTTAAACTAAAGTTAATTTAAAGAAGTTTATTATCTGTAAAAGTCTGGATCAACTCAAATAGAAATCAAGAAGTTGCCATTTAAAAACAATTTTTTCTTGTTTTCTTCTGTCTGCATCCACTAGAAAAATACTCTGGAGGAATTTCACTGGGGAATAATTATATCTGCAGGAGACATTTCATTTTAATTACTATCAGGTAGTGATTGGTTTATGATCTGACGCAAAGGCTTGTAATGCACTTTTAAAATATCCTATATAATATCGTATATAACTGTTTCTATTGCATATATGTATGTGTAATTATCTCTTAATCTTATTTAAACTTTGTTCCAGTGTCTTATGTTGATAAATATCTCAGGTTTGTGTGATTTATGTGGTGTCCTGTATGTTTAATGTTATTCCTCAATTTACTGACTATTCTCCTGAGGTTTTCTTTCTTGTTAAACCATAAATTGGATGATCTACTTTTTGTATATGTCATACATAAAATTGTATTTCTGTCATATCCTCTTATGTTAAATTCCTTTGTATGCAAAAAAAACCCAACAAAAAACCTTGTCGTTTTTGCCATTTCGGGTATAAACATTCAAAGTTTTTATTCACTGTCTGCCTGTCTTTAGAATCCTTCTGGTTTTACAGTATCTTTTTCAGATTACTTTGCTCAAACTGAATGTATATTACAGTCTCAAATACATTGGCATTTTTTTCTTTAATATTCTACCTCACTTTGAATATTACTGAAGATGATCAGAAAGTGACCACAAGTATTATGAATAGATTATATGGGATTTTGAGTTTTCTTTTCATTTTGTTGGGTTTTTTTGCTTTGTTGTTTGGGTTTTTTTCCCACAAAACTGTCCGGGTTTGGGGTCAATTCTTTTTCATTTGTTAGTTTTTCTGGATTAATGGCAATAGGAGCTTCCTCTTTCTGAAGAAAGTAGTTCACATTTCAGTGGAATTGTCATATATTTATCCACATTGAATTTCACCTTATTCTTTGTTCCACATTTTCAGTAATGTTGCAGTAATCTTCACATGTTGACATTTACTAAGAAATATTTTCAGGAGACCTCTGCATCTTCCTTTACTCTTTGTACTTCATGAACTTCCCTTTGGGCGGTTTCTGATCAGTGCCACCGGACAATGTATTGCTCCAAAAGGCTTTGTCAAAAAACTTGTGTTAAAAAGTTTTTGTTAATTATACAGCTAGGTGGTTTAATTAATATTTGAAAAAAATTCTAATGAATTAGAAAGGTTTGACTTTACTATACTGACACTTTACTAACTCAGCTATATCATCCTTAGAATTTTATGATTTTAATTATTTTCATCATTTTACCTGTAGCTCAGAGAACAAGGCTCACAGGTCCATAATTCCTAGAATTGGTCCTGCTACTTTTTTTATAAACAGAGGTACAGTGTCTACCTTCTAGTCACCTGATAGGGTAGCTTATTTTAATGGAAGATTGAATTTTTTTTAGCAGCTTGGACCTTTTTCTTGCATTATTTTCAAAAATCTGATATGAATTCACACAGGTCTTTGGGCTGTTTCCATATCCATAAGCTCCTCTTGATGAATTATTTTCTGGTAGTACCTTTTTGAGTGTTTTTAGTTGCTCCCTCAATTGTCTTAATTCCTGTGGTTTGTGAAGGTTTTTGCATCTAAAATCCTTAATACTTTTTTCTTCCCTGTCCTTGCATATCTATACTCTCTCATGCTGTCTTCTTGATAACTGCAGTGTTCTTCTTGAAGGATAGTGGTTTTGAAAACTTCCAGACTATTTAGAGTTGTGTATATATAATTTTGTCTAAATAATCCTTGGAACTTTTTTGTTCCGTCTTTCCACAGATAAGAGTGTGCCCATGTTTGTGCAGTATTATATGTAGGATAGCTAAAACCTAGGTATGATCTAATCTTCTTTAGTGCTTCATTGGACTTACTAATGTTTTATACTTGGGATTGAAGAAGTTCATTTAAATTCTAAAAACATTTCAGCTTGAATGATTTTCGACTTGGCTCTCAGTTTGCTGGCATGGGACTGCTCTGAGGCTGACATGGGATGGGTTCTGAGCTCTGACTGCTCATGTAGGTACCAATCATGAAGGTACCAATAGTGTTGGTTTTGCTAGCACTCCTAAACATACTTTCCAAATAAAAATGAAAATACTCTGTTTGCTTTCTTTTTTGTTTGTTTCTTTGTATATCAGTTTTAGATAATTTCTGTTAGATTCTGTTAGATGCAAAGTTAGGATGATAGTGAGTTTTGAAGGTGAAGGGACGGAAGGTTTAACTGAGGTGGAGCAGCCTTGCCTTCGTTGCTCTCTAGTGGAGGAAGAACAAGCAAAGTGGAGCAGCATTTCAGTCACAGGGTTCAGAGGGTAGAGCTGCCCTTCACTCTTACATTCTCCACCTTCTACTTCTGCTATAGGCTGAGGAAGGAACTTTGGTTATAAAAGTCATTCTCTTCATCATGGAGGAACGAAAGGAGTTTAGTTGGAGAAGTTGCCTACTTGCTTGCATTTTTGCTCATCTCCTTCCTTCTTCCTGCTGAAAAAAAAGCTTTCACTAATTTCCTGAGGAATTTTTTAAAGTACTGCAGGGAAAATAATACCTGCTTGAGGTGTTTGAAAAAATGTTGAGACAATAAATTACTACCGTTCATTCCCTACCCCTGCAAGTGAATATGTGTGTGTGTCTGTGTTACCCTGCTGTTCCCATCTCCAACACGCCCTGGGAAAGAGTTACTCTTTACTGCTGTATTGTGTTTGGTCTTTATGAACCTGGTGAGTAGTGTAGGCATAAGCAGGGACTGAGCTAGACAGGAACTTAGGGTTCACCCCCTTGCTTCTGGCTGCGAGGAGAAATGTTGAAAAAGGCATGCATGTTGTCTTATGGGGAGGGTTTTTCATGAATAGTTATAACTTGTAGAGAGAGTCCTCAAAAGCCAGGCATTTGCTCTCACTGAGATGATTTTTATTCTCCTGAAAGTGCTTGGCTAAGGTATGTGAGGAGGATCACAGAGTCTCACAGGTGTTTTTAGTAGGAAAACAAAGCTGGCTACTAGCAGTTTCTGTGTCTCCTTACATTGCCATGAGTAGAACCTACCAGTGAATTCCCCCTTGTATTTATTGTTTTTCTTGCTCTCCCTCTTTGAACTCTCAAGGTTATTCAGTTATTTTCCTCACAATTTCATTAGGAAATTTGCCAAAAACATCCTTTCTAGGCAGCTGTCTCTGGACCTTTGGAGGCCAGCACTAATGTGCTTCCAGTCTGTAGGGGGTGTTTGGCACAGAATTATGAACTAGGCCTTCATCACTTTGGGGGAGAGCGGGGAAGAGATCGCTCACGTTTTACCATACCCAGGTGCAAATTTTTTGCTGGTCTATGAGCATTCAGAGGCTTTCATCTCATGTTGTACCTGTTTTGTCCCGGTGCAAGGTCTGTTAACAGCAGCAAATTGTTGATGTGAGAGAATTACAGTGAAGACTTATTTCTCTGTTGAAGGAAAGCTTTTGTGTGTGTGTGAGGGAGCGACTCCAGCAATCTTAAACTGTTCAGCTGTAATTTTTTAATGAGGCATTGATTTGTGTTTTTTTTTTTTATTTTAAAGTGGTGCTCAAAGGTGCTGTGGTGTTGTCTGCATGTAATACTTCATGTAAAATCGATTAAAACGTTAAACATTTTGCCAGAATTAATACTGGGAGGAGTTAAAACATAGCAGAAAGAGAAAGAAGCGCGTTTCAGTGCTTTCTTTCGTACACCGCTGAACACTATAGGCAAGTGCTGTACCATATGTACATATAATATATTTGTCAGACTAACTGCTTCTGGTGTTTGACTAAACTGTCTCCTTTCAGCCACCCACACAGAATATGCCTATGGGTCCGGGCGGGATGAGTCAGAGCGGCCCTCCCCCACCCCCGCGCTCGCACAACATGTCTTCAGATGGTATGGTAGGTGGGGGCCCTCCTGCACCACACATGCAGAACCAGATGAACGGCCAGATGCCTGGTAAGTTTTTCTCCTCTAAGACATTAACACCAGCGTTGCCTGGCAACTGAAACGACATGGGGGCTCAAGGGATACTAGATTGTTGATGACAAAACTGCTTTGAATGCCCCCGAGTACAAGCTCTCTTAGAGTTTGTTAGCTACAGAGCTACGTGACCTGTATTCAGTGTTTATCAGGCTGCCCTTGGGCTTTGATGTAGCTGACACACAGCATTCCTCTGATGAACAGAACTGGCTAAATTTAGTCTGTTTGAAACCATGCAGTACAGCTGGTTTTAGAGGGCTTACTGGGGAAAGGTATTGGCCTGTGGCTGAGTGAACACAAATCCTTCCATAAAAAGATAATGTGAAATCATTGTAGCTAAATAATTAGATAATATAAAATAGATACCTCTGAAAGAGGGTTTTTCTGATTTGGGTAAATGTTAAAAAGAAAAAAATGATTGCTTCTGTACAGCTTCCACTAAACCCCTGTGTTCTTTATTATTGAAGATGTGTTGAATCATAAGGGATTTGTAAAGAAATGGCCTCCAGATTATTGTTCTAGGTGTAAATTTTAAGTCAGTTTCTATGCTATTCTATTTTGTAATAAAAAGAAAAGTACTTGGAAAGACAGAAACAAAGCACAGAAGGAGGATGATAACATTCCACATTGTACCTACCAATACTGGCTTTGGGGTAACTATTCCCTTTAGCTGTCAGATCAGAGTGGAGTAGGCAGTGGAAGAGCATGCTTCTTTATATAGAGGCTATTTTCCTGAATTTCCACTTGTAAAATCACACTGCCTATTTCATGTGAAATGGCTTTCAGCTTAAAATTGCATTCCCAGGGTTGCTTTTGTTCAGGATCCCTACCTTTTTTTTTTTTTTTTTTTTTGGTTATAGAGGAACTTTTCATACAAAAGTTCCTCAAGGTATTGATACTTTCAAGAAAGGAAAACTGTCAATGGGACTTTGAAAATTTGTCTCTCACTGCTGACAAGGATACCTTCATGATAGCAAACACAGTAAATAACTATGCAAAACTTAATACAAAGCAAAAAATATAACAACTGCTATAGTCTCTGATTTCTGTCCAAATCATGATAAAATGGATTTGATAATGGCAGCTTTTCTGAAAGAGTAGCTTGAATAGCCTCCAGAGGCCATGTGTAAGAAGTGCAGTAAAAGATCTAGAGAAGTTAGTATCATCATTCATGTTGGTCACGGTCTGCATTTGGAAGTGTAAAGAGCAATATATGCTGCTCCCTAAGTAGGGCAGAGATATTCTGATTATGGTGTCCTTTATCCATCTAAGATCCGTCAGTTCCCATGGAGAATAGCAGTGCCTCTCCAAAATCAGTCTCTTTGACCCTCAAGTGTAATCATATTATTGTTATTATAGTGATCTTTTCCAAGGAGAAGGATTACTAAGTCACAATGTGAGCATAATGACTTCACTGCAGAGCCACAGGGGAGAAAAGTCACTCCTTAAACATACATATTTTGTAATTAGATAGAATAAGAAAAGAGCTCTTATGAAAATATGTAAAAGGTAAATAGCTTTGTTTTGGTATTCACCTAGACAGATACTTAAATACAGTTTCCAACTAAGCTCTAATTTGGCCTTCCTTCCAACATATTCCCTTTTTTGAATGTCTGTTCTTTCCTTCTCAGTTTGAAGTTTTCTCTGAGGATGTGAAGATAAACAGCTTAGGATGAGGGCATCTCTAATTTTGGAAAGGCATGCTAAAATCATTTCATAGGTAGGCATTGGAAAAAGGGAAACAGAACCATCTTGTTAAGTGTATAGCTCAGTTACACGTATCTTTTCAAGTGTGTGTTAGTTTACCTGTTTGTGAGCCTTTCTGTATTTCACAGAGATGTATGTCTAATAATGTCTGCAGTGTATGCATTTGCTTTTTGGGTTTAGGGCACTTACTCTGAAGTTACATAGACATTTGTAATAAAAACTAGATACAAAATCTTAAATATCTGTAGAGTATCTGATTTATATAAAAGGAGTAAAGTCATTAATCTTAAATGGAGAGAACCCAGGACTGACATCAGTTGACCAGCCTGGGAAAAATAAAATGCAGGCTCTTAAAAATGCCAGCTAAGGATTCCAGGTATTACCTGAGCAGGGGCTTCCATAGACCTGAGTAAGGGCAGAAGGGTTGATGAGAGGATTAGAAGAACTGCCTAGTGATGATCAGGGCATGAGTCATTTTAAAGTTCTGCTATAGACCTGTCCCATTGCGTGAAGGGCAAAGGATGATTTTTCTTGTGCTTGTGTCCTGGTTAATACAGAACCTGAACTGTTGCTGAGGCCCTTAATTGCATCCCCTGACAAATGCGTGTCTGTATCCTCTTTCCAGGGAAGACAGTCATGACAAACCTTTTTCAGCTGGTGATACATTGGGGTGTTACCAGTACCTGTGACAGACTGAGTTTTAGCTGAAAAAATTGCTGTTTGAAGAGTTACTTCAACTGAATTTCTGTGATGCGAAGTACAGGTGATCTGGATTTGGAAGGAGATGATGAACTAAGATGTGCTAGGGGCGGGTTGTCTTCCTAATTTCTTGAGGTTGTTTTATCATATGTAAAAAGTTGAAAGATAAGACTAGCTGTAGGGGTCTCTGACCTTTGTTGTGGCACTGGTAGGTGACCTTCCTGAATAACAGGTTGTCCTGGTTCCGGCCAGAACAGGGTTAATTTTTGCAGCAGTTGCCAGGAAGAGGCATAGCTGGGACCTGGAGGTTATTCTAACCGTGAGCAACTGGCCTGTGAATCCTTTGCATCTTGTATACTGTTATTAATATTGTTGCTGTTACTGTTCTTTTCTTATTTCATTGTTGTTTCTAGTAAATTGTTCATATCTCAACTTGTAATCTCTACTTTTTGTGCCTCAATTCTCCTCTTCAGCCCAACACAGGGGAGTGAAAGCAGGGACAGGGGAGCGAGCAAGCGGTGTGTGGTTTGAAGTGTTTTAGAGGAAACAGTGAATTGGGGAATAGCATTTCTAAACCAAAACACCTGTACTTGTGTGTTCCCAGCAAGTTCTCTCAAAGTCTTCTTTCCTTCCTTCAGATGTAGTCTCAAATGTACTTAGTCTGTATTACAGCTTCTTGGAGGTAAGGTGCTGTGTGTAGGTGGTTAAGAGGAAAAAGGACTTCTGTTTATACTCACTGCTAACTTTATTATAGCACAAATCTAATTAGTATGGCATTTAAAGCAGTTACTTTAAAGTGGAGATACATACTTCATGCCTCATTAATTCACTCACAGTTCATTCATATTCTCTTCTTCCTATTTCATTTAGCTATATAAAAAAGAAAATCAATTGCTTTGTCCTTATACACAAGAGAGCCCCATGAAGTATTTTGACAAGCTATAAAAAAATTATATGTAAAGTGTGTTTTTATTATTTTTCATTTGCAAGATTTTTGCTACTATGCCCTTAGCTTTTTGACTGTCCTTGTTTTCTAGCTCTCACTAACAAAAACCCCTGATTTTGACCACAGAAAATACACATACCTCACATTTCATATGACAGCTTTTTCTTATGAGTGCTTTCTCTAGTTTTGGTGCTACCTGAGACATGAAGTGTAAACCAGCCTTTTAGAGAAGGTGTTCTGTTTTTTCAAGTTACCTCATGCGATGATTTTTGCCTTCATCATTTTCCTTCTTACATTATCAGTTTTTAAAATCTTACTCCCATGTGCTTGCCTAATTCTCTGAAATCTATCATTGACAATGTCTTCCCTTAATCAGAAAGAAACAAAGCCACTCCCAGGCCCTAACTTTGTGGCACTAACCTTGTATATTCCTTCCTTTAATTAAGAAAGAAATTGGGAGAGCAGTGTTCTAGCAGCTCTGCAATAGTTGCTTGGCGTACAGTAGGAAGCTTTTCTTCACCGTGGCTTTTCCTAAGAGCACATTCAGGATTGAGCTCATGGTTTGAGACAGTCTCACTTTTTCATAATTAAACTGTTTCCGTGTTCTCACTATTACAGAATTAGGCAGTGTTGAATTGAAGAGGGACAGTATAGGCATCTGTAGTATTCTTGTGGGCATAATCCTATTCACTGGATTGCTTTTCCTGTATTTGTGGTAGATATACCTCTGTACATTTCAGCAATCTCTGCTCACCATGGTTTGCAGGTATGATACCTTTTTCAGCTTTTACACTTTCCTTGATAAAATAGGTTTGTCTTTATTTCAGTAAGGTGTCTTAAAAAGGGCAAGAGGATAAACATATTTTTAAACTTATTCCCTGTTTCTTCACTTTGGCTTTAGTAGCTGTGTTCATTTGTAATTGTTATCTTTTTCTTCTGCATCTTTTTGTTTCAGTCAGTTAGTATTGTCTCTGTGACCTTGTGTCCAGCTCTCTATGTCCTTATTTCTGCCTTCATTCTACTCTAGATCAGTGCAGTTTTTTCATTAGCCAAGGACTTAAGAGCTGTTTACATCTGAAGGCAGAGGGGGGTGTGTGTGGTTCTTTTTTTTTTTTTAATTTTCACTGGGAAACAGGTAAAAAAATCAGTACCTTCCTACAGTTCTACTAGCATAGTTTCTTTTAGATTCCTCTTCCTAAAGTTTTCCAGCTTAACAGAAAACCTGTGGCATGTTCAGCAACAGCAGCATCTTCATGGTGAAATCTGTACATACCAGCATTGGCCTTGTTTGCAGTTGACCTGGTCTGTCATGTCCGCTGGTTGTACATATTTTCACGAGGTCTTCGTGTGGTGCTTGTCATGGGCATAAATGCATTTCATCTGCTTTTTTTACTTGTCATATCCAGTCACAGCTCTCAGTAATTTTAGTCCTAGTAGCTGTTCACCTGTTCCACCTAAAGTAATGAGTAAACTGACCAGATAGTACTTGTTGAAATACCCATTCAGAGTAGATTTAATTCAGAGAATAATCCAAATTCAACCTGTGTTGTCAAGAAGAAGGGAAATAAAAGGTGAAAATCTGTTGTTGGCTCATGGGTGTATTAACAAGTTGCTTTTCCTTTGCATCTTTACAAGTTGAACTGATTATTTCATGTCTATCTGCAAATACAGTTGCAGAATACTGGCTATACAGTATATGATCAAAAATGTTAAATAGTCTTTCAGCCATTTTTATTGTACATTGTCTCACATGATCCAAATCACTGCAATGCTAGGTCCACTAGAAATCAAAAGCATTGGTTTTCTGTTGTGTTGAAATTTTCAACCTTATTTACAAGTAGAAAAGATGCAGCACATTGTCTGCAACATTTTCACTTTGTTGTTTTTTCACACCTTTGTCTGATTTCCAAGGTTATTCTATGTATGTATAGCAAAGGTGATGTGTTTACCAACATAGGTCACTAAATGCTTTCCATTTACAAGTCATACTTAATAAAAAGTCATGATTGAAGTATCAAAGTAAAGGTCTTAATGCCGTACCATGAAGACTTGTTCTCATTCCCATCTCAGGAGATAAACTCAGGAGTTGTCTTCATGTCAGGAACAACTTTTGATTAGATTTTTATCTAGAGGGGCACTAAAACAGCTCTCTGTAGAATGAGTTTGGCTCACAGGTTTTCCATAAAAGCCTTTGCTGTTGTATCAGTGATCCATGGAGTGCTTGTCACCTTCCTCTTTCTTTTATAGGTAACTGTATAATCATTTGAATGAAAGTTAGCCTAAGTTAGCGTTTAGTGGTGGACTTGGCAGTGTTAAATTTGTTGTTGGACTTGACAATCTTAGTGGTCTTTTCAAACCAAAATGTTTCTATGATTCTATGTAATTATACCATGTCAATGTTAACACTGCCTGCATTTAAAAATAATAGTAATCATTAGTTTCAAAAAATTGTCTAGTATAGTTTGTTTGAATATACAGAAATGTTTCAGCCTTTGTAATAATTATACCTCTGATAAGAGTTATCAAGCTGTCTGTTACACTGTTCTCATGCAATGCAGGTTGAAATTCAGGCTGTGTTGTGAAAGTACTATAAAGACTAGGTTTGTGTATGATATGGATAGAAGATAAGCTATATGATAATTCACCTTTGTTTCAGTAGCTTTAGCTGCTCAACAAAAGAAAATGTATTTCATAGTAGAGATGAACTTTGTTATTCACTTATTTTTAAAGTAGGGAAATCACATTCAAACTGTATTTTAAATTTATTTTAATGTAATTGTATTTAATGACTTCTGTTTAGTTTTGTGATTCTGTATGAGTGTTTTCACTTGCTTTTATGATGCTTAATGTACAACTTTTTTCCCTGTTTTTCTTTCTGAAGGACCCAACCATATGCCTATGCAAGGACCTGGACCTAACCAACTTAATATGACAAACAGTTCCATGAATATGCCTTCAAGTAGCCATGGGTCCATGGGTGGCTATAATCACTCAGTGCCATCATCACAGAGCATGCCAGTGCAGAATCAGATGACAATGAGCCAGGGACAGCCAATGGGCAACTATGGGCCCAGACCAAACATGAATATGCAACCAAACCAAGGTAAGTGAGATGCTTGTTAGCTTCTGTAAAAGGAAAACATCTTGGGTGCAGATTTTTAGAAAGGTTTTATGTCATAGATATCCTTCTCTGAGTGCATTTGTACCCTGAGATTGGCTGAGTTGGTTTGAGCATGATGTTAAGAGTACAGTTGTGACTTCTGTCACCATATGGGCCGTTTACTTAAGACATGGACTCTGATCCTTGTGGAAGGATCATCTCAGAATACACTGTGAATATTCTGTACCTGTGTTTGGAGTATTCTACATCTCTTTCCTCCCATGTATCTGTGACTTTTTATTTGCAGACATTGAACTATTTTCAGATATTATGTAGGAATCTGGAAATGGGTCTACTTTCATCAATTACAAGCTGGAACTACTGTTTGTCTTTTTCAGACTTCATACTTCTAGCTAACTGTTATTATCATTCAGGTTGATAAAAGACATCTCTACTTTTAAGTCTCTTGGTTAAATTGAAAAATTAAAAGTCAGATAGCCCTCAGGTTGTAATACCTAGTTAGTCTTGGTTTTCCGCTGCATGCTGTTTTAGCATGGACTGTCTGTTAGACTTAGAGAAGCAAAGTTCAGTTCCAGGAACAAATCTGGTACCCCCTACTGCTTTCATGAGATGTCCTTGTGTATAGAGTAAAAATCAAAACTAATTTAGTATCTAAGATATTTCCATTGCATCAACTGATGATGTTTTGGTATCCTTGTTGAAGTGTGAGGACATTGTGGACTTAAAATATTGCATTAGAGTCACAGCGCAGCAAATTATTAAGTTGTATATGTACTGCATATTCTTATAGATGTGCTTTACAAGTCAGCAAGCAGTATTTTCAGCTTACCTGTTAAGTCTGTTACTGCACTGGATCTGTACACAGCACCTGCTAGAAGACATAAGACAGATCGAAGCTCCACTTTTTTATATGTAGAGACCATCTGTTCCTGAGGTGTACAGACAGACCAGGTCATACTGACTGGTTTGATTATTAGGCTACAGAAAGGTGCAAAACAGACAAAAGACTAACTTAATGAGACACTAAAAATAAGTCATGATGAAACAGCTGTTTCTGCAGTTTTCTTACCGGTAGAGAAAGTGGGAAGCCTGAGTCTTTCAACATCCATATTGTTAATAGCATTTTTCTTAAAATACAACAGCAGAAGAAACAAAAGATAGGCACATAGCAGAGGAAGCCATTGTAAGTGGGAATATTTTTGACCACCTCTCTGAACTGGCAAGTTATCTCTGTATTCTGGGCATTGCACAGTGTAGTAATTTTATAAAAGTTGTAAGATGCTTTGAAAAAGCCCTGTGCCAGTTCAGTTCAGACTTCTGACCTTACTGCAAGGTTAGCAATAATTATGTAGCTATGTGTGAGGGAGCCATCTAGTAAGTCACTCTACAGAAAACAATTTTGTGTGAGTGGCCTAAAATTTAGGAGATGATTCCATCTTAAAGTAGCATTCTTTACTCTTCCTCATAATATTCCCCTCTTGTGTGTTCAGTACTCTGTCAAACTTGAAAATTGGTCATTAGAAGTTAAGCAGAAATAAACTTAAAAGATATCTGTTCTGAACAAATAATGGTACTGAAGTGACTTTGGGGAATAAAGAATAAAACAGTGTTAACCAAATTATAGGTTTAACAACAAGGGCAAAATCTTTACTTAGAACGATGGTATCCTTGCCATTAGGGCCACAGCAAGCTTTTGCATTGTGTAACTCTAATTTTGCCAAGTTTTGACTCTTTAGGCTGAGACTTTCTCCATTCCAAATGTCTGCTTCAGGGCTGGTTCTGGTTTTTGCAGAGGTTTCACGGAAGTAGAGGGCAGTGGGATGAAAAATTACATTCTTTAAAATGTTTCAATGTCTCACAAAAACAGTAGTAAGCAGAGCACTTAATATATAAATGTAGGAGTGCAGGTGCCCCTTACTTTAGAGCAAGGCTTTGAAACTTGTTTGTTATGCAAGCCAAGTGCTATTTGCTGTTAAGTGAAAATACTGTTCTGAGTTATCTGTGAGAAAGGAAGTCTTAAGTCTGAAGATGTCCATGTTTGTTATGTTGATTTAAGATGATTCCCAATCAGGTCTGCTTAATACATTTCCTCCATTTTCTGCTCTTAGTTGTTACATGTACATTGAAATTTGATGACAAATTAGAGGAAGTATTTTTCTGTCTTCACTCTCTTGTGACTCCAAGACAGCCAGGCAGAGAATGACAGAGGAATTTGTTAGACCATGAGAGATTTAGATCAGTAGCCAAGCCCCAGTCTGGCCGGGCAGAGGTCTCAGCCAAGCATGGGCTTCAGGCTTCTGACCTAAGTGAAGAAACAAGAATGAGCTGCGAGGAAATGCACTCAGTGCAGTTTAACAAAAAGGGAATAAAGAGACTGTGGCTCAAAGATTTCTGAACTGGTCACATGTGCAAGAATTCAGAAACAGAGAAGAACCAAAATTTCTGAACCTCAGTGTTGTCAGAACACATTTGTGAACTCCTAAGCGTGCTTTGTTTCTTTGTCTCACAGGAGTGATCCATACTGAAAATGAGAGATCCTACTACATCTGTCAGTTAATAACAGCACTAGCTAAATATAGTGCTAAATATTCCGCAAGATGAGGTCTTAGCATCTCCGGTTGGCTGCTAAAAATCAGTAGATGTTTTTGATCTTAATCTTTCCTTACGTGGGTTCCTCATCTGTCGGGGAATGATCTGATGGTAAGATTACGATACCATCTGATTTCACAGGAGAGTTGTGAAAGTATATTCATTATGAAGATTTGAAGATTTGGACAACTTACTTATGGGTGCCATAAGAAAACCATGAATAAATTAATAATTCTATCTTCAGTGTTTGACTAAGCATCACATTTAGACTATTAGGACTGTTAGGAAGAAACAAAATACTGGAATAGTTTTTCACTGAGTAATACCTACTGTACTGAATGGAGCCAGTATTTCTAGGGGAAAAAACCCCCATACTATTATATAAAGCCATCATAACACTCAGAAAGGCTTGATCTAACACTTGGGTGGCTTTAGCATAACCTTTTTATGTGCACTTGCTACCAAAACATCTTGCATATACACCTTGTGAGGCAGATGGTGTTAACAAGAAAAAAATGAAAACGTGCTAATTAAGAAATAAAATGCAGAGTGACAGAACTCTTTGCTGAATTTACTTCCTGTATCCACTTTGTATTCATTATTGATTTGAACTAGTTACAAAATGCTAGCCAGAGGAATACCTTAAATGAGAAGCAAAGTTTTCATGGTATTGATTTTATATAGTCAGTCTAGTTTAAAAGAGGAATTCAAGTAATTTTGGACTTACAAAGCAGAATGTTTTAAGTGGAAGATTCTGTCGATGACTCTTCATTGAAAAGTTGCTACAGCAGCCTGGCACATGTGCAAGGAATATCATCTACCTTTTTTGGAAAAGATAGAAAGCAGAAGGAACTGAATGAATGTGGAAGAAACTATGTTCTTACTGGGTACATTTCTTCTTGTGTATGGTAAACCACTTAGGTAGAAAAAACATTTCAAGTGTGGCCAATTTCTGACTTTTCAGAGGGGAGATGTAAGCATATTTTTTCTGAAACCTGAAACTTGGATGAAAGTTCCTCTTTTTTTTTTACACTGAACAAATCTTTCACACTCTGGTAATAATATGTAATAGTAGAATGAATACATTTTACAATCAAGAAACAAGAAATTGTAGTTTGGCCATCTCAGAAACTCTCAGATGCTTTTGCTACACGTGGCCATCCCAGAGACTGTGTTTCTCAGATCCTTTTGCTGGGATTCCATCCCCTTGCCAGAAGAGTTTGACAGAAAGTTGCCAAGCTCCCAGTCTCTATTTAACGAGAGTTATGTTACATGTTGCCTGTGGTAAGGGAAGGGAACTAATTTACAGGTGAGCTCTACAGGACATTATCATGACTCAATCATTTGCAGGAGACCACTTGTCAAATCTGGTGCTGAGATTTTTTAATGACAGTTTCATTTATATAAACTTAGAAAAAATCCATTAAAATTTCAGAGCTCTTTCACTTACAGGCAAACACGAAGCAAATATGAAGCTATGGAAAGAGTAGAGATGAGGCAGATGCAGATTCTTGTTGGTTTGTTGCTACATAAAGGAACATAAAGATAGGAACATCCAATGATAGCTAAAATCCATATTGAGAGTGTGGCAAACCAGGATAAAATGATTTCTGAGTTTGAGTACCTTTTGTGAATGTCTTGCCATCTGTTCACTCCCATGTAAGCTGAGACTGCTTACAGTAGTCAAGATGTTACGGAGAAAGCAGGGCAGTCTCAGGTTTTTTTGACATCTAACCTATTAAAGGGAAATAAAATTGCCTCCACATTCTGAAACACCGTCATGCTGTAGCTGGATTTGTAGGATGTCTAGCTGTAGAAGACACTGTAGTTCTGTCATGAAGAAACAAAAGATATAAACAGCTGCCACAGAGCTGGTGCTTTCATCTTCTTTCCCTAGAGTAAAACATGAAAGGCAGTGTTGGTAACTAAGGAATTTTTTGTATGACATTTTATGGGCTAGGGTTTTTTTAATGATACCTGAAATTATGGTTTGGTTTGAGATGAAAAGTTTGTGGAGTAAGCTAGTGTGGAGGAATGTCTACTGTCTTTAATTTGCAGCCTAAATTATACATTAGGAGTAGCAAAAAGTTTTGTATCCTCAAGGACTTCTGAGATAATGTTTAAACTTCATCTGGTGTTAAAACACCTTTAGGATGGTGGTTCATTTGACTAAGCACATCTGAATTGTGGTGTTTGTCAAGTTAAATTGACCCTGCAGTATAGTTTCTAAGATAGCTCTCACAAGACTTAAAACCATCACTTAAAAAACAAGCTTTTTTTTAAACATGTAGAAAAACAGCAAAAAATTTTTGCTGAGGGCTGCTGCTGCAGTGATACATATTTTGTTAATTTTGTAACAGTAGACACAGTGATGAGATTGGCCATTGTAGGTCTTGCATGGTGGGCTTTGCTGATACTCTGGATACAGATATCCAGTTGCTTCATGCATGCCAAATGCACATTGTGAAATGCCTAAAGAATAGACCCCTGAGCAGCACAACCACCGTAATTTGGAAGACTGAAGAAACAATAGCTTGTACTGCTGCTTTTTGGTCATACCCACCTGTTCCCATAGCTCTTTAGTCAGAACAGCAGAGCCACCAGGTCATTTGTGAGTGTGGTTCCTCAGATCTCTGCTTCTTCAGAAGGTTCAACCACATCAGCAGTTACTCTTGTCCTCTTGCAGCGTTTCCCACCAGTATCTGAGATTCAGCATAAGGGACGATGCTAAGGAGACATTTTTAAACCACTAAACTTTTCTATAGCTCTTTCATGCTCTGCACTTCTGGTCTCAGATCTGTTAGCTTTATCAGGGACCTACTTTTAGTTTGTATTTCTGTTTCTTTCTGTTTATCTTACCTGTGTGAAGACTAGGTTGTCAGTTTCCAAAAATCCTTTCCTGTCAGGAGACTGCCACTCTGTCACTGTACTTACAAGAAGATCAGGTAGTAGTCCATTTTTGCTTTAATCCACATACCTTTTCTTCTCTGTACATGAGGCCTCCTTATGAGATACTGGAGCAGAAGTTATTCTTTTTCCTCAACTGCTCATTTCTAAGTTGTCTACACTTACTAAACAAAAATGTGTATTCTTGATAATGTAGGCTAGTTAAATTCTGTACTTGCACATTTTACAGAGATAATCTTAACCCAGTATTTCTTTGGATGCATTTTGAACTCTGTACAAATCCGACTCTTTGTCCTCTCTGGATTAAATAATTCTAGAAATTCACAAAAAAAAGAGTTTCTGTAGAGAGTTTTTGTAAGAAATGAGCATTCTCTTGCAGCTTGCAGTTTTGAGAGCTTTTCCAGGTCTGGAAGAGATCATGACTTCCACCAAATGTAGTTTGTTGTGACCTGATCGGAGATTCAAGAACTGTGTTTCAGGGTGCTTGTAAAAATATGTGCCACGAATATTAGAAAGCATTATAGAATCATTGAATGGTTTGGGTTGGAAGGGACCTGAAACATCATCTAGTTCCAGTCTCCCTGCCTGTGCTACAACTAGCAGGCTCAGGTTGCTCAGAGCTCCATCCATCCCGGTCTTGAACATATCCAGGGATGGGGCATCCACTTCTCCGGGCAACATGTTCCAGTGCCTCACCACCCTCACAGTAAAGAATTTCTTCCTAATATCCAGTCTATACCTACCCTCTTTCAATTTAAAACCAGTGCCCCTTGTTCTGTCACTATCTGCCTGTATAAAAAGTCCATCTCCCTTGCTTTTATAAGCCCTCTTAAAATACTGGAAGGCTGCTGAAAGGTTCTAGGTCTTCCTGGAGCCTTCTCTTATCCATGTTCTCAGTGTTTCCTTGTAGCAGAGGTGCTCCATCCCTCTGATAATCCCTGTGGTCTTCCTCTAGGCTTGCTGTGACAGCTCTGTGTCTTTCCTGTGCTGGACACCCCGGTGCTGGATACAGCACTCTGGCTGGGGTCTCACCAGAGCGGTGTAGAGGGGCAGAATCACCCCCCTTGACCTCCTGGCCATGTTTTTTCATGCAGTCCAGGATAGAGTTGTTCTTTTGGGCTGCAGGCCCACATTGCCAGATCATACCCAACTTTTCATCAGTGCAAACCCTCATGTTCTTCTCAGGGCTGCTCTCAGTGAGTTTCCCACTCAGTACTCACACCTGGTTTTGCCCCAACCCAGGTGCTGGCCTTGCACTTTGACTTGTTGAACTTCATGAGGTTCTGTTTGTCTCACTTCTCAAGTTTGTCCATATCCAAGTAGATAATGATAGTTCTTAAGTTTTTTATTAAGTTTTTGGATTTTATGTCATATTAAGTACTACACGATTAATAAATGTAGATTTCTTCTAGGCTAGATTTTTCAAATGGAAGAATAAATTCAAAGTTCCCTCATCCCTCAAAACTACTGCATAAAACGGCTATGGTCCATGAGGCAGTAGAGATCATGGTTCTTTTAGGTATCTTCTTAATAAGAAGAACTAAACTGGAAGGAAGCCAGGCTGTCTGTTATGAACACAACACACAGCCTGATGCAGGGTAGTGAATTCTCATTGTGGCTCTACAAAGCGTTAATGAAGTTCTAATTTAAAAAGCAAACAGAAAATCTCTACATTGCACCATGGGGACTCAACACATTTTATCACATTGTATTGTGACTAATATTAATATTGTTAATTAACAAGCTTTCTTGAGATCTAGGAATATTATGGCAACAAGTTTCTATTTTTTTTTTAAGACTGCCTAATGTTTCTCAGTACCTCCAAACAGAGGAGTGGTGAAATGGAATAATCTAAATTATCTACTCATTCAGAACCTCAAGAAAGGAAATGTATTTTGCCAATAACTAAAATAAATACATCTCAATTTAACCCTTTTTTTTTTACTTTAAAATCGAGACACAGAAACTTGCCATACTGAAGGATAGAAGCATTACTGGATCTTCTTAAGAGTGGCCAATATTTATCTTTAGAGGAAAATGAAACTTAGGCCACTTCTCAGTGAGAGATCCCACACAGGGATTTAATGGGATTTAACTAACGCACTTTGAATTCATACCATTAATTAATTTGTCTTAACTTTCCCTCATAACTCTGCATAAACAGGATCTAAGTGACTACATATGCCTTTGCCTGTATAAATCCAGTCACTTGACTGTATCTAGGTATTTTTCCAGTACTATAGTTTCACACAGGACGTACTGCTCCAGCACCTAGCAATTTAAAAATACTAAATGGAATGGCAAAATCTTAAGTGTATAGAAAGTAGGTGATATCTTCCTTTTTCTCCTTGGGTGGCACTTAGGAGTGGCTCTGCTAGTTTGATGTTTGATATCATGATTTGTTTTAGTTTTTAGTGAGGCTGCTAGTTTCTTGTTGTCTTTGTAGTTTATAAAATAAATTATTTTTAAAAAGGCAAAAAAACCTTGGGGTTTCACCATCATAATATGTGTTAAGTGGTTAGAATTAATATATTACAAAAATCTGTTGTTCAGAAAAGTTTAGCTCCTTGTCACAACTCTTTCCTCCTCATGTTTTTGATACTGGAATATTCAACTCTTTTCTGAAGTGGTACTACAGAGGAGGCACAGAGGCTGTTCTTTGTTAAATGTTATATCAATCTAACCTTCAATCTCATATAATGAAATGGTGTAATCATCGTTTTCATTGCTGTGTGGTGTCAGTAGGGTGCTCTTTAACTGTCTGTTTTCATTACTGAAATTTGCATTTCTCCAAGTACAGCCTTAATCAGATTTTCTCTGTTGATGAAATGTGGACAGTACTTGATCTCTCCTGGTCTCTTCCTGTGGTTCATGGAAACTTGGTGCAATTTGGTATGAAAGAAGATTTTTTTTGTTACAGGCTGTTAGGAACTGTTTTGTATCAGGCAGAGTCTGCGGGCCTTCTGCGTATGCCTGTTGTGTGATTGCCTATCTGATTCACATGGTTTGTCTTTACAGGCTAAATAAAACTGTTGATTTTGTGATAACAGCTTAGTGGTTTGTTGATGGAATATAACACCAACTATATGTGTATTGAAACTATGCTCTGAGGAGATCACAAGTGTTAAATAATCTTTTTATGACTTACCAAGGTTTTGCCATCAGGTTTTCACCTACGCTTTTTTTTGAAGATTTTTTTTAAAGCAAAAAATGGAAAAAGTTTTCCAATTGTCTTTGTGCATATGTAAACTAATATCTCTGGTTCTGAAGAAAAATCATCTAAAAAGCAACCTTATTTAGGCTGACTTCTGTTTTGTAGTTTGATTACTGAATTGTTCACCTACATTTGCATAAATCCAGAAACACAAACCCTTATCAGAGCACTGGATACACAGAGTGTTCTCTGGTCCATTTTAAAAGGTTGGGTTTTCCATGTTCTTTTGGCAAGGTTTAATCAAGGTTTAATTTTTTGCGTATTTGACATTTTTGCTGTTGCTCCTTTTGCAGGTCCAATGATGCACCAGCAGCCTCCCTCCCAACAATACAACATGCCACAGGCAGGTGGCCAGCATTACCAGGGGCAGCAGCCACCGATGGGAATGATGGGCCAAGTCAACCAAGGAAATCACATGATGGGGCAGAGACAGATTCCTCCATACAGGCCACCACAGCAAGGTAGGAATTCACTTCAGTATTTTTACATTGATTTTAAATAACCCTGTTAAAACCATTTTACATCACTTTCTTGCTAACACCAAATTTCTGTCAGGTAATTTGCTGTGACAGACTTTGTTTGTACATTCTTTTTGTTACCCTTTTTAAGGGTGGTTCTTGCAGCAAGAGATTACTGCTATCACCATGAAATGTGAAGACAAGTTTGTTTTCTTTTTCCTTTGGTTCTTTCTGAGATTATGCATTCTGAAATTATGCATCTCAGATATGCTGATGCAGAATTCTGTTTTGATATTTAAATGATAGGTACAGAAAAGGAACAGAGTACCTTCTTGGTTCTGAATTTGTTCAATTACAAACAAAGGAACAAAGTTCCACAATACTGAATCTCTTTTTTCTTTTTAGTCCTTGTCAACAAGGAATAATTTTACTTTTAACACCTTAGTCTGTTTTACACATATTCCTAAAATGAGCTCAAAACTTAAGTTTGATATATACAGTCTCAGTATAGTGCAGCTAAACAACTGTGTATTTGTATATGTAGATAGATACATTTACTTACTTTTTTAACTAAACCAGATTACATATGTTGTCTGTAATGCAACAATATGGGTGGGGAATACATTTGAGAAATATTTCTCATACTAAACTCAGAAATTAGCAGGCTTTATAATAGAGAAAACAAGTTATTTACGTATTGACTGGTTGTGGTTTTTCAGGCCCACCACAGCAGTACTCAGGCCAGGAAGACTATTATGGGGACCAATACAGTCATGGTGGACAAGGTCCTCCAGAAGGCATGAACCAGCAATATTACCCTGATGGTAATCTCTCATAAATGTTAACTTTCCCATTTTCTATACCTGCCCAATACTAATGTAGTCATATGCCCAAAATTAGGGGATGAGGCAAGAATAGTAATTGGATATCATACCTCACATTTACAAAACCTTCCAAATTCAGAATTGTTACTACAGTTTAAGTTACTATGACTAGTTAAATTTACAACTTAAAGCATGTAATTTGTATTATTCCCATTTGAAACTCTTAACAGTTTTAGTATTTCAAAATGAATGGAAATAATTGGTTTCTCTCAAAGAATGGAGAGTTCCTTAGCATATCTAGTATAATTGAGATGAATTTAAACAGTCATAATTTTATTATCAATAAGAGAGGGGGCGATATCCTATTATTAAAAATTTTACTGAACTGAAAAAACTTGCTAAAAAGATGTGGGTTTTTTCTGTAAAGACTCTATTTTTTTAACTTAATGTTTAGTTTTCATGTAAGTCGCACAAATGTGTTATTGCTGACATGGTATGGGCCTTCAGTTTAACATTTATATAGGAATAAAATGGTCCCTGCCCTGAGGATAATGGAAATGTGAATCCTCTTTGGATGTCCCCTCAATGCTTTCAAGACAAGACTGAAACTTTGAATTTCATAAATGCGTCCTCCTGCCTCTTGGAATATGGAGTGCTGAAGGCTACTGAATTGTGTTTTAAGTTAGAAGAGTTGAAATTAACTTGTTTTCAGGCCGAGCAGACACTGGGAGAACAAAGATCCTGACTTCTGACTATTGTGATAACCATGTGTGCAACTTAATGGTATCTTAGGAAGTTCAAGAAATGGGGTAGATGTTAATGTTTAAAAAATGTATACAAAGCAAAGCTGTGTAATTGCCAAAGCAACTACTCATTGGAAATAAAGGGCTACCAGTCAGTTATTTGAACTTAATTTCCATTGATTTTAAATTGATTAATTTCCATTTTTTCATTTCCATTTTTAAAAAATTGATCTTGAGATACATCAAGCCACATCTGTATAAGTATCCATGTGTTAATTTCTGGAGATGTATGTGCAGAGTTACTTTACAAGTTGTATTAACTGGTAATTATTCAGCTTTCATTTTGGAACATTTATGTACACACATGAACACTAAACTGTTACAGGCAATTTACTGTAGTAAGGGCATTTTGATGTTACTATCAACAGCTCTCTGGCAGCACAGATTACTTCTAAGATCTGTTCCTTCTAAAGAGTCATCTTATTCATTACCTCATTATTACTCTTACGTAGAATACAAGGAGTGTATGTTTTATGATTTGTTTTAATGGTTATGTATGTATGTAAGATTCAGTCAATGACGTATTGTACAGTTGCAGACCTGATAACAAAATCACGGAGTTTTAGAACTGTTTCCTCCTTTCCTTACTTTTTATTTTAAAAATTTATTCCAAATTTCTATGATTTAATTTTGAATGGAAACCAAATTTTGGAACGTATTCTTGACCAAGTTAGCAATAAGACCTATTTTGATCATCTGTGAGACAAAATATAGGTGTGCTAAAACCAACAACAGGTGGGGTGCTTACTGCATATATTGGTTTCTGAATCCAAGATGCCTGTATAGAGATGTCTGAATAGAAAGGTTTGTTTGTAATGAATCTGCTCAGGACTGGAATGTAAGAGGAAAAATTTTCTTAAGACTTTACGTAGGAATTCTGTTTGTAGGGAAAACCTTGAGCGTGTGTATTTCTGTCATTTAAAAACAGAATTTAACATAGATGATGGTTCATAACTTTATTGAGCTTTATTTGTTATATTTCACACTGCTTTTAGCATATGCTTTTGAATTGGAGATCAGCAGAACAGGTGTTAGACAAAGTATGATAATTGCTTTCTTTGTTCATTCTAATTTAATTCAGGTTATTTACATGTGAAAGGCCTAAATGCTTTCATTTTTTTTTGAGTGAAAGATGAAGTACTTCCCCCCCACTCCCCCAACAAGGATTATCGGAAGGTTAAGACCATCCCTTGCTGTGATGTTTCTGAAACTACTTCATTAAGCCTTTTTTTTCCCCTGTCACATGTTAATTCAATATGAAAGGAAATCATATTATTAAGTCTTTGGCTAATACAATTGAAAATTCTTTTTCATGTATATCCGGTTGAATTTTTTTTTTTTTTTTCATTTTTCTGAGAAATGAAATATTTTTAGGGTTTTCACTCAGAGGCCATTAACGTTTCTTCCTGTCTCTTGTCGAATTGATGTAGGTCATAATGATTACGGTTATCAGCAACCGTCGTATCCTGAACAAGGCTACGATAGGCCTTATGAGGATTCCTCCCAACATTACTACGAAGGAGGTATCTATATACCTTCACACACATACGCACATACATTCCCCTCCCTCCCCCACCCTCAACGGGAACAGAAACTCTTGCACAACACAACTTATACCCATGCAAAGCTCTTGTAGAATACTAGTTGCTGGCTGTCTTGGAAATGGCAGGGAACTTGAAGCCTTCAGAATAATTTCTTGCAAACACCTAAAATATATAACCACAACTTGCCATTCTAACAACAGTAAAATGACTAAAACACTCTAGAGTTTTTTTTTTTTAATGTCAGTGGAAATTTTTATTTAAACATAAATTTGTTGGTTCAGTTGTATATCTTTTTGTGTGTGTACATATATTTTGTATAATTATAGTGCCGTTAGGAAACAGCTTGCTGATCTTGTGTAGCTAGTCTGTGCTCTTGTAGCTGTCCTTAATTTTGTCTTTTTTTTTATTTTATTTAGCATAGTCATGATCTTATGACTGTGATGTTCCAGTAAATGTAATGCTCGTTTGGCAGAGATGCTGAAAATGCTGCAGTTCAACTTTGCAAAATTGGCTTTAACTGCAGTTTGTTTGGCCGAGTTCCTTCTGTTTGGTTTGAGTTTTCTTTGTTTTGTTCAGTTTTTGAAATCAATATTGCATTTTCATTTTGTTCTTGTGTTGTTGGCTGTGCATCTTAGAAGGAAAAAAATAATAAAATAGGTGTCTTTATGAGTTTCTGCTTTCTTGCAATGATCTTACAGGAAACTCGCAATATGGTCAGCAGCAAGATGCATATCAAGGACCACCCCAACAGCAGGGTTATCCACCACAGCAGCAGCAATATCCCGGCCAACAAGGCTATCCAGGACAACAGCAGGGTTATGGTAAGAACCTGAGGACACAGACAGCTGTCACAGAAAGGACTAGGAGAGAGACCCTTGTTGTGTGCTATTCCATCCCTAATTGACTGTGTCCAGAGGCCAGGCTTGCACAGAACAGCTCTTTGCCTGCAGTTTCACTGGGCTGAAACAAGAAAATGTGGAAGGTGGCATCTTTTGGGAATTAGATCAGTTGGCAGTCTGGGAGAGTGTGGTAGCACATAAAACCAAATGTGACTAAACAGCACTGTAATGGGTGTGTGTAATTTAGAAGGACCCAGAAATATTCTGCTCTTTTCTGTCTTCTGTAGGTGAACACACTCACGAAGATGACAACCCCATTAATATCTTGATTTGCCACTTAAAACAGTCTTGTAAAAACTAGTTTAAAACTTCATTCAACATATACGAATCATTCTTTTCAAATTCTTGTACTGATCAGTAGAAAAATGACTGTAAGCATTGACAATGCAGCTTTAAAGACACTGTGCCTTATAAATTTGCACTAGTAGTCCAAACCTTCTGACACACAGTAGGAATGAGAAGTCCTCTGCCACAAATCTCTGGATTCAAGGAAAACCTCCCAAAAAGGAAACTTAAAGTAGTACTATGTAATTTTTGTGCATTAGTTCTAAAACACTTCATGTCAGAAGAGGATACTGAAACAACTACTATTTTAAGTTTTACTTGCTTGCATAGTGTAAACCATACATATTTATCACAATGAAGAATATAGGAGAAGGAATCTCTGAAATTCCATAAATTCCATGTATTTTAGCTTTTTTGCAGGCTTAAATGCTAAAGCTTTCAGCATTGTGTGTATGGGAGGAAATGCATGGGTAATTTGTTTGCCATGTAGATAAATGCCAGATTCACATGAAATCCAGTTACGTTGAGACAGAGTTAATTTTTAAGAGGATCCACTGAGATTTACCAAGTGTTCTACTTCTGGAGGTTATGGATCAATTGATAGTTGTAAAGTAATACTTGTAGCTGCATTCTATAAACATAATACAGGAACAGACTGAAGGTCAGAGTGGAGGTCCATGTAGATCAGATCACTGCTCTGAACTTTGTAAGTAAAGAAATAAAATCCGATTTATTCTGAAAGTTTAGGAGAAATACTAGAATAAAAGGGGTTAGGAAAATTTCTGGAGCCACTTACCCAACATAATTCATAAATCAGAATAACATATTTTTCAGTTTCTGGTTTCTAACAGAAATTGTTATTGAAGTTCCATTTTTTTCTATGAAATGTGTCAATGAATATTTAGAATTCAGCTATAAAGAATTACCATGAATAAATAAACCCATGTTCCTTTGTCAGATAAACACAGCACTTTAAAGATGTTGTATTCTTGCTCAATTTAAAATTTAATTGCTTTCTAATTTGCAAAAATAAATCAATATCTCAGTCATTATTATCAATCTTTAAGGTTTTGTTTCACTGTGGAAGGCTGCAACTGTGTAGTTCAAGGGAATTTGAGACCCGAGGAGAATGGTAATAGCTTATGGAGCTTTTCTTCTCCAGGTCATCTTTCTCATTCTCTTACAGATCCAAAATTACTTAAGGAGTTATCAGCTGATGTCATGTTAATGTCCAATGCCTGTAGCTAAAACTAGCCCTCTGTAGCACTGCATCACAGTTGCTAAAACACATCTGTTTCTTCTGAGGGGAGGGAAAAAACTGATTGGTTTGTTTTAAAAGAGAGCGCTTCTGAAGAGCTGCAAGGCTTCAGCTCTGAGAAGTAGAGACCCTGTTTTTAAGCTGTGGTCCACTGCAAAGGATTCTTACGGAGTGCCACTGAAATACAGAATACTTCATCTCTCCCAGTGCTGGAGGATGAGGATAATTTTGTTTGGGACACAGGCTGCACTGCCTGGTGGTGGTAACGTGCAGCTTCCAGTGGTAGACTGGCTGAGTCGCTGTGAATAGTAACAGAAAGTTGTACTTGCAAAAGGGCTACTTCTTTTACAGACAGAAAAAGACAGGAGTTAAAGTTTTGGGTTTTTTCCTAGCCTTTTTCTGGAAAATTAATATTACCAGAGGAGTATGGAATAGAGGGTGCTTTTTTACATCTCACAGTAGCTTTTACTGCTTGTCACATCTCGCATTTTATACGTGTATAACTTGCTTGCCTGACACCCCATCCATGATTGCCTGCTGTGGTGTGAGACTTCACTTTCTGGCAGCACAGTACTGCTGGTCTCTTCAGAAGGTCCAGATGTTAAACATAGCTGGTTATCTTGCTGCTCCTAGCATTAGAAAATTCTGAAACTGAAGCAGCACACATCAGGAGACTGCCTTCCTAAATCCTGGAAAGGGCTCATATTTATCATTTCTTGCCTTGTTCTTCTCTGTCCTGTGACCTTGTATGTGGAACTGCATGCGTTGATATTAAATAATGAATATATAAATAAAAGTCAATGTTTCTGTGGTTGGAGCACAGGCCCTGCTTTCCAGGAGGCAAGGGGGGCCACTCAAAAGATCTAATTGCACAGTAGTAATATTTCTTAGCCCTGGTTAGCCTTAAAAATCAGTGCTTTTACTATTCTCGTCTTTCCAACATCTTAAGCAGTCTTCTTTTTTCTTTTTTTTTTTTTTCATTTAATGATCCCTAGGCCCCTCTCAGAGTGGTCCAGGGCCTCAGTATCCCAATTATCCACAAGGACAAGGACAGCAATATGGGGGATACAGACCCACGCAGCCTGGGCCACCACAGCCACCACAGCAGAGGCCTTATGGATATGACCAGGTATTCTTTTGTTTGATGGGAAAGTTGTGATTCTTATATACTCAGTTGATAATCTTAGATTCTGGACATTTAAACTAATGAATTTGAGGACATGGTCTTTCAGTCATGTACATACAATTCTCATGGAGTTCATTTCTTGGTGAGTTACCAAGAATCATTTGTAAGGAATTGTGATTAGTCATTCTCTCTTGAGTTTGCTGAGTTTTAATGCAATTTGGCAAAGTGAGGCCTTCCCAGCAGTACTTTTGGACCTTAAAAATTAAGGTGATGTGTTTCATAGACGGTGAATGACTAATATGAAAGATGATGCTTCTATATCTCATGGTGGATCATTTTTCATTACTGCTTTGCAATGGAAATGGTTGAATTTATTTTCCACAAACACAAATTCTAATCCTAATATTTCTCTTCAGTTGCAAAAGCACCTCAGGTGTGCAGCTGAGGTCCTTCAGCTGCAGAGCATATGGGGAGACATGAAACCTGCTTTTGCACAGATTTTTTCTGAGTAGTGTAAGGGGGCAGTGAACATGGGAAAGAAGTGAGCCAAAAATCAACTGCTTCATTCTTATCAATGCCAAGACAAGTTTAAAACAAACAATTGCCACCAAAACTTGAGGCTGGAGTTGTAGTGAAGGGCTCTTGTAAAAAAGCTGTCTTAGAATTAAAGGATGAAACAGGTTTTTTTCCTTGTAAAAGGTTAACTTGTAAAAATCCAAACTTTCCACAATGAATCATTCAGAAACGTCATTAAAATGTACACAGTTACTTTCCTTGGTCTAAACAACATAAACTAAATGATAAAGTTGAGGGTCTTTTGTCTAAATAAAATCTTGGTATGTCAGTAGAAGATCAGTAGAACTTCCAAAAAAAAACTTTTTCTGAGGAAGTGAGAATTGCCCGCAATTTTAAAGAACAGTTGGCTTTCTTTCTACAGAAATCAGAAAAGACAAGAAAGAAGGAACAAACTCTTTCAGTATGGTAGTTTAGAGATGCAGTTTCTTTTAATTATTTAACAGATAAACAAAATGTTTATGCACTGACCTAGTAGCCTCTTCTGAAAACAGTAAGCTGCAGGAGAATTCTTTGCTTGTGGCCAGTATACGGTCAAGGAAACTTAATCACAGTTTGCCAGGTTTTTTCCAGCTTTCCTTGCAGTAGAAGTGGATAGCCCTCTCTGTTGATGGGCTATGTTCCTCCAGTTTGTGCAGTCTTAAATCCCACAGGGAAACTCAATTATAGAACTATCTTTCATATTGGCCATTCCCATAGGTATTTTGCTGCTTAAATTCTCATCTGGCAGCTGTTGTGAAACTCTTCTCCATGACTGATGGTTATATTATAATGGAACATAACTGACATTGCAACATCAAACTAAAATGTAAAATACTGCCTTGTTGTGATGATACTTAACATGGAATGGTGGCAGGATCACAGTTCGGAGCATGTTCACTTCCTAGCACAGTACTTCTTTCTGCAAGCCTTGAACCCCATGATGAAGGATCATGGTAAGCTTATAGCACTGATGCTTTCACCTCTGCCCACCTCTGCAATACATGACATTCTGTCAAAAGAAACAGAGACTGTCAGTAAGGGTGGTAATTCTGTGTATCAGTTCTATGGAATAATTGCTTCCCGTAGGATATGTGGACTAGTTCTTCATGTTCACCAGGATGTGCCTTGGTTTTGAAATACATGTACCATTATTCTGTAATGCTTGATAGATTAATAATTTTAGGTATCTCTGTGTCATGGTTAGTTTCCTAAATTACTTTGAATTTAGGTGACCATGACTTTTTGAAATAATTTTCAAAGATTAGGTGGGAAGTAATCCCCATCTTTTATTTTTTGATGATGTTCTGCTAATTTCACAGCAATCTGTTGAATGTAAAGGTATACTCTTTTGATCAAATTAGGTTCCTGGCCCTAAATTCATGTCATCGGTCTTACTTCTACATTAAAGAACAAAGTATTTTTAGTGATAGGAAACTACACCAGTTACTCATATCAGCATATCATTTACTTTTATTTGTTTCCACCTTTTAACATCACAGTTTATTTAGATGGTCTTCCAGTTACGGCTTTTAATACAGGAAAATATGTCTTGTGGTCTGATTATGTATTTTGAATTTTTTTTTAGGGTCAGTATGGAAATTATCAACAGTGAAAAAATAATCACATTCCGGTAGGCAAAATCTATTAGCAGCCATATTGTCTCCTCAGCACTGTGGACATCTTCCCAAGATGAGAACCTCCCATTCCATCTAGATTTTGGAAAAATCTTGTGGCTGTTTTATGGTATACAGTCTTTATGGGTTAATTGTTAAAGGCTGTAGATGCTCAGAAACTAGTTTCACATCTCTACTCTAGATGGCAATATTGGACAGAAAATCTGTGACATAACAATTTGCAGTGAGTTGAGAATTGTGTGTCAAATAGACTGTTACAGACTGAGAGGTGCGAACAGCTTTGTATGTTTATGAAGGTTATGGGAATTTAATATTTTTTCCACAGATTTTTTTTGTAGGGGGAAAGGGGAAATGCACACTTTTTACAGCAGCAATATTTTGTATATTATGTTTTTCATGTGGTGAATATGCAAGACAGTACACTACTCGCTGGGCAGGATAACAAATCTACTGTTAAAAATGGGTAGAGGCATGATAAATGCTTGATTGTATTAGTCTCGAAATGGTGTACAATAAAGATAACAGTGAAAAGATGGAGAGCATTCTATGTCACTGATGGGTTCACGTACAAAGATTGAGAATCCCAGTTATCTAAATGGGAACATAATTAAGGACAGTGTAATATAGTCTTGTGCAAAGATGAATTTTTTAAGCTTTCCAATTTTTCTGAGTGAAGCGGTTTTGTAAAAATTGTTTCTAACATAGTTCGACAATTTTCTGCAACATTTTTTGGGTAACAAGATAAACGTTAGGGTTTTATTTCTCAAGTGTTTTGTCAGAGCTTTGCATAAGCAAGCTGTAATCCTTCTTAATAATTGCAATAACAAAGAAAATGACAAGTGTTAATTTTACTTGGCTTGAATATGCAAAGAACTTGAAAAAGAATATGGAGAACAGGACTGTATTGTATAAGTGTATTTTAACCTTTAGTTGAATAATTTGTATGTATCAAAATAGCCTAGAGGACTTTGTAAAACCTATCTAAACTTTGGTTGTGGTTTAGGAATGATATTCCCCAATTTTAGTCTTCCCAGTGACACACCCCAAACCATGCGCCGCTCACTTGCTCCCCACCCTCCCTCCCCTTCCCCTGTGGCAAGCTGGAGAGGAGAACTGGAGGGACAAAAGGTAAAGATCACGACTTGGGAGAACAATTTACTGGAAACAGCAATGAAGTTAGAAAACGAAAGTAACAGCAACAGTACCAGTGCCAGAGGGTGCAAGAAAGAGGCGAAGGATTCACACGCAGTTGATTGCTCACCATGCAGAGCCCGTTCCCACCGATGCTACACAACCTGGAAGGGTCCCTGGAAAATGAGGTGTCCCCTCCTGGCTACTGCAGAAATTAACCCCATCCTGGCCGGAACCAGGACAGCTTTTCTGACTGGGAGTTAGTAACTTTAGAAAGGGGGCATTTTTGTTTGCATCTTATTTTTTTTAATTGGTTTACATGAGACCAAGGGGATGCTCTATAACATCAATTATAAAACCTGTTGGTGAGGCAAATGCCAAATTTTGTTTTGAACTGCATTAATGCTTACAGTGTTGCATGTGGGAGAGTGGGAGGCAGCACCTTGATCAATAATGATAGTACACAAAAAAATTGGTTTTGAAGCTGAAGCTTTGCAGCTGTGTATCTGATAAAGAAATGGATATTGTGTTCTGCAGAAATATATACATTCAAGAATCTTTGGCAACTTTTAGGAATGATAAAACTTAAAATTAACCTGGGAGTAAAACAATATTTTGGTTTTTTCAGTTGGCAATCAGTGTTCAGGGGGAAGAAGAAAACTGGTGTTCATATCATGTATGACATTATACATGGAAGACGAGATTTTCAATTTGTGCATTCTTTTTAAAGGGAAAACAGTTTTCTTAAAAGTCAGTAGAAACTACACATCAAGGTTTGAACAGATAAGGCATGAGGAACATTATTATGAATTAAAAGCTTGTAGGTTCTGTGCCAATTTTCCACCACTGTGTACTTCATTGCTATTTAAAACTGTACTCCATCAATTCTAACGGAAGAATAAATTATTTGTGATTTTAATTTTCTCATTTGTTTCTTTAAATTAGATCCCTATCACTCTGATGTCTCATCTGGAGACTCTGCTGTGGGTTTTGATTTTGAAGACATTTGGCCAGAATAACCAAACCGTATTTGCAGTCTAGGACTTGATCAAAATTCTCTTGCCATAGCCAAGTTAATTAGAATTAACTGTTCAGTAATCAGCATGTTGTGTAGGTTGTTTGTTAAAAAATTCTTCCTCTGAAAAGGAAGGTCCATGAGGCTATAATCAAGATGACTGAATTAGATAAATGAGTTGACAAGGCAAAAATGTGTTGAACCCAACCTGGTGTAGATATGTTATCTCATTTGAAATAAGCTCAACTGACATTAAGAAATAATTTGTCTTGCCAACCCATCTTCTGTTGTCTTATTCTCCTTTTTAATGGAAACTAAAATTGCAATTTTAATAAGCAGAATTTCCTCCAGGGTTTCCTTCCTAGAGACTACTGCATTTGCAAGGTTTAATTGTTTTATAACAGTCCTGTTTCGTAAAACTTTTTAATTGGTGGTGACAAAAATTACCTTATTCCTCTGATACTATGCCAAAAGAATAACTTGAGAGGAGCTAGCTCCATGCAAAAGTATTTCTACTAAAATCATGTATTGAAAAGGAACCTGTATTGCCTAAACAAAAAAACAAGCAGGAGTGCACGACAGGACCAGTAGGAAAGGACAAGATACAAGGTTCATTTTAATAAGTCTTCCTTATTAAATGAAATTCAGCCAATAGGAAACTAGTAAAGAAAAGTGTTGCAGTTGGCATTTAATATGTAGAATATATAAAATAAGAGGGGACTGACACAGCAAATCAAATACATGAGCAGAAATGATAAAAATGTTCAGAGTAAAGAGGAGGGGTTAATTCATTCAGTGACTTTTAGTTATCATAGGGTTGTGATTTTTGCCATTGTATTTTTCTCTCTTCAGACTTTTTATTTCCTTTTCTGTTCTGTGAATGACTCGCAGAAGGGAGAAGCTGGCTCCCTGTTTCAATTGAAATGGACTTCACAATGTTGTAGCATAAGGAAGCAAACGTGCTGTTTTATAGGCAGGGTAAATGTATCATACTGCAGAAGACACTTCCATTTTCATACCTGAATTACTCCAAAATGTGTAAAGTAATTGATTTTTTTTTTTTAGAGAAAATGCACCAGATTGAATAGGGGAAAGGACTTCAGTGCAAAAATACCATTGTATTTCTACAGTTCTCACCACAGAGGATGCTGAAAGACTACAATGGGATTAAAAAAAAAACAAACAACAAAACAACAGATTTGAGATTCAAAAAAAGGGAGAAAATATTTAAAATTACAAAATTAAGAGAAACTCCAGCAGGTCTAGGTGGAATTCTGCCAGAAGCCCTGAAGAAGTTCAAAAAGAAAGTTGCAGGTTTTCCCTACATGTACAACAGTTGCTGTATCATGAAACAGAAGCATAAGGATGAAATCCTGTGAAATGAACCCAGATAAACCTGACAAGAATAAGTACCTGTCCAATGTAGTGAGTTTTAAAAAAAAAACCTAAGCTAGGATGATATGTTCATTAAACAAAAAAACCAAAAGAATAAAAGCTGACCCTCGGTCTGCTAGAATTACAGTAAAAACTCAGCACAGTCTGAGGGAACTGATCTTTATGTTCACAAAGCCTAAAGTTCTCTGAGAAGTGGCTACCATTAAAAAAAGTGTGGAGTAAGGTGGACTATGAAGCACTGGGAGTGGGATAAGATGGCGAGGGGAGAATAGGAATAAAAGTGATGGAGACTGGTAGCAACTTATACTGGAGCTCTCTTGAGATCACCGATTAACACTTTAAAATACATTGGACAAAAGAACACCTATTTCGATAGCAAAATGAGGTGGAAATGGTGCTGCTTAGATTGTGCAGGACGTAAAACTAGAAATGGACATGGCAGAACTTAAGAAATTACTGATGTTTACCAATACAGTATTGGAATACAGGATAATTCCTGTTTACTCATGCATAGCTATTCAGCTGTCAGGAGTAGTTCACCAGCTAACACAGTAAAACTTGTGTTCAGTGGGTGTCAGGAGTCACAGTGCCACCAAAATATTCCAAAAGCAGTGCTGTGGAATGCGTAATGAAATACGACCGTACTGGTAAAGAGTTTTTTTCAGTTCAGAATTAACTGTGTTCAGCCTTGCCTCTCCCATATCAAAAAGATGCTCCGGTAAAAGGTAAGTGGGTAACGAATGGCCAAGAACAAACAGAGAATGTCTGTGATTATTTCAGATGTCAGTATGTGTAAACTAGCAGTAAAACAACTGTGATTTTTGTAAGGGTACAGACAATGTCATGAAATTAAAAGCAACACCTTTGAAATTGATAGCAGTGCTTCCTATGGCATCCAGAACTGCAAACTCAATCCCATGGGTTTAGTAGGATTAAAGACTGAATTGGATAGATGTACAATTATGTAAAATTGGTTAGGTTGGGAAAAACCTTTAAGATCAGTGAGTGCAACCATTAGCCCAGCACGAGTTCACCACTAACCCACGTCCCCAGGTGCCAGGTCTGTTAAATACCTCCAGGGATGCCAACTCCACCACTTCACTGGGCAGCCTCTTCCAATACTTGACAACGCTTTTGGAAGAGAAACTTTTTCCAAATATTCAATCTAAACCTCCCCATGTGCAATTTGTTAAGTTGGTGAGGGGAGAACAGGACTCCTGTCCTATCACCTGTTATTTGGGAGAAGAGCCTGACCTTCACCTTGCTGCAACCTCATTTCATGTACAATTAAATTAGGACAGATGAAAAGCTTATTTTAAAAGAATGTTAAACCTTCATGTTTCACAGCTGTATGCAACAAGCAGCATTCTGGAGTGTAGAATATATTATTCTGTTGGTGCTTTGACAGTCAGTGTTGGGGGAGTATATGTATTTTTTTTTAATTGTCACGTTTAGAATGTCACTGTAAAATGTGAGAGGAGGCGACAGACTGTTGGTGTACATTCCAAAATCAAAGTGTAGAGCTGAACTGGGGTAGCAGTGTTCTATTCAGAAAACTATTTTTTCACTATGGTGAAATATATCTCCAAAATAATATAAATAGTGAAATACTTAGATTTCAATTTTGAAAAATGCTGGGTACTTTCACTCAACTCTTAAGCTTTCCATGACATAATTTTTCAGGAAAACTTCTGACTAATCCTGCAGAATGTCTGTTTTTCCCTGCTTGAGATCTGATGATTTTACAAGAGATTTTTCTGTTTTCTGTAGATAAAGTTTTCTGATTTTCTCTTAACTATTCACTTGTTGGTCTTATGAAATGAAGGTAGTTCAGTATGTCAGTGGCTTCACATAGGTACACCTTGGGTTTTCAGTGGGAAGAGCTGTGTGGGCTGCAAAGGAAGCTGCTGGAATAGCCAGACCCATAGTCGGTGAACTCTTCAGGGCGCTGTGTTACTTTCACTTGCCTTGGCACTTTTTAAACAAATGGTGTAGGTGGATTGCCATGTAAATGCTTTTGCATTTTGGTTCATAATTTTCATTTAATCTCCAAGTTAATTTTACACAGCATAAATTCTAATCACCTAGTGCAGTCAGTGTTGCCAGAAGTGTGCTGGCATCTTGACACAGGTTCATTACAGATACTTTTATAGGAAAATGCTATTTGCAAGGGCAGGCTTGGTAGAAATACACATTTTGTTTTTATGAAATTAAGTTCCATCAGTTGTACTTCCTGATGTTTTCAGCAAATTTCAAGTTAAGAATTTTTGGTCCGCGGTATTAAGTTGCCACATTGACATTTTTCCAGATGTAGCTTTCGTTAGCCCACAGTCTTTAGACTTTCATTTCACAGGGCTACAATGTATACAAGAGCCACAGTTCTTAGTCTCTTTCTAAAATGCTAATTATGGCCTTACATGTTAAGATAGTTTTTTGCCAAGTTCATATGGTGTCAGTCTCAAAGGTTAATGATCAGAATCTCTTTTTTTTTTGTTTTTTTTTTTTTTTCCCCAGCAACGATGCAAATTATTTCAGAGCTAGCTCTTCTAGCTTGGGAAAAATGTTTGCCTTCTATCATGGAGTGCCTTCTTCAGAAGCTTACTGGTACATAAAAAGGGTTCTGCCTATAAACATGAGAGTTTCTGATGCCATAAGCACAGAGATCCTGCCCATCTGACTATGATGAAGTATTTGCTAGTGTGACACTGGCTTTGGATTTATCACCTGCTTCAATGTCCACGTAGGCTTGGGAAAGGTATGCACATGGCAAACCTGAGGCAGCATGAAGGTTTCTTTTGTATCCCCCAGAGTTTTTGGTTGATGGCAAGAGGTTGGTTTTAGGCCCGTAAATAGATGCTTGGTGAGTACGAGGATATCTGTCACGGCTGCAAGCACCTTGTGTGCATGCTAACGTGTCTAATGGAGCCTGTGCTCAGTGGTGCTTGTCACAGCTGTTGCTATGGTCTTGCTGTAAAGACAGCACTGATCCTCTATTGCCTCCGAAGCTTAGTTCTAAGTTGCCTGTTTTATTTGCCCATCAGTTTCACATTGCTTCATGTTTTCTGGCTCTCTGGCAGCAAAAAAGGAAGGCAGAAAAGCAGGAGTCTTACATGAGACCCACTCTGCTGATAAGGAACATGAGACTAATTGATTTGACTGCTTCAGTCGTTCTTTTGACTGTATTTCTGGAGTTTAAAATGTGTCAGACTTGAGATCTGCGGGCCAAGCACAGCAGAGGTGACTGGATTTCTTGATACTCTGCCCTATTATCACTGTTTAAGTGACCACTGACAGCAGCTGGTCACTTGGCTTCATGACCAGCTTCTATCAGCTTTTTGGTACTAGCGAGCTGGTGGGTCAAAGCACTTTGTTGGTTTTAAGCACTTTTTTGCTTTGGTTTTTTTTTTTTCAACTTTTTAGGCTGCCTGCTCTTCACTGAGAGTTGTTGCAGGAGAATGCTGCAGCCTGTTGTGGTGCTGGTGGGTATGTGGTTGTGTCTTTGCAACAGGTTGATCCAGCCACTCAGTAACTTGTAGGCTAACCCTATGTTGTGGCATCAGTAGTGCAGACAGTTTGTATGTTTAGATGAATATTAAGAAGCTCTCTCCTTTGCTGCTGTTTCTCATAGTGGGACCATGTTGGTCATCTGTTGTTTCTTACCTTTTGATCATGCCCATCTTCTAGAAGGGTAACAGGCAAGACTGTACTTGAAGCCTGACAAAGATGCAAAAGCAGAATTTCTGCTGGAGATACGGGGAGACACCTGTGACATGTTTTGAGTTTTGAGAACACTTTCTCCATTACTCTGAGGAGGCTCTGAGCACCAGAGATAGCTATGAATTAGTGGATTAACAATACATTTGGAAGCAGGGGCCTTTGGGGGAAGATCTCTACAGTGAACTGCTCCCTGAGTTTCTAAAAGATCACAGCATCTTCCAAACACCAGTACGTGTGAGGAGGAGGGTGCCCACGAGGTTTGATTCTGTTGCCCACTGGCCAATGACTCAGGAGTGGGAAAGTCCATTGCAAGGAAGATGGACAACAAAATCTCACTTGGCAAATTTTGCCAGGCAAAATCCATAAGGCTGTGTGGAACCTCTCCCAGCACTGAGTCCTCAATTTCTAGCGCTGCAGGCACCTGTGACTCCATCAACAGGAAGTTTGCTGCTCCTTTTATATGAGGATTTCTAGATTTTCACAGAGGTACTGACAGACCTCACTGTCCCAAACTGGGACACCCCTCTTCCACCATCTTCTGCACAAGTAGATCAAGACCTTCTCTTGAGAGCAGGAGGAACAGGTGCTCCTTTTTCTCCAGATAAATAAATATCCAAGCAGAGTAGATCCCTAAGTGCACTCGGGGAACTTGTGCCAACAGCTGTGGCATAGGGTCATGAAAAGATTTCATTTATGCACCATACTGCTCACTGATGAGTCTGAGAGCTATGTAGCCTCTCAAAGAAAAAAGTCATGTTTGAGTAAAAGGAGGTATAGAAAGCTTAGGAGGAGGAATGGTTGGTGAAAGTTAGAAACATCAGTAAGCATAAAAGGCTTCCTTAATGTAACCCAGGAGACTTGCAAGGACAAGTGACGGTCTGTAGCACCAGTGCCAACACAGGTGAGGAGAGGGGAGAATTTGATGGTTTACAACAACTTTGATGACTGATGGCATTCTCAGAAGGCAACAAGTCAGATAATAAACTAATACACACTGGAGGGGACCTAAGGGGGTCTCCAGTCCAACCTCCTGCTCAAAGCCGGTTCAGATCAGGTTGCTGACCATTCTCAAGGACGGAGACTGCACAACCTCTCTGGAACCATGACTGACTTTCCTCCATGTGAAGAAGTTTCTTCTTTTAGCCAGCCTGAACTGAACCTCTTACATTTCAGCTCATGCCTGTTGTCTCTTGCTCTCCAACCATGCACTGCCATGAAGTTCCTGGCTTGGTCTTCTTGCTAACCTACCTTTATATACATAGAGGTACACTGCTCTTAGGTCCCATCCCAGACCATCTCGTCTCAGCTGGACAAGCCCTGTGCTCACAGCCTTCTCTCAAAGGCCTCCAGCCTGGGGGCCCTCCACTGAATTTGCTTCACTTCCTCAATTCCTTTGCTGAGGGTGGGGCAAACCTGGACACAACACTGCAGGTCCTCATGCACAGTCAGTTCCCAGCTGTCAGAGTTGTCAGCACCCAAAAACAAAGTATCAGGAGCCAAAGATTATGTAGAATGAGGTGGCTTATATTATAAGATCAGAGGAGGAACAAGAATAAGGATACTGAATTGATAGGCTTAAAACTGCAGGTGTTCGTGTATAAATGCAGTAAGTGCAGGAACATACTGGAAGATCCTTAAGTGTATGATTGAAGCTATAACTCCATTGGCATAACAGAAATATGGTTCTATTCATTTATTTATTTACTGGTCTTGAACATTAACATACCACATCTTTTTTCACACTGAAGAGAGGAGATGCTTTGTCAGTGAATAAGGTGGTACATTTTCTCTGAGGCATGGAAGATTGACCAATTGAGAATGCATGGCAACAAGTTGGAAGAGACCAAGTACAGTCATCATGGTGAGATTTTACTATAGGAAACTTTATTGGGGAAAAAAATTCTGAGAAAGGAGTTGAGAATAGCTGGCAAGCCCTTAAAGAAATTACAGTATGGTGGATGTACAAATTATCCCAATGTGGAGAATCAAGAGCTCATCAGTGCCTTCAGCAAAGGAGAAAGTGCACTGAAAGCTCTCATTGTTAGGAATAAGCTTAAAATAATAGGAGAACACATTGAAATAAAATCAAGGCAAGCCACAAAATGAACTATAATTATTGAGAGATACTGGTAAAAAAAGAAGAGGTGGTTCATTACTTCTCAGAGAACAAAAGCTGTAGACAGTATTGCTGAAGAGTATTTAAGCTTAGGACATTGTTCCTAGACTTAGGTAAGAATAATCAGTTACACAAACACCTGATGAGGAGAAATTCATTAGGTGCATAGAATTTTACCATAGGTGCCACGTATTATTAGATTGCTAGCCCTATTCTAGGATCAAGGAACTAGTAAAATAACAGCAATAATAGCAGTAGAGTTCAGATTTGTTATCTTATCAGACCAATTTATGACAGAAGGAAAGACAGTGGGCACATTAGAGGTAGGATCTTGGTGGGGATAATTATCCCCAAATGACTACTGGCAAGAGGTGAGTATGGAAAGATGATGGTGGGGGCATCTCAGAGGGGAATAACATCTATTGATCATATTTATCAAACACAGTAAGCTTACCACAAGATCCATAATAGTATATTGGCTCATTATAGTACAAAACATATATTAGCTCTCACATAGATTACACCTTTACTTTTAAGCCCCACCAGCGCTGAGGGAGTCATGAACTTCAAGCAAAGGGTCTGATGGGGAGGGAGTTAATAAATGGTCTTGCAGAGAACCTGCCAGCTGCCACATTCCATGGAAATGGATGCTGGGAAACCAGCGGATGAAACTCATTTTGAACATCAGTTGCTGCTGTTACTCCATTGCACTCTTCCTCTTTTCAGCTTCAGAAAACATCCTTTAATTTTAAACTTTGCCTACACCAGTTCATAATGTTATGATTCAGTGGGTCCTGTACTCCTGAGTGATTTTCAACCTTATTAAGCTGTATTTCAAATTCCTTAATGGGTGCAAAGAAACTGCAACTTTTGGGGAGGTGAGAACCCAAGGTCTTTACCAAATAGGCTGTTCTTCGGTGCCATTTTCCAATCAAAGAATAGCTTGGATTGGAAGGGACCATAAAGGTCATCTAGTTCAACCTTCCTGCCATGGGCAGAGCCATCTTTCACTAGATCAGGTTGCTCAAATAATCTCCTATAGTTTTTTCTCTTTTTGATACTAAGAATGGTATGCTGTTCAGGCTATCCTTCCATCATCCTCTTCAGCTGAGCTGGAGATGTCCCATCTGGAGCTACAGACGGTGCCTGTGCTAGGGAAGGAGGCTGTATCACCATCATCAGTAGAGTTCCCATTCCCTAAACACCCTGGCTTTGAGTTGGGAGGAGGAGGAGGTAAAGAAGATCTTGTATGCTTCCTCCTTCTCTGGAGGAAGAAGCAAGTCTGCAGGGCAGCTGGGTGCCAGCTGCAGGGGGAACTGCACTGCCTGGAGTGGGGAGCACTGGAGTGGCACTGCAGAGCCCCTGCAAGACAGAGCTCAGGAGGAACGGGGCTTTAGAGTTACTGAACTGACCCACACCCATTGTGGGCCATGCTGGCTGCTGTGTGCACAAAAGCAAGGACTGCTGCTGAGGTGTGCTGATAAAATGCATCTGTACCACCTATGGATATTCCTTATCTGGCATGCACAGGGATTTGGGAGCAATGGAGGTGGGATGTACTGGGAAACAACCACCATAGTATGCATATTTTGGCACTTCATGGGATATCTGAGACCACAGGAGCAAAAACAACTACTTGTATGTTACCTCCAATCTCCTCATACTCTTAGGACTCTTCAGATCCCCCTTAAAGGTTTCTGAAGAGAATCCTAAAGGCTGCATCTCTCGTCAGCAGCCGTAGCTCGACCAAGTCACCAGGACTTAGTCCTTTAATTTCAACATCCCATCCTCACAAGTTATGGAAGCTTCATAGCAAAAGTTGAGTACTTCAAACCCTGCCAGTTAGAGCTCAGTCCTCATTCCCACATAAACACAACCATTTTGCAAACATGATCTGATATTAATTACCCCCCTGGCACCAAAAGTCAGGATTTCCTGATGCAGCCCGCTAATGTAAAATGCATTAGTGAAAATGCTGGCTCCAAGGGGTTAGGTTCTCTAAATAAACATAGCAAAGTTCTTTTTTATTTGCAACTCCCAGGCTATTCTGAAAGACTGATTTCTCTAGCAAGAAGAAAAAAAAAAAGACTAAAATCATCCTTGGGTTTTTAATAGGTTATAAATGCCTTTTTTTCTATTCAGTTGCAGGAACTGAATGTCAAGTTGTAGATCAATGAAATCGGAGTCTTTGCCTTAGAATGAAGTTTGTCCAAGCTCCTTTCTGCAGTTGTGTGCTTTGTGTTGGGTCTTTTCAGCAGATGGCTGAGGATCAACAGGGCAGGACTGCAATGCTGACTTTTGGGCTAAGGTGGCAACACTAACATTTGTAGGTAAAAAAGGAAAAGTTTATAAGCTAGGGAAGATTATTATGTAAAAAAAACCCCCAAAACTTAATTTCTAAGGCAGCGACTTAGAATTATTTTTCTTCCACTGAAAATCAGAAGTAGGATTCAAACAAAGCCACCTTGCCATGAATGAGAAGCATTCAGCTGTGTTAACAAAATATGGCTGTGAGGCCACTGATTTCCATCTGAGAAATTGCCCGTGTCCTCATTGGCAGCACCAGCTTAAGGCACTGCTGCCTTCTGCCAGTACTGCAGTGCTTTGCCTTCACACTTGTGCCAGCACTTGGACACCATCCGGAACTTCATCTGGCTTCAGCAGAAAAATACAGAAACATTAAAAAAACCCAAACCAAAACAACAAGATAAATCCCGCAGGCTATTGCCAGCAGTCCTGTCCTGGGACACCTGATGGGCACAGAGTGGCAAGAATAAGAGAGAGTAGCCACAGGGGATAACCCAGACAGGACTGCCCGAAGCTGCCCATTGCTGAGCTGCTGCTGCTGCTGCCCCCCACGTGCCAGCTTGGGGCTGGAGCTGGGGCTGGAGCCTTGTGGTTTGCAAGGCTGGAGCTGCCTGTCCTGCCTGCCCAGGGCCTGGCATGCTGGAGTTGACTGGGGAAGATCCCAATGTGGCCAGGAGTGCAAAGGATCAGGGAGGGCTGAGCTCTGTGTCCAGAGATTTCTCCTGGCTCTTGCTGGCCAAAGCTCCTCCAAAGTCCCATACTGTAAAATTTCTACACTGGCTAATTCAAGCATCCCTTAAATGACTGTGGGAGATGCTACAGAAGTCATAAACCAGCAAGTCTGGACACCTCTGCTTCACTGGGGGCTTCCCATCCCAATTTGTGCTCCGGGTTTTACAAGGGTGTTTGGAAATTAGATCCAAGGTGTCCATCCTTGTTCTACTTCTGTTTGTACATCCTGTTCTTGGGGATGAGGGACAGGGAGTGTGTTGAAGCCCTAGTGTACCTTCTTATGTGGTAAAATGAGGCTGAAACAGTGGTGAGGATTTCAATCCATAAGTGTATAGCAAGTACCACATAACTAAATTGTCATTAAAAAATTCTACTCAGTCCTCTTCCCATTTCAGAGCAACTAAAAATACATGCATGGGTATGACAAGATCAGGTACCAATGCAGGCATCTCATCCTCACCTGATTCTAAACACAAATGCCTGTTTAACATTACTGCACTGCAAATAAATTTGTATCTGAAATGCTGTTCAGCATGTATAATAGAGTCTATTCAGCTAAGGGTGCCTTCATATTCACAAGAAGGCCTGAAACCTTCTTACATGTTAAAAGAAAATCCAATTACAATTTCAGAAGAATACTTGTCCAGGTCAATTTTATTTTGAATCATCTAATGAGGCACACTTAATTGCTGGAAAACTGCAGCATTTTTTAGACCAATTTTCAAATGTTAATTCTGAGAGTAAGTTCGCCTTTTCTTTCAACAGTTCATCTTTGCCATGTTTGGTTTTAAATTTAACTTTCAGCTAAAACAAGACCCCTTTCTGTTTTGGTAGTCTAACCTTGCATATTCTGATCTTCCCTTGAACCACATCCTCGAAAATGTTTTACTTTTGTCTTCCATGCTTGTGGAAGGATGAGTGAAATGCCAGCTTCAGTCTACACTAATTTTTTTTTTTTTTTTAATACAAAAAAAGTTTGCTGTACAAGTTTTCTACTGGGGTCAGGATCTATGAGCGAGGGTAGAGGATTCTAAAATTTCAAAACTAAATAGCTCTTTTCCACCCAGAGTTTTCAGAATTCATTCTTTGTCTTGCAGGTCCAAAAGGTTAAAAATAACTGTACCTCCTGAGACTTCTCCCCGGGCTGTGCTCTTCCCTGGGATTCTGTGAGCTTTTTTCACCCAAACTGGGTCAGGCCCGTGCCTAATTTTAAAATCTCTGGGATCCAACACTTTATAAAAATCAATGAGAACTTTCCCATTATATAATCCCAGCAGTCACATATGATATGGTCTTGCCTCATTCTGCTTAAGCTTGATTTTATATATTGAAATGATGATTATTAGTTTTAAAGAGTTGTGAGCTTCTCTTGAAAAATTATGGGGAAATTTCTTCATGTGTGGAGTCTTTTCTCTATCTCTTTTTGCAGACTCTTCCCTTTTCAGGCAGAAAGACTGAAGTTAAAATGAGAATGTTTCCTGATTGAACTTAGGAAATTGACTTTTAAACTAAAGGTTGAGAAAGTACATTTTCTTATATTTGCTCTGATTGTGTTTGTGATCTCTTTTACTCTCTGAAAATGTAATTACAAGAAATATTGGTGGAGATTACAAATATCTCTACAAGTACTGTTTCTCTAGACATTTTGATACCAGAGTTACTCCTGCAGCTAGCCTGCAAGGTCTGGGAAGAACTCAAGCAGCATTAAATAATATTGGGGACCATAACTATCAGACCAGTGAATAAACCAAAATAATTTCAGCATTCATGTAATATACCTCGTTTTTTTTGCAGTCTCTGCTTAGACAGACTCTTCTTTGTTACAAAACACGTGACAACTGTTTGAGTGCTTGCATGCTGCACCAGTGTCCATCATACCCACCTGTTGCTGTGCTCTGGCTTTCCTGGTCATATCCAGCTGTTTCTAGACTTAGACTGTGTATTGGAATAAGAACTTTTTTGATCTTTTATGCAGCACCTAGCAGTGTCATCCTGATGCATAGCAGGAACTAGAAGATGCTTCTGCAAAGCAAATTAACAGGGTCTTTGGGATTTGGAAATGACATGAAGAATTATTCAAGATTCGGCTCCAGAAAGTAAATCACTAAGTCAAATTGTTAATGATAGCTGTGACAGCAGTGCATGGTTTGGAATTTTATTGGAAAGAATTTGACAAATGCTTTAGATAATGAACAAAGTAATAAAAAATCAATGTCTATTCCCAGATAATTTGTGAAAAGGAAAAGGAGTTTATTTATCAAATATATTGTTTCTGCAAATAGTTAACCTCATGATTTCAGAGGGGAAATAGGTAGGAAGAGAAAATGAGCTTAACAAAACAAACATTGGTTTATATGTCAATATTCTTGTAAATGACAACGACAAAAGGGAAATACAGCTAATATGATATGGGAACAAAATAACTTCTAAACTGAAATTTTTTTTGTGACTCTTCTAAACCTCGCCAGCTCCATGACAACGGCAATTCCAAGAACCACCTCATGTACTCTGATACTGGACATGGGGCTGCAGGAGAGCCCTGGCTATGCTGCTCCAGCAGTGCTTCCCAGCTCTCCCACTTTCAATCACTCTTTGGTGCCATATATTTCCTTTTACTCTGTTTGTCTGCAGCAAATGACTGTTTGGGAGACAAACAGGCACGTTTCTGTATTCCAGGGGAACAGCAGGCTGGCTCACAGCAGATTTCCTTATGACTTTTTAAGGACAACATTAATATCATTTTTAGTCAACCTAATCATTCCCTTTGACAGAAACAACCGCATAAGAGGGAAACTTCTTCTGAAAGATTGACTCTGCCTTGCTCATGACTTTTCCCTTCATTAGGAAGCCAGAGGGGTATGTCTGAAACCTATCTTGGATGGAGCTGGGCAGGTTTAAAAACCCTGGCACATCTATCAATTCAACACCCAGCTACACCCAGCCCTAGCCAGGGTGCAGGGTGTGTGACCTTCTGTCACATCCCTTTGGCACTGAGCTTCATGGCAGCTCCCCTCTCCACTTTCCAAGATTTTCAGTTCAGTATGATGAATTCTTGGATGGTTTTGGGGTGGAGTTAATTTTCTTCACAGTAGCTGGTAAGGGGCTGTGGCTTGGATTTGTGCTGTAAACAGTGTTGATAGTTCAGGGGTGTTTTAGCCATTGCTGAGCAGTGCTTACACAAAATAAAGGCTTTTTCTGCTCCTCACATCACCCCACCAGCAAGGAGGCTGAGCAGAAGGAGCTGGGAGGGGACACGGCCAGGACAGCTGGCCCCAGCTGACCAGAGGGGTGTCCCAGCCAGTATGGGATCATGCTGAGCAGTAAGAGCCAGGGGATGAGGCAGGAAGGGGGGAAGTTCAGGGTGATGGAGTTTGTCTTCCCAAGTCACTGCTAGGTGTGATGGATCCCAGCTTTCCTGGGGATGGCTGAACACCTGCCTGCCCCTGGGAAGTGGTGAATGAATTCCTTGTTTTGCTTTGCTTGTGTGTGGTTTTTGCTTTAGCTACTGAACTGCTTTTATCACAACTGACGAGTTTTCTCACTTTTACTCTCCCAGTTGTCTTCCCCCATCCCACAGGGAGGAGTGAGCGAGGGTCTGCGTGGGGCTCAGTTGCCAGCTGGGGTTTGCAGGCAGAGGGGAACAGCTGTTCCAGAGAGGTACAATAACTTATTTTGTTTCCAACTGGAGTCACTGTGATTTTTTTGTAGCTTATTTTTGGTCTGATCAGATGTGGCAGAGGAAATGGATAACACCATAGCAGAGATCAGGATGAAAAGCAAAGCCAGGGGAGTTCAGAAAGCAGGGCTGAGCTCAGTTCCCCACTTGCCCGCAAAAACACAAGTTTATGACCTGGGAAAGCACAGCAGTCAAGTGTGTGTGCGTGCACGTGTGGGTGGTTTGTGTGGTCCTGCCAGTGCCCATTTGCTCTCCCCTCAGTGCAGATGCTCCTCCTCATTTCTGTGGCAAAAAGAGGAGCGTGAAGTTTGGGGTTTGCACTTCCAGGTCCCGTGGTCTCCCCCAGGGAGGCTGCTGGCGTTGCTCTCAGGGGAATGACAGCCCCCAAGCACAGCTGGGCTCTGCACCTGGAGAAATCCCACCACCCAAGCCACTGCTGAGGAGCAAGGTGGGGCAATGGTCTTGTGCTAGAGGAATGGCACACGGAAAGTGGAGCCCTCCAGGTGCTCCTGGGTCCTGGAGACCCGGCAAGTGAGAGGAGGCCATGGTCAGGACTGGCAGCTGCTCCTCACACCCTGGGCTTCAGCAGTGCTTGCTGCTCCCCTGGGCATGTCAGGAGCTATCCAAGAGCTGGCCTCTGGAGAGGCCATCCCTCAGTTCTCTGTGTTTTATCCCCAAAACCAGAATCTCATTAGATTCTAGTGGGGGAAACACTGTCTCTGGAAAAAGGATTTTCTCTGCCAAATACCAGGACCCTAAATAAGAATGTGACTGCAACTGGAGAGTAAGCTGAGTATAATGAACCCCCTCAGGAGGTCTCTTCTTTCCCATTAAAGCCCTAAAACCAGGCAACATGTATCTGGGAGTTTGATCTTCCTTTTCACAGTATTCTCTACCATCAGTAGTAATAATTTTTTAGGGATATGTTTTCCTTTCATGCGAATCCTACTACACAGACAGACAGGTAAGCATTGCCTGTCTCCTTGAGAGACCCTGTTTGCAAGGAGGGAAAATGACATCTGAAGAAGACAGGTGACACTGAGCTCTCCAGCCTCAGCTCCACCTTTGCTCACACCTCAGTAAATAATTTTTCCTAGGATCTTAGAGAGCAGGGAGAGGGAGGGAGCATTTTCACAGCTTAGTAAGAAATGGCCACAATTTTAAACTCATTTTGGGATGTCAGATGGATTTCTGCCACTATGCCCATGCAAAGTCAAGATATTCTAAATCAGGGAGTTGAGCAACAGTGCTCAGGAGCAGACAACAGGCACTGAATGCTGCTGTAATCAATGAAGGTTTATGCAATGAGTGGCTTTTAGTAGTATTTAAATCTCAGATGTCTGTGGAAAACATCAACTCGAAGAACTTTCTGTCCTCAGTAATTTAGATTGTGTTCATTGAAACTGAACACAGAGCATCGAGTACTCTCAAGTTCATTTGAAGTCCATGCTAAGTTACGGCCTCAAATTCACATTTAAAGCACCAGAGAAAAGGAAACCTGACTTTCAAATAGTGATTGTAAGCTCTAGTTTTAAAGGTAATAATGAAATACCCATGGAGGGGAACTGTGCATTATTGGTTTCAGACATACTCTTTGGCTGGGAGAAAAACAAAAAGCAAAAAGCTGGGAAAGCCATTACAGGAGGAGGGATTGGTTCAGGTGTGTCGAGGTTACACAAGTCTCACCCTGACTGCTTTTGTTCTCCAGCAGGCTGAGTGCTTATCTTAACCATGAGGGAGGCTCTTCGTGTGCAGGAAAGATCCAGTAAGGGATCTTAAAACACAAAAAACCAAAAGCCAAAGAAAAGTAGTCCTAAGTCTGCACAGAAATAAGATTTTTTCTTTTATCTGACCTGATTTGTGGAAATAATGTTCATAATACTGTAATTTTTCCTTCAGAGAAGAATGAAGTACCTGAAGGGAACCTACAGGAATGATGGAGAGTATTTACAAGGGCCTGGAGTGACAGGACAAGGGGGAATGGCTTCACACTGAGAGAGAGTAGGTTTGGATTAGGTGTGAGGAAGAAATTGTTTACTGTGAGGGTAACAGGTTGCCCAGAGAAGCTGTTCATGCCCCATCCCTGGAAGTGTTCAAGGCCAGGATGAGCAATGCTGGGAGCACCCTGGTCTAGTGGAAGGTGTCCCTGCCCCATGGGAGGGGGGTTGGAACAAGATGATCTCTAAGGTCCCTTCCAACTCAAGCCATCCTATGATTCTATGAATTTCCCTCTAGAGACTCCAGCTGGCTATCTGTGTTTTCCTTGCCCTTGCACAGTCTGAATTTACTTTTCCTGAGGATCAGTCAGCACAAAGACCAAATAGCTCAGTGCAGGGGAATCTGGCAAGCCTCATCGTCCTGCTGGGTGAAGTACAACATCTGATTGTACCTGATGGCAAACTCCATGTTTTGATAGATTTAGGTGTTAAGTGTCTTTAAATGGTGGCACAGAGTTTCAAGCATCTACAATCTGGAAATCACCGAGCCCAAGTCTTTCCATGATAAATCTCAGGCTCCCAGTCAGAGAAGTCTGGCCTTTCCATACAATTCTAAAACTTGTAATTCTTTGTGCATTTTTAAAATTGGGGTTTTTTTAAATGTTTGTTATGCCAACAGCCGATGTGGAAGCCCAGCCTGCAGCTGTTTGCACCTGCAGCAGTCCCTTCAGCTGAGCTTCACAGCCTTCTAGAAGAGCCACAGTGTCTGGTGCTGCACAGGATGATTTGATGCAGTCTGACAGTCAGTTTGGGTGTCTTTCTGCTCTGTGTCTGGGTGCCTGGACCACTCCTCAGGCTGATGCCCTGGGTATGAGTGGCCCACAGCACCCACACTTCATGGCTCCCTGCAGCACATTGGCTCCTCAAAGGGATTTTGCAGTTAAACTGCTGTAGATCCCTTGGGACTGGTGTTAGCTCCCTGCAGCATGAGCTGGCCCTTCCCAGAGCCCCACCTCCTCCAGATCCCTGTGTTTCAGCTTTCCACTTTGGTTACACTGGGGTTTGAATGCACAGGTAAAGCTGACAAAAGATATGAAACCCAAACACTCCTCACAGTGGCAGGCATGGAAACAAAACTCACCTCTTTGCAGGAAGGCTTTTGCCATCTTGCTGCGACCTGCCATTAAGCTGGACCTCCTCTTGCTAGAGGATGTCTCCCTGCCCCTAGGGCTGTAAACCTTGAGAGATCAAAAATCATGAGCTGGATTCCCTCAAGAGAATCAAAGCGAAAAGGCTGCAGTCTTAGACTATTTAAAAAACCCCAGAAAAGTGTGCCTTGGTTTTCTTCAACTGATCTCACCTTGTTTTGCAGTGTTTGTGCATAAACTTTATTTAAACCCCAACATTTAACACCTCCAGAAATTAACATCTCCCCTTGCCTGCACAAGTAGGGAATCTGCACGTGCTGAAGACAAGGGAAATCCACATCATGCAGCAGTCTGGACTTTCTTCTCTACCACAGCCTCGTCTCTCCCCTGTACTTGCTCATGTCTAAGTGGTTTTGTACATGAAGGTGGAGGTATATTCTGTATGCACCAACTGAGAAATTATTTTTCAATACATATTTATGTGAACCACAAACATATTTAAATGTAAAGTTGTCATTACAGTGTCAGCCATCTCTCTAACTGCTGGAAAACCCCTAACCTAAGCAGTGCTTTTTATAACTCAACACATTAATTATATTTAGCATCCTTAATTATCTCTTTTCCATAGTCAACTCTAATAAATTCCAAACATTTAAAAATAATTTTCAATAATGCTGCTTTCTTTGCATATTTTCAATCAACTGCACAAATATCTAAATTAGCTGGTGATTATACGACATTCAGTTTACTTTAAAAACTGGTAATTAATTGCCCAATGCAACATTTTCTTTTTTAGTCTCCATTGTCCCTCCCCCTCACAGCCCTGGGACTGGGATGGGGTCCCAGCTTTCCTTTGCCCACTGTGTCCCCACTCTGGCTGCCTGGGATCTACAAATGGAAATAGGAATGATGAGCAGTCGTGTGTTTAAGACTCAGAGATACAAATATATACAAGACTTTTTCACTTACACACACTGTCAACAGTCATTCTAATTGACTAATTGACCATAAGGTTGTCTTTTTAATTGAGAGTTTTCACTACAAATGTCTTTGAACTTTTTGCAAACTGTTGTAAAAATTGTCTTTAAATAAACTGTAATTTATCATAGTTTCTTCCTTTTTTAAATATTAAAAAGGAATATATTAGTTTGATTTATGTTTGCTTTGCTATTTTTCTTTTAAGATTGACCCTCTCAGATGTATTTTAACTTGAAAACCTCAGCAGATCAATGTATGTTTTATTAACAGTTCTTGTGATGCTCAAAAATTTTCAGTGAAATAAAATTCCACCCAGTAGAAAACTATTGGGAAGAATAGCATCCCACTTACATTAAAAGAATAAGTGATTTTATATATCTGACCATTTTTTTTAGGTAATAAGCTGGTTTTTATTGTGGATTTTTTGCTGGTGGGAGGGAGACAGAGGATTGAGGGAGCCAGAAGAATAAGAGGACTAGGAGTGTGCAGGGGAAACTTTTCAAAGTAAAGGGGAGAGACATCAGAAGGAAATGATAATACTCAGCTGATTTTCACTGATAATTTCTCCTTCTGCTTTAGTGGTGCACATAGCACAGCACAGCTGCATAAAGCATCCACAAATAAAGACTCCCCACAGAGAAAACAGGTGATGCTACTGAGAGTCCTCAGAGAAATAAAACAATGGCACGAAGAAGGGAAAAAATCAATGTAATTTCTTTCTAAAAGTAAGCATGAACAACTCATTCTGGACAGTTTCACATTTGTTAGAGAGAACATCTCTTCCTGAATAACCATTGGGGTTTTTTTCTAGAGGACTTTCTGCAGCAATTTGCCCAGGCAGGTTCCACCTTACTACCAAGATATCCTGTTTGGGCTTGCTTAATGTATGGATTTAGTAGTGTTTCCTGATGGAACAGGGATGAGGAATTACAAGTGTGAGCTCTGATACACCCTGTTGTGTGCTGGGCAGATGGGACCCTCATCACCCATTCACCTTTGTAAAACACTTTGACAATTTGGATAAAAAAGCAGTGCTTTTATTTGGAGATTGCTCTATGCTGGCTCTGTGGCAGAAAAAAAAAAGTGATAATAAAACAGGGACTGAGTTTGCCCTTGGGGTAGTAAAAAGAAGATGAACATTTGAAGATAGTTGAAGAAATATTTTCTGGCAGATCATCTCATGTGAAAGAAGGGAAGTGGAAGCAAAGAGGAAATATGCCTAACAGGAACAGAAAGGAGATTTGTGTCTTGGGACTTTCTTTTCTGTGGCAGGACTTCTGTGATGCAGGTCTCTGCCTTCTTACCATCCTTTAAATTGCTCCGTACTGGGGATTGCTTGCTGTTATTGAAGACTCTCACAAGGGTCTGCCTGAGCAAACTCTCAAAAACTGACAGGCCAGAAAGCCTCTGTGGCTCCTGTGTGTGGTGAACTTGGAGCAATGCTGAAGAGAGCCAAGAGCCAGAGAACGGTGGAAACTGAGCCACACGTGCAGGCAGATGAGGAGAAAACAAAGCCTCTCAATTATTGTCTCAGCATCTGTCTCCTGTGGCAGTAAAGAGGCAACAAACAGCCAGGAAAAATCATGACATACTGGTAAATTCAGTATACTTATGTGGAAGAGGATTAGGCAAGCTGGTGATCAGAAAGAAAACACCAATCCTGACATGACTGTGCACAGTCATATTTCTACTGGAAGAACTGAAAGTAAAATTAAAGGACAGAGTATCTACTCTAGAAATAAAAGTTATTTAATCTCTGTGAGCAGAAAGGAAATACAGAGTCAAGAAGTCCTTAAGCTTGTTCATTACTATGAGAAAAATAATAGCCCCGTTTTACAGAGAGGTAAACTAGTTGCCAGTGGAATTGAGTTTCTTGCTGTCGTCACGCAGTAGATCTAACTCATACCAGCATGGATCACATCAGGTCATTCACCTGTCAATTTGTGTGTCAGCTATTATGAAAATACTTTGATTACAAAGAAGGACTGCAGCATTCACTCAGCAGAAGATGATTGCCACTACTCATGGCATCCTTCTCTAGCCAGTCCATGGCAACATTAATATGTCCAAGCAAGGTGTTCCCAGAGCTGGAAGGTGAAATCTTTATTCACAGCCTGCAAAAGAGATTCTAAAAACTCAGACTGTATCCCAGAGTTACCTTGTTTCATATCCCCCTTCATGAAGGGAAGCTGTGGGTACACCATCTGTTTGTGCTTTTCACATTGTGTGGCTACTAATGTCTGCACAAAGTGGGCAGTGGTGGGAATATTGCTTCCTGGGTCTCTCACTGTTTTCCTTGTGTTTTGAACTCCTTCTACACTGTGTTAATGGCAAGACACAAGGCAGCAGAGACTTAGACCAGCTGACTACCTGTTCGTGTAAGTGCAGCTCAGCATGCTGCTTTTTCTGCCTCTGATTCCTATAAAGTGTTTTTTCCCTGAGGGATTATATTTTAAGTTGTGCTATAAAGCCAGTGCACATTTCCCCAGTACCCATATTATTTGCACTGGATTGCAGCTATAGAGAAAACTCAAAAGGTAGATGTGCAACTAAACAATTCAGACGAGACACAGACCACCACAAAATATATTATTAAGTAAAATGGTGTTTGATTTGTAGCTGTGAGACCAACCCCTTTTGACATTCAAGGGAGCACAGCTTTGGGCTGTCTTGAAAGCCTCCACACATCGATAGTTTTTCTGTTGCTAGGAGGAAGGGTTTTGAAGTAGGAGGAGAAGCAGAGACCCTCTAGTCAACAGAAGGATCCTCATGTAAGGGTCAAGAGGGAGCAGAACTCAGAGAGAGAAAAACATTCAGCTGACCATACTATACTATTCTCTATTCACTTTAATACCTACACTTAATGATATGCTTTAAAGCTAAACCTCAGGAAAGTCAGGAGTTTTTTTCTCATGGTGACATCTCATGTACGAGGAATCTCTCGAGTTCTCCCTTTAAAATAGAAAGATGAATAAAGACTTGCCTTGGAGAAATTTCCTCTGGATTTGAGCTCGTTGGTGTGCTGTTTACTCAAATGATTTATGGACTGGAGATTAGTGAAGTCATAGCAACACAGAAATTGCCAAGTGAAAATAAAAACAGCCCTGTGTATCCTTATTGAACGTAATCAAGGAAGCAGCTGACAAACAGGACCTTCTTTTTTCCCTGTTATGCAGACACTTGGTATGAGATAAAGCTGATTGTTGCCTTTTAAAACTCTTTGAGCAGTGTCTGACATTCTGATAACTGTCGTGATAAATTTGACTTTGCTAAATAATGGGGTGTTTTTTATCTTGCCATACCTTATATATAACCCTCAAAGACCTATTTCCTTCTGGAGAAATTACCACGTCCTTCTAGGAGGCAAGGGCTGGGAAAAGACTCATTCCCAGCACTGCAAGACTTGCTCTCCAGTCACACATGATGAGATTTTTCTTTCAGTAAAACCAGCGTAAAGCCAGGGCTCTGAGCTGAGCTCATTCCCTGGCACCTCTAAAGACCACAGAGAGGACTTGTGCACCTCTGAGCAGGGATAGCACCTTTTAGGGTAAGATGAAGGAATCTGGAGGACTGCAGAGGGACCCCACAGGAATACATTTTGCAGATAGGTTCACTGCTGCCTCCCACTGAGGAAAACCAGGGCAGAATAAACTTCATCCAGTTACTCTGCTTGTGGGTCCAACCACTGTAAAAGGCTTCTTTGCCAGGCCATACAGAAGAGGAATGCTTCTTATTTTACTTTTTCTGTTTTTGCACAGAGGTGCACACAGTAGGGGGGTGTTTGTTGTGGCTGGGCATTCCTGCTGCAATGCACTTAATAGCTCACTCCACAGAGACCAAGCTTGAAATCTGACCTCAGGAGATCTTTACCTTGGTGTGACAGAAAAGTGGCACCTTGATGGCATCTTTTGACATGTTCATGAGTGGCCTTGTGAGAGAGCAGCAAGGCTTTGGGATCACTTAGACTATGGCAGAATTATTTATTCCAGAGAAATTCCCTTTACTTAAATCCCGTTCAGACAAGGTAGGTAAGTAGAGAGGAATGAAGAGTGTCTATGGGCCTGGAAACCAGAGGAAGAATAGATAATGAACCTATGAAAGCTGCCAAACTCTAGCCTGGTGCAAGATCAGGGGAGACGTATGTCAGGACTTGTGAGAAGAGCAATTTGTTGAAGTGGCAATTCAGGTGCAGAAAGATCAGTCCTAAGAACTAAATTGAAAATGTACATCAATATCTTGCTGATCCTTCTACATGTAGCTGAGGGAAAGCTCATCACCTGAAAAGGGGAGAGGAAGGACAGTACTTTTGACAGGTTCAGGGGCTACAAAGATCTCTTCAAGACAGACAGATGCTGTGGTACTTTGGGGCACTGTCAGAGCTTCAAAGTCAAGAATTCAGTTGAAAGTTGCCTGTAGGCTGTCAAAGACAAAACAACAGTCCTTGTGGGGATGCACATAAAGGATCACCAAGATGGCAATCAGGCAGATCTGCTGGTAGGAAGCAAAGACGAGTGCCCAGCCCGAGCTGTATTAAGGACCTTGCATGTCTTAAAATCACCATCATAGGAAGCAATCAGAAAAGCTTTCCCCTGCTCTGTAAGCCTCTGTGTGAGCTAACAGGTCCTCTGACGTGAGGCTCTTTTGGTGGTGGATCTCTGATCCTGTCTGGGAGACAGTTGTCTCCTCCATTGGATGCAGCACTCCTGACCTCATGAGGCCTGGAGCAGAAGCTGATGTAAGTGGGACAGGTTACTGGGAGCTCACTCCCCACCACCCAGCATCTCCCTGTCTCTCACCGTGGTTGTTTTGGTCTCCCTGCCTTGCCGTAGGTGGAGCTCTGCCAGGAGGGCTCAGGGAAGTGGCACTGCCTTTACCCAGTTCTTATTGTAACAAGAAAGAATAACATCTTCTTTACTCAGTGCTGATGCAGTGGAATACTGCCAAACCCCTGGAAAGCCTCCAAATCAGCACATTTCTCCTTCCCATTAAAAACTAATGCAGTACTACCAAAACAGAAAGCACTGGTGACAAAAACGTATTTTTCCCACAATCTGAGATCCCAATTTACATGTAAAATAGACATTGAATACAGATTTAATTCACTTTTTACATCTTCTGACAGTGTATAATAGGAATAACGCCTCTTTTAAAGTAAACTAGAAAAAAAGGCAGATTTTCATGCTCTGAATTAAGATCTCAGCTCACAATTTTGGCTTTCTCGGCACACAGCACTAGTTTAGTTCCTAATTTCCTCTCGAGTGACTTAATGGTACTATATTGCTTAATTATAGCAGTTGCAAACTCCATCCTCTAAGAAGTATCACTGGGACCCAAACATCTGCAAGATTTTGAAGGAGGAAGATACCACATAAAATACCCATTTTTGTATTATTTTGTGCTTATTAGTCCGTCACACGCAGCATAGCTACAAAGCAGACGGAATAAGTCATCATTTAAATGAGAATTAATGGTAAGGAAATACAGAACATTAAGTTACACAAACTCTTCTCTTCTCCAAAGACTCAGGCTACAGAAGGGGGCACTTGCTTATAACATAATGTTTTAAACAGTAAAATGCAGCTGGACCAGAGATCCTAAAGGTGGCCTATATCTACCAGATCATCCTAGCCCACTCCTCCCCTGGACAGTAAGCACTGTTCTCAGCTGCTTATTTATTGCTGTTTTGCCACATCGTTGTTTATTTGTCCCAAGCAGAATTTCCCTCGACACAAAACTGGTTTTGATGAGAACAAATCAGAGATCACTATGAGGAAATAGCATTTGCCTGATCAGAGTCTCCACGATGTTTGAAACCTTAAAGCCTGATGAGTAGGAAGAAATTTCAAAATGCTTTAACGTAGTTGCTGTTGCTATAGAAACAATTTCCTGGGCACCCATACACCCTGTGCATTTGTCTCACTTGGTCCCTGGCCACCCAGGGAAAGAGGGCCTGTGGGGCTGGGAACAGAGAATGTGGGGGAACTGGTCAGAGGTACTGCAAGACCCCATTGTTTCATATTGCCTTCTCTGGAAAAGGTGTTTACAAACAGACAACTGGGGAGCGACGGTCAATTACCAATGGAAGAGAGGAGAAGAAACATCAAGATCCAGAGAACTAAATTAATCCTGAATCAGCTCCAGTGAACAAAGGAGATCCAAAGGAATTTGTGTTTTGCTGTCTGAAGAGCTTGGTCTCTGTGACCCACCTGCCCAGGTACCTTCCTAAAAGCATTGGTTTTTTCAAACTTCATTATGAAAAATGTTAACTACTGATCTTAAGAGTTTTGTCTGCACTTTCTGAAAGTGATCAAATAGCAGCTAAAGAGGTCTTCCATTTTCTTGAGTTTGTTCTGACTTTCAGAATGGTTGGGTGACAAACTCATGGAAGAACAAGAGAAAGGATGTTGGTAATGGTGAAAAAACTTAGCCCAAGGCATTTCCAGAACTTTGTCTCTCATTGCTGTGTGTTTTGTCAAATTATTAAAATGTTAAAACTGAACAGGTAGTGCTTCCTTTTCCCATCATCTTCCCCATGCACAGTGTTTAAGTGGCCTATTTTGAAAGGTGGCTTTTTTTTGTCTAAGCTGTGGGTATGCAATTGCAGCGAGGTCAATGAGAGGTCAGGCAATGCCAGTCAGCCAGGAGGTCAGGCGATTTCTTTTCTTTCCCTGGAAAGAAAATACTTACCTCTCAGCAATCACATTTCTTGAGGGAAGGAAGAGGAATCTGAATGGGGAATTAGAATTTATGCATGCAGCTCCTATTAATTGTTAGGTTGGGTTGTGGGTATTAAAATTTGCCAAGACTTTTTAAAAAGTGCACATTGCCGTCAAAAGAGCAGCAGCACAATTCTCCCCTTTCAAAATGCAAAAATGTCATAAATAAACACACAAATCCCCTAAAATAGCTGATGACATCTAACCCCAGTTGGTCTTCTGCTTTGCCAAAACTGTCAGCTAGACATAAGGAGCCTGTTGCTGCTGGTGCCTCTGTGTTGGTCTTTTTGCCTCCACACTTTTCTCCAAAGACTTTCCCTGGAACAGCAAACTGTTAGCATACAACATATTGAATAACTGTCTTCCTAAAAACAGTTTCAATTCTCTTTCACTCTTTAAGAAAACTCACTGCAGTGAGGAACTTACATGCCACCCATTTAATTTTTTAATGAAGACACCTAAATGTTCTCAGCATTCCTCAGAACTGGGCTCCTCCTGGAAGGAATTTAAGATTAATCTGCCTTCACAAGAAAATATTCTTATATATAATGAATGAACTCTTTAATAGAATTTTGCTACCTTCTTGTTGCATGTGTCCTTCAGGCATCTTGGCTGCTTTTCCTGGTGGCTTTGAAAGGACAAGGGGAAAGCTTTGGTTTATAGACTTCCAGTTGAATATCGAGAATCACCAGAAGAGCTAAGAAAGATTTTAGGTTGAATCTACTTTACTCACTAAATAATGCTATTGTTGTTTGATCTCAAAGCTGAGATTGAATGAATGAAGCAAGCTGAACAAGTCCCAAAATTTTAAAGACCTGTAAGTCAAATGTCTACTTACTTCCAGCAGAGTTCTTTCAAGAATTTTGGAAGTGAGCATGGCATCGTCTCTTTCTTAGATGGTGTGCTTCTTCTGGAGATTGTTCAGAATCATAGTAATTACTTGTTATTGTCACTTTTAATCCTATTAAAGTGAGAGGAAGAGTGTGTTGCCTCTAGGCTTTTTGCAAGAGTAGTTTGACATTTTTATGTAGTTTCTCTTAAAAGTTGAGCAAGCGGCATCCTGCAATGTGCCTCGGTATAAGGGACAAAATGGGTTGTATAGGCAAAATGAAATAATAAATGTGAATTTCTAGGTTTTCACACTTTTCTTTCATTCCACTTGATACATAAGGAAAAGAATAAATGTCTTCCTCGTTTTTTTCTCGAGATCACCTTGGTGAGAAGGAGAACACTTCTGAACAATCAGATTTATTAGCCTTTAATTTAGATGCTGAATAACAGAGATCTTTTCCCCTAGACAATTTTGGGTATGGTAAAGAGATTCTATATAAAAAAAAGTAATAGCTTTAAATCCTCTAAGTAGAAGCACGTTATCCTCATTTTTTCAGGTTTAGTTTCTGTCAAGTTTCTGACAGAAATACCAGCTTTGCAGTCAGCTGCACAGAATCCTGAAAAATCAAGATAGACACAGTTTACCCTTTAGAACAAAAATTTAAGAACTTTTAGCACAACCCACCTTACTAATGGTTTATAGGGATAAAAGATTTCACATCATAAAAATAAATAAATGGATTTACCCCCCCCNGGTCAGTTTTTACTCTAACTCCCACAATAAATACATTTTGAGTGCTCAGTGCACACACTTAGTATTTTTTCCCTCTCCCATTCAGTCTCTTGCCACTGACTTTTCTTGGTTTCCAGGTTGCATTAAGGCTTTTGGTTTCATGGCTGCAGGGAGAAATCTCAGCACAGACATGGAGCTTAGCAAGGGAGGGCTGTGAATAGAGTCAGCCAGAAATACTGACAGCAAGGCAGAGGTGGGCAGCAAGGGACAGAAAAAGCAATTGACTACTGGTGAAGCCAAGGATTAAAAACATATCATTGGGAAACAAAACCAGCAGAATATGAGATTCTCTGAAATGCTCTCTGACATAAAATCAGAGTCCCAGTAAAGACTGAAATAAAAAAGTTCTGACTTGCTCTGTTTTATGTAAAATTCCCTCTTTACCTTTCAGATGCAGATCAGGTACGGGGTGTTTCCTCTCCTTCTGTTCTTTAAAAGCCAAATTAAATCCATGGTTGTTTTATAGAGAAAATTGTAAGCTGGAGGGGTTTATAAAAAGATACACAGAGTGAAAGTTTTAGTCTTTTGACAGGGAGCTAACAGGAGTGCTGCATAGGCTCAGCTGTTCCAAGCTTTCTCCCGCAATAATTTTTACTGATCTCAGCTCCAATGTTATGCTCATTACTCAGGCAAATGGCTCATTGTTTTCACTGGCAGCTATGCCCCAGTATGAAATTCAAGAGGAACCTTTGAAACTGCGAAGACTCTGTAGAAATTCATAACTAATGGACTGATTTGAAGCAAAAGCTGGAGCAGTGATATTGCAAGGTGTCTGAGAGCTCAGGACAGCAAAGACCTCCATGGCCAGACACCTGTCCAAATGTCCCCAGAGCTGACCTGGATGTCCTGCCTACAGTGCCAGGAGATGCCTGTGACATTACCAGCTATGTGTTAAATGACTCTGCAACAGGAATACAGGCTGTGCACAAGTAAAACCTGCAATAAATGAGTGCTGTGGTGTTCCTGAATGTAAAACAGTGCATTGGGGCATAAGTGATTTGCATCTGAGAAGATGTGTCTGGCATAGAAAGAATGTTGTAAAGGATTGTTCAACAGCTCCACTCGAGTTCAAGAACCCATCAGAGAGGAAAGGGCTGGGGCCAGAGTGTTCTCTGAAGCTGTAACCCCTGGATGAACAACCTTCCCAGCACTCACTGATTTTGCAAGTTCTTAAGGAGCAGCTGTTAGCAGAGATATGTCTCTTTTCCTTAGCTGGCGGTTGTCTTAGCTCTTCTGAAGGAAAAAAGGAGCTGCAGGGAGTGATCTGGAGCTGCAGGGAGTGATCTGGAGCTGCAGTGAGGCCAGAAGAGACCACTGAGCATCCTCTGGATGCCACAGGCTGCAGGGAAAGGGCCATTTCAGGGGGAAAGCTCAAGTGAAGAATGGGGAACTGGAAAAGCTTTTAAGAGAACACTGAAGTAGGGAAGGGAAGTAGCAACAGCAGAATAGGCACCACTATTTTCATGGCTTTTTGGTTTTTATTTTGAATCAAAAATTCCATGACTGATCAGGCTTGTTGTCTGTCCAGGGACCACCTCAGTTCATCTACACACTGAACTAGGGGTCATGGAAAACAAGGACAAGCCTGGTACAAAGGCATAAGCTGGTCCTGAAGCTCAGTTAGTTTAATTGGGGGGGGAGTCAATGCCCCATGGCTGCCCAAAAAGTAGGAAAAACAGAAGTAAAACCAGGGCTGGAGCTTGTGTTTGTACATCTCCTCCAGCAATGCCACTGTTAGGTGGCAGGATCAGGCTCCTTTTTGTCTGTTTTTAGCTCTTTGCATTTGGCAACACAGATTCCCTCTCCTGTCTGGGGCTCCCAAGAACTTCAGGGTGGAGCAGGGGGGTACTTTGGGAAATTGGGGTGACAGAAAACCCACTGCTTTTGAGAAAACTCTCCAGTTCTAGCAGGGAAATGTGGCAAAACAGTTGTTTTCTGCAGGAATGTGTCAAGGTTGTAGCATGGCATTTTCCCATGGGGGGAGAGCAGTTCCATAGTTCTGAATAGTTGTACCCAGGAGCAAGAAGCTCGCCAAAACTGCAAGCGCTGCCCATGTAGTAGCAGATTAAGTGATTTGGGGTTTATCACTGCAAAAAACCTATCAGTTACCAGGCCACATTGCCCTTGGTGGGACAGTGATTTCCTATTTCATCATAAGGCAATTGGGTTTTATACTGGTAACTGCTGCTATTTACTCCCTGATAATCTGTTTATGGGCCACTGGACAACTGGGAAGAATGTAGAAACCAGCAAAATGGGTAAATGTTTAAGATGGCCAGCAACACTGTCTTTACAAAACTCCTATTTAAAAGTTTGCGATGTTTGTTTGTTCTTTCTGTCCTTCCTAGACATCAATTTTCTCCCACAAGCTCTTGATTTTATTTTCTGTAAGCTTTGATGTACTTTTGCAAGCACCTACCACTGCTTCTTAGACCTTAGCTTCTTAACTAAAGCCATGTATTGATATAGTACATCTCTCAGTGAAGTAGTACATCAATAAATTAAAGATTAGTTCAGTGTGTCAGCTCTCCCAGAGCATCCTGGGAAGCATTTGCCACTCTGGAAGACTGTGGAGGCCACACAACATCCTCACACAGGTGGGATAATAACTCTGGGAGATTTAAGCTTTCGCTCCACGACATCTCCTCCTGCTAAATATTTTTGAAAGTCACCTTTCAAACTAACCAATGGATTCTGCTTGCTACTGAACAAACAGGTGGCATTAAGTTTGTGTACTATATAGGGAGGTGTCCAAACCAATTTTCAGCTGTCTCTTACCACATTTTGTTTCTCCTGCTCTCTGATCTGATTTTATGCAGGCTACTCGTAGCGATAAACAGTTTTGTCCTGTATTTATATGCATCATGTTCCCTGTGTGACTCAAGCTCCTACTGCACTCCTGACAAACGTGCCTGCAAAGTTTCATTGCACCTAATTGTTTGCAAAGGCATGGACTGAGGTGCTTTGCTGCTGAAGAGGATGTAATCAGGCTTATATTAACCATTTATGTGAGATACTTAAGTGTTCTTTATTGCTATTTTTGCACTGGCACTCCCGCATTCCTTGGTGTTTATTTCAGGATTTTGCACTATTTACATGTTAAGTTTTATGCCTTGACCTTGCAGTCAATTTATAAGATTATACTGCAGACAAGATTTCAAAATGGGAGGCAAAAAAGTAGAGATCAGAGCCAATATCTGCATTCCTAGACAGATGCTTTAGGTACAAATGTTCTGATAGCAGAGCAATTCCCATTATTTTGGTTTTGGAGATGCAGGATACTCCTTATTTCTGCAGATGAAAGCTTCCATTTTGGTGCCCCACTGAAGCCCTGGCTTCAGTCCTTCCAGCATGAAAATGTCACCTCACTGTTTGAACACATACCCACTTTTTTGTGCATCCCTTGATGAAAACGGACATGGGATGGCAAACTAGAAGTGTTTTGGGCACACAAAAACCTTGGTTAGAAGAAAAATGGAGCCCATTGGTTCCCTCTGGTATTTTGAACCAGTTGCTTGAGGAACATGACTTTTTCTCAGTTTTCTGCCTGCTGGTGAGACAATGCAGATTTCTTTTGAGGCAGCACTAGGATGGTGGCATGTACTACAAGAGACCAGGGCTTAGCTGTGTCGGGTGCTATTATAAGAGGATGTTTGTGGTTTGGGGGAGGTCTTCACATGTTGTTGCCTTCTGCTATGCATTACTGGTGCTGAGCTAGTAAGCAGTCACCAAAGTCTCTCGGTTGGGTACAGGAAACATTTGAAACAGAGGAATGAAGGACTTGCAGTAGATAGGCCTTGTTAGTGAACATTTTGTTGTGCACAGACACCCACGTTAACATGTGAATGTGGCCATTTGTATGAAGAGCAGTCCTTCTCCAAACCTTCACAGGAAGCAAAATCCTGTTTGCCCAAATGTTCCTGAATAATGAGTATAAACAGGGACATGAAGAGGGCACTTGGACACCACGGTGATGGGTATAGGATAATGGTACATACATGGCCAGATGGCTTTACACAGCAAATTAGAAATGAATGAATGAATGATTCTTGATAAACCCTTCCCGAGAACCTTTCCCGAGTGCCTAGCCTAGGGTATGCAAGAGATAACCTGTAAGGTCATCTTAGAAATAGCTCTGTAGATATTTAAATATTTTGTGGCAAAATCATTAGCAGAAATACATCACCCAGGATTGGAGCCCTTGGGAGCTGTATGCTCTGGTGAAACTTTGGACTCTAAGGATTGTTATCTGGATTATTATCCAGATTGCTTGTCAAATGAAACCTGATGATGACCAGAGTGCCTCAGAGGATGGAAGCCCTACATGCCCAAGCACATGGTACCACAAAGTTTTTGAGCCAGTCATAGTGGCTGAGGTTGTTGCACTAATCCTCAACTGCTGTGGACTGCTGGAGTCTTAGGGACCAACAACAAAGGAGAAATGGTTGTATTAATTGCCTCCCTGGCATTCAGCAATGTCCAGGTTTTCTCTCATTGTTAATGGACAAAATAGAAGAAAATTACTTAAAAAGGATGAGGCTTCTGCAAATTATGTTTCTGTTATCCTGGCACACAGAAGAGAAATACCTGATGCCATCCCAGGAGGTAGTTACTTGTGCACTTAGCTGTGGTGGGATGAGACAAATTCATCTCAGCTCCAGGGGGGAGTTTGAAATTACCTCAATTTGGAGATAATCTTCATCTGGTTGTGACTTTTCTGAGCTAAATGTCTCAGCTGAAAATGAGTATACTCTCACTGAGAGTGTAGTAGATACTTTGGTCTAAGTCTCCAGGGAGATGTTCTTGGTGTGCCTCAGGTGTCATCCTAAGGAATGAGTGAAAACCCTGATGTGTGATCCCAGCAACATGTGCTGTACATTCCCTGTGTAGACAAGAAAGGAATCAGGGAACTGTTAATATCTGCCTCTCAGAGAATTACCCACATAACCCTTAACTAGAGGTGTTTAACTCTGCAATGCTTCCCAAGAAATACGACAAAGAACAGTACTCAGACTTCTGTTTCAGCAAAGCTGGAGCATAGGAAAAATGGGTAGCAATAGTTACATACAGTGCTGACTCCTCTGCCACTGTGCAACTGTTTGCTGCAGACATCTTGTATGTATTCATACCCCTAATTACATAATTAGGATGTAGACATTTATATGTGAGGCTTTGGAGATTTATCCAAGTAGATACTTGTGCTGTGTAGTTAAACGTAGTAGTTACCAGTTACTAGGAACTTTACCCTAAAAAGGCCATTGGTGAGCTTTTGTTAAAGCAAAAAGTAAAATGTAAAATGTCAAGCAACCACCTCTGACTGACACTTGGGAAACAGAGCTGCTGCTGCTAAGTATCCCATTTACAATTAAAATCTGGACTCCTTTCCTAATTTTTGTTGACGTGCTGTTGGTCTGTGAACTCCTAGTAGACAACCTGGATTTTTAAACAGTCCTTGCTTTGACTTCCAATTACCATACAATTAACAATTCCAACAATGCTGCCTTTTAATTTCACTGCTTGTATTCATTTTCCTGTGTGCTCCTAATTGCCATACTGGCATGTCACTTGTAGACTCTGGTTTAGTACATCAGATGTCTGTATTTCTATTCAAGACCCAGAAATAGCTAGTTTATGTATCTATATTGGATCTACTCTTGCTTCTGAACAAAGGAAAGCTCTACATAGCATCACGAGCTACTCTTCCCTTTCCTTAGTCGGCTGCATTTACTTGGAAATCCCATGCTGTGATTTAATCACTGTGGTTTTGGGGCAGAAACACGCTTCTGTGGGAGTCTGTGCCAAAGGTCCCAGGATCCCGAGCTGGGCCCCATAGGCAGAGCTGTGCCTTTGTGGGTGGAACTGCTCAGGTGTCTCAGTCTGTGGTGTGCAGCTCTTGACTGTCCCCTTCTGCATCTCTGGGAACAAAAGGTTTAAAAACCTTGCAAACCTCATTGTCTCTTCCTCCAGTGCAAGAAATGCAACAAGAAGGGAAGTGGCCCACTGCAATGGGAGACAGTAAATTTTTCAGGACTTTCAGGCTCTTAGAAGATTTTGGCCCTTCATGTTTGATACTGTTCTTATAGCCTCAAGACTTTGAAAACAGAGGGGACCCCAGGAAAGCCATGGGGACATGGAGCTGAGTCGGAAGGAACAACACCTCATGGAGACCTGTGCTGCCTCTGATGCTGCCCAGCAGCACCCTGTCTCTGCAAGGCAGATATCTCATATGAGACAGCTCAAGTGAATTATGGTTTGGGAACAGATGTCTCCTAGAAAAAAACAGGACAGGACCCTGGAAAATGTTACAATGTTGCTTCTTCATTTTAAGAAAAGAATGACATTAAATTGTCTATCACCACCCAGCTTTGCATTAAATGATCCAAGGGACCCCTTCAGTCCCGTGTTTCCATGAGCTGCAAGAACAGTCAAAATCCACTGTGGAGAGTGTTCCACTTATGATTCATTTGGGTTTGTTTATTGCTGCATTTTCCCAGGCTGATGCTATGTTACTCTTTTCCCTAATGCTGTTCTTACTTCATACAAATACTCAGAGCTTTAAAGAAGAGAAGTATTACCTATTAGTGTGCTCAAGAAAGTTATTTAGCAATTCTAGGTGCTTAAACTGGTAATTTGACTGGTATTTAATGGGTGGATGCTTAGACTGGTAATATTTGTTTATTTTACAAGACTTCCCCAGTAAACCTACCCGTCTAGCTGCTGCTAATCCCTAGCAGAAGGGATATGGGAAGATTACAAAAACTGCCAATAATTTTCAGGACCAAAATTCAGTCTCCTGGTACCTCCCTGATCTCTTCATTGCTTTGTTCCAGCAAAAGGCCCTTGGTAGCCAGAAGGACAGTAGTTCCTGAAAGGAATTTCAAAAAGTGCATAAAGTTGATATCTGCTTAGAAGTAATACAAAACAGGAGCATCTGCCAGAGACAGGAGCATGTTGCAGGCTTAGTAAAACAGCAGGGGAACCTGCTGTTGACCAGATTTGTCCATATCAGTGCAGGTGTCTCTGCAGTTAATAAGAATTACTATTTACACTTGTTTTCAGAGATTTGGAGACATGGGGATAATATAGATAGCCTGTAAGTCATAAAGAGCGAGTAGATACGACACATGTTCCCATTAATGTATAGTGTTACTCCTTGGAGTTTGTGATATTGAGACATTACAAAGTATGGTATGAAATACAGATGGCTCTGAATCTTGACTGTATTTGTTTAATTACAGCAGAATCTATTCTGAGATAGATTTTTATCCTGTTTTCAAGATGAGAAAAAGGATGAACAAAGTTATATGTAAACTGAATGTGTACAGAATTACCAGGACGTGGCAGCTGAATGTAAATGGGATTTACTGTTTATCTTCAGAAAAAACCCCAAAGTGAATGTTTATGTATAAGCAATATTTTTTCTTTGACAAACCGTGTTCTGATTAGTCAATAGATGCACAGCCATTTTTTTGGTGGTGCGAAATGAGTCTCCCTCTGTGCCTGTTGGCACCACAGAGGCAGATGCAAGGCTCCCAGATGTGTCTGCCTTGCTGCTCTGGCCCTGAAGGGGAGAAACTAGGGCAAGGTTTTGGGATGTAATAAGGGGAAACCCCCTCAAAAGAGGATCTTATCAATCTTGCTACTGCTTGGAACCTGAAAAACTCAGGCAACAACTACAGGGTCTAGGAGTGGCTATTTTGCTTTTTTTCCTTCTACCTCTTGTTAGCAGTAGCTTCATCCTGTATGTCCTCACCATCCTGGCTTTGCTGGCCTCTGATACAGGCAAAGTAGCAGCCATGGATGGACAGTACAGAAGTGGAAATATTAGAGCATCTGCACACATCTGCCTCCTACTGAGCTGGGGTAAAAAAATCCACCGAAAAACCAACAAAAAGACATTATCAGAGGTATGCAGTTTCTGTGAAGAAATAAACCTTAGTGACTACTTTCTTTTTGGCTCTACTCTTAAGCATAAAATAGCACCCTTTGTGGCAGGCTGGCTGCATTCTTGTTCTCCAACATAAATTGTTATTTTTCTTCACAGTATCAGGTGGGGGAGCAAGGTAAAAACCTTCCTGTATAATCTGTAATTTATAAACTGTATAATCTGTAATTCTTTCATGGTTTCTTACTCTGTGGGTTAAATCCCATCCTACCAGAGAACACACACAGAAGAAAACCACTGAGTAGGTTACACACCTGACTTTTGCCCTGGCAGTACAGAGATTATCTTAACATGTGTGGTACAAGGGGCAAGAAACAGCCTTTGGTTCGGGGCTCTCACTGGTTGGTCACCAAATGATCTGTCACCTAATGGGGGGCCTTGATCCCCTGGTGCCCCCTCCACTCCTCCTAGCTCAGGGAAGTTGGAAAGGGGGAAAAGGGAAAAAAGGACAGTCCAGCCTTAACAGTTTGTTTTCCAAGATCAGGGTGGCAAGAGGGAGGGCAGAAGATGAAAAGCAGGATAAGGAAAGGTGAGTCTTGCAAGAATGGACCAAAGCAGAAATTGATCTGGACAGGTTTATGAACATGAAGATTTTTGCACTTTACTCACCTTCTGACTTGGGAAATGGCTTTAAAAAATAAATATGTAGAGCATGTGAGCATGTGTCTGTGTGGAGGAAGGCAAAGGGTCAAGAGGGAAGCCTGAAGTACTTTGTTCCATTTGGATATTTACTGCTTCAGAATGCTGGAAAGGGACAAAAAAATCTTTCATACTTGATTTTTTCTGAAGTACAAAGCAAATCCTCTCTGTATTAAGCAGTGAAGAGCATTCTTGAGAGTAAGGACCCTTAAAGACTCTTGTGTTTTGTTTTGTTTTTTTCCTTCTGGGCAATGAATGACTAGTCCCTTGACACCACTAACTGTTTATGTAGAAAAGCTAATTTCACTTCTGCCTATAAAGTTCTCTTGCCAGTCTGAGTTTCTCATTAAAATTAATATTCTTATTGTATGTCCCTGTCCTTTCCTTTGCTGAGAAAGAAGCTATTAATCTTTCATTCAGGGCCAAATTCCCACTTCTTCCCCATTCCAAAGCAGAACAAGGGGAGAAGGTAATTGCACATGGAAAGGAGCATTGGCAGGAACACAGTTCTTCAGAGATGTGCCTCATTTCATGGTTAGGAGAAGTATTTCAGTGGCTGTAGGAGACCCTAGTTCAGACTTCTCTTCTGGAAAAAGCTTCCAGCTTGTATCTCATGGGGGAATACCATAACTAATAGGCCAGGGACTGCAGGGGATTGTTCCCAATTTGTTGCCAGTGAAGCAGCTCAATTTTGTAAGAGAGAATCAAGTAGCCAGGGAGAGCAAGTATGAAGGCAAGGCAGGGGGATTAGGGCACTCACTTGGGATGTTTCAGTTCCTGCTCTACTTAATATAAAAACTTTGTGGAGTCTTTGGATGAGAAGAGGTGTTATTTACCCCACTCACTCTGCCTGGTGTGATGCTGGAGCTGTTAAGGGAATACTTCCTGGAGCATTCATCAGAGGTGGAGAGGATAAGGTGTTTTGAGGAGCCTGTTGGCTCTTTTTGTGAAATAGGTGGGACTGTTTCAGCATCCCAACTGTGTGATGATCACCTGTGCACGGGGACACGTCAAAGAGAAAGGGGAAAGCTGGGAACCAGACAGATTTGGGCTTAGCAGGCCTGAAGGAGAAATTAGAACCCTTTATAGCTCTAGCCTGGGAGGACTGTGTGTCCAAGCAACCGTGCATACCTGAGGCTTAAGCCTACCTGCAAAGGTAAACCTGAAATCCTCCTTCAGCCAGCGTGGGAGACTGTTCTGCCCTTATGCACACAAATAACATTACAGCAGTGCTGTCCTCATGCCTGAGGGAAAATTCCCCTTTCCTAAGCAGACTAGTTCACACTGGGGCTTTCTCTCTGTACTACTCAAGCTAAAAGGCCTGCTCAGGGGTAACAGGACGGATAGAAGCACAGCTAGAACAAATCATCCCATCAGGTGTTACTATAATAAATATGAGCTTCAGCTTCCTTTCCTCTTTTACATCTTTCTGCTGCCCTTTGGGCTTGATTTTTGAGAAGGAGGGGAACAAAAGGGTGGTTTAGTCAGTTTAGTGAGTATCTCAGAAGTATGCTTGAAAGTAAGACCCAGTCTTTCAAAAATTGTCTAGGAAAGCAATTCCTCACAAAACTGAGAACATCACTAATGCTAAATATTCCTTTAATTCTAATTTTGAGACACTTGCCAATCTTGTAAATTAAAGATTTATTGCCTGAGAGTACTCAGATCACAACCTAACACACGTTTAGCTGCTTTGTTCTATCCTGTTTGGAGTCATTCCAGAGGCTAAGCCCCTGTATTAGAAACATCACCAATGCAAAGATTGAATGATCAATCAAAGCAATGCAGATTATGAATTCTCCTATGCAGTCTTCCATAAAAGGGAGCTAGAGAAGCAGCTGTGGGGTTTTTTTGTTTATTTTTGGCAGACAGATTTATGTCAAAGATTCCTTGAGACTGTTTTGTAACAACTTGTGTCCTTTATTTAAGGAGGTAAATTTTACTGGGGTAAATATTTTTCAAGTGAATGAGAAAATGACATAAGTAAGACAAGACACAGAAGTGAAATGTTCTGCACAACTCGTCAGGATAGATCAAAGATAGCAAAGGGAAAAGGTATTTCTAACTTCAGAAACTCCAGAATAAATAGGCTGTTACTGATGCAAACTCCCTCAAGAAAACAAATAGGATGCACTTTTGCTCTGTTTTGAAATTAATTCTAAGTCCAAGGAATGGAATACATAATGTGTGTAATAATTTCAATGTGAATCCCAGGGATATTAAGCATTAAATCTGGGCTGAGATCTCGCATTATAAAAATTATTGAGAGCATGTCATTAACATACATCATTCAGCTACTTACTGTATTTGAAGAGCCTAGGTTTATACAAATACATCAGAGTAATACTTTGCATTCCAGGGCATGACCAAATAATCAAATTACAAAGAATGAAGCAGTTAGGGCTTGAGATAGCATGGTAAACACTACAACTCAAAGGACCTTCTGTTGTGGATCAAACCTCGCTCTCCATAGACTATCTGCAAAATAAAGGAATAAATAGGTGAGCCTTCAGGGATGTCTTTTTCAGACTCTGTAGATATCATCCAAGACTTTTACAAAAAGATCAAACCCAGCAGTCCATCAGGAAAGAAAACAAGCCACATCAGGTGCTGCTCCACTTGTTCAATTTGCCTCTCAGCCACTCAGTTTGAACTGTGGCTGATTATCGATCATAATGTTTTCCTCCTCACAAACTTGTCTCTCCTTATCAGTAAAAAATATCTACCCTGTTGTCCTACATCACTTTTTATGTTTCTGGGAGTTTTGCCGACTCAAATGTATGTTGTTATCTAGATACTGCAACTAGGAAAGAAAGAAAGTGTGTTTAAATCCAGATCAGTCTTCTGAGAACCAAACTTTTCATTAACTCATGGAAAAATTTTGTAAAGAACATGGCAGAAGATTTTTTTTGAGCCTGGATCTTTGTATTTAAGTTCTCTGCTAGAAAACATGGATCTGTTATGACTGATCCTCTTTCCTGTATTACATCTCATCATGAAGGAGGGAAGCTTTGTGACTCCTTTAGATGTGAGCAGGAAGCCAAATTTCTATATAATTCAGCTAGGAGGGGAAATTGGCAATGGAGATGGTGTATTTGATAAAATTCTGTTTTTTCGCATGCATGTAGTATATTTAAATGAATGTACCAAATCCTGATTTCCTGACATGAGAAGGATCCAGAGACAGGCAATTTCCTTGATGGAAGCTTCTTTGAAACTCCCTGTGAAAAATAAAAGCATAAAATAAAATAAAAGTCTACTTGTTTTTACCCCTGCCCCCATGGTTCTCAAAAAAAACCCAACAAGAAAAGCCTCTTTTCTGTGTCGCCTTTTTTTCTGTTGTAGGTGAAAGCATATGTTTATCTACCTCTTAAAGTTTTCTTAAAGGCTGAGAGCTAGACACAGTGGTCTGAAAGAGATAACCTCACCTACACCTCAACTCAGATCACTGAAATGGTGCTACCTAATTTTAGTCAAAGTCATTATAAAGTTTTCCCAAACTTTAACAAAACAAAATTACAGACAGGTTAAGCTTTCCCACATTTAAAAATTTGTTTCAGCTAGCCTTCATTTTCAGAAGGAACTTCCAAGGATCGTATTTAGAATACACCTTTCCTATTGTTATAGGTATGACTAACTCACATATTAGTTCATCTATTACCTCAGTTACTCATATTTCTTGTTCAAATTACAGAGATCCCAGTTTCAGAATCTGTTTCTCCAGTTTTGGATGGCTTCACATTCCCCAGATATTCTCTCCATTTGAAATCAATTAGGAGTTTCTGTTTTGAATCTCCCAAATCCCTAGTCTTTTTGGCTTGTCTGGTCTAATAAATGTAAGGTTTGAGGCAATGTCTACAATTGCTTCACATTTCATCAATTCTATTACACTTTCAAACCCCAAAATTCCCATTATTGTTGTTAGCTGTCCAGTTGAAATGAAAATGGTGTGCTGCTCCTTTTACACAAGCATGAGTTTTGCTTGTTCAAGTTTGATGTCCATCCATTCCCTGAGCTGAAAGAGAAGTTCTCAATGAAGCAATGGTGGTCTGCCCAGGTGCTGTGGTTCAGGAATGGCATTCCCCAATTTAGTGCTCCCACTGACACATTCCAAACTATGTGCTCTTCGCTCTCTCCCTCCTCCCCTGTCCCTCCCCTGGATTGGGCTGGAGAGGAGAATTGGAAGCACAAATGGTAAAGATCATGGGTTGAGATAAGAACAATGTACTGGAAACAGTGATGAGATGAGGAAATGAACAGTAACAGCAACAACATTATAACAGGGTGTACAAAAGGCAAACAATTCACATGCAATTGCTTACTGAAGTACTAGGAGGAAAACCCTGACAATACCACTGACTGGAAGATCCTCCCTTCTCCCGCCCTGGCAGTTATCTGAGGTGGCACAGAACAACCTCTAGGTCCCAGCTATGCTTCATTCACAGGCCCAATTTTCAAATGAACTTCAGTTCATTTGATTCTCAGTTTCATTTTACTGTGCCAAATTTTTCATTCTATTATTTTTCAATAACATCATGAGGCACATTTGTATTCTATTTCCCTGTTACAGAACTGCACTAAGAAAATTTTTAGTGAGTGTCTTTCATCCCTGTCACCAGAAACTCCTTCTTCCTCTGGTCTACACGTGCAAGAGGAGAATCACAATTTCCATGGTAAACTTCAGAAATCCCTTGGAGTGTCTTTGGCTGCCATTCCCTAACCTTAGTGTAAAAGCCTAAGTCCAGCTGAGCTTCTTTGAATTGATCCCTCTCCAGTTTATCCTTGAAAGCCCTCACTGTCATCTATGCATGCCAGGAAGTCAAGTTTCTGCAGATTCTCTTGCAGTTCCTGTAGGATTTTCTCTTTCCTTTTTCTTTATCTTCTGACTTTTAGTTAGACCTGTATCAGTTCAGATCTGTGGATGGTTTTAATCAAAAAACAAATGTTTCCTGAAGCCTTTTGGGAAATCAGAGCCGTGCCACTCTCTGGGCATGGTTATTCAGGCTTGCTGCTAGAACTCCATCTTCCTCTCTGTATTCATCAGCTTTCACTTGGTCCATAATGTTATACTTAGCAAAGTAAACCTCAAACAGAGTTTTTCCTAAAAGATACTAGTTATTTGCATTATTTGACCTCAGAAAGTCCAGCATCTCCGATGGGACCCTTTGACTTTGACAACCAAGTAGATGAACTGCAGTAAAAGTTTTTGCCAAAGCTCTCCGACTGGCCCAGCTGAACATCCAGATGGATGGCTACCATGATGGGTCTGTGACAAGACATTTCTTCCTGGAGCTGAAATTTAGCCAGTCAACCCTTGTTCCTCTTCATCCCTGCTATTGGGTTCCCAGCTGGTGACTCCCTGCCTAGAAGCATCTATGAAAGTGCCATTCCCTTTTACCTTTTTGTCCTTACCAATTTAGACTGGAAGTTTTATAGCTGGCCTTCTCAATTTGTTAGGATATTCTGTAGTCATTACTGCAACAGAAAGTTCACCTTTGCCTGCAAATTACTTCAGCCATTTCTGGGAAACCTCCAGATACTGCTGTAATTCCTTTTGTAAAGTTTCCAACTCTTGTTTTAGTGCCTTCTGGTCTTGCTTTAATTCTTTTTGGCTAGTTTTGTTTTCTGAGAGCAGATTTGTTATTGGTTCAAGAAGAATACGAGCTCATAATTTCTCTATTTGAATGGCATCCCAGTGTTGACACCAAGCTTTTATCTTGTGACCTGACCAGGTTATTCCAATTAGAATGAGAAATTGATGAGGGAGATACTTTAGATACAATTCTGATAATTTATAAGAATGTACAAAGTTCTGCTTTTTTAGGGGAAGTGTTAATCATGCATAGATTTCTTGCTCACAGCCCTTTCTGCTAGAAACCTGTCCAAAAAAAAAAAAAAAAAAAAAATCCCACTATTATCCTTCCCTTGGGGCCCGTGGGAAGGTCGCAGATCTGCATACTAAAGGTAGAAATACCTTAAGGAGACACTTGCTCCAGTCACAGACAGAGAGTATGCCTAGCCAAAGAGTCACAGACAGGACAAAAGTGCAATGTTCTGAAACCAGGGGCAGACAGAAAAAGTTCTAAATAGTGCAGAGTAGAGAACTGTGTGATGGGGTTAGAGGTGAAATGCATTCTGCTTTTCATGACTGTTATAAGATCAACCCCAAATGTGAGCCTGTTTTGGGCCCCCTCATGCAACAGCAGCCAGGGGAGAGGCTCATTCCCTAGGACAGGCACAGCAACATTGAGAAACTGGGCATTAGATCTGTTCAGATGGCTGCATCTTCTTTCTCCTTGTACACCATCTCTTCAGCATTGCTCCATCTCAGCAAATCCTCTCTATCTCTAACACTCCTAAGTTTTATATGTCCTGTATTCAGATGGAGACATGCACCAACCTCCTTTTACAGATATCTTAAATGAAGGACAACACTGAAATTTAAGCTTAGTACTTATCACCACACAGACAGCGTTTCATCAGCTAGCTGGCAAAATATCTGACAACTGTTGAAAGAATTAAGGAGTCAAGATTGTTGGCCAAAAGGCCTTATGAGTTAACAGATCAAAACAAATTACAATCAATGCTGAGAAGAAAAAGGGCTTGGGAACACAAGTGTTGAGAGTCTCAGGATAGCACTCCCATGGGTTTTAAGGCAAGACCTGGAGGAAGGAGATGGGAAAAGCTAGCTCAAATGGCATGAAAGAAGGCAGAGAGCAGAGTGAAAGAAGGGGTCACAGGGAGCACTGTGAGCAGCAGAGTCAGAGAAATATGGGATCAATGAGGGAAACAGGATGAAAGGAGTGCAAAGATGAGATTGTGAATGCTCCCCTAACAAACAATGAAGACAGATGAAGTTGATAAAACACTTTCTTCTGATTCTTAAATACAGGTAAGGATTAATGCCTATTCTGTACCAGGACAACTGCTGATAAAGAGCACTGCTTATTATAAGTGTTGTTAACTTTCTCACCCTTGGGAAGAGGACAATCAAAAGGGCAATACAGGTAAGGCATGCTGAGGACTTTACAGGACTGGTGGTGAGAAGTGAATTCTTAGAGCAGAATTTCCCTACAGGAGATGATCACTGTCCCAGACACTGACATAATTCCAGTTTGAATGCATCTGCTGTCCTCAGCTACAGCAGTTTGCTACAAGGAGAGAAAACATCTTAATTTAACAGATCTAAAATGATTCAGAGGGGTTTTTTTTGGCTTTGCTCAAAACACACATCTCAAATTCCAACTAAGAAAATACTAAAAAACTTTGAAAGATTCTTACGGGTGAAGATCAGGTGGTTCACATGATTAAATACAAGTGAGAAAAAAGTGGCATCTGGAGCAGTAGTTGGACTCACTGCAAAAAGAAGAAAAGGTGAGGAAAATAAAAAAGGTCATTGGTTTTACAAAATCCAAGGTCAGAAGAAACAGTTGTGATATACTCTGGTGATCATCCTCTTGACCAAAACCACAGGATTTCATACACAGACCCCTGGACAGCAAGTTTCTGAGGCTGTGCCAAGTAACTGGAAAGATGACTTCCCCTCTTAACCTTTCTGATGTATTCATGGCACTGCCAGGGGCACATCCAGCCCCAATAGCCCCAGTGAGACATCAGACAAGCACCCCTGACACCCAAACTGATCTTTCTTCTAATGCCTCACTTCTTTTCCTGTCCTGTGCACTGCACAGTCCTCTCCACTTCCCACAAGTCTCAGATATAGCTTTTGTTCCTTGCCCTCATCACACTCTGGCTTCTTATAAGTTCCAGCATTTCCCTGCAGTCTCACACAAGCCCTTTCTTTTCCTTGCCTGTCCCAGTTCCTGAATCCCTCCTCAAGGGCAGATTTTGTGGCACATGACTGTGGATCACCCAGCAATATCAGAGCCTGTGACTTGTGTTTCTTCCTGATGTTCCTACTTTGACATCAGTAGACCATTTCCATGGGTTTTTTTATGACTAACCAGGTCTGGCCACCAGCTAAGTGTCTGGATATAACTCTGACCATGTCCTTGTGAAGTTCCTTATATCACTATGAGATTAACACAGTATTTTAGTTTTCTTTTGTCTGCTAAACTTTTTACACTTTCAAAGGAGGCTGGACTGCTGTACAACAGGCTGTGAAAACCATCTTCCTTTCCTGTTGCAGGGGCCATACCACTCCCCAATGTGATTGACTTCCCAAGCTTTCTGTCATCTTTCATTACGGATATAAGGGAAGGCACTGTCCACACCCAAGAGTGCTGCAGTTTCGATTAGACACAAACACTGGATGAAAGCTGATGATGAAAGGTCTTGGGGGACCACCAGAAAAAGGTGCTGGGGAAGATGTGATATAAGAAAGGATATAAATAAGGAGTAAAATGCAAGACAATTTTTTTGGTAATATAAGTTGATGGGGTAGAAAGGGTACATGGGTGTCGAAGAATAGAGAGATGACATCTATGAACTTTATACACCATAAGACAAGTAGGTGAATGGTCTGAAAGGTTTAGTGATGTGGGAAATAAAGTAGATGCAGGATTGGCTGCCTCTTTGGAAATGAATAACAGAGGTAAGGCTCATAATAGTGCATGAAAGCATGAAAAGGAAAAAAAAAGGGAAATTAGGAAAGAAAGCAATGTTTGTGTATGCAGAGGGAATTTAGCAAATTTCTTTTGTTAGGTAGTTTATTAGCAGGGTATCAGAAAATTATGCAGACATAAAGTTACTTACACAAGAACATTTACAATATAAATGCAATTTTCAGCTCTGGGTTTCATTATCTAGTGGGTAATAGCTCATGTATTCCAAGATGGATTTTAATTCTGTCTAGCATGTACAAGTAAATGACAATTTGCAGCGTTTGGTGCAATGGAATATATGCTATTCAGATGCCTGTATAAATTGTGGTTTTATTGGCAGCCATAGCATAAACAAGGTGCCCTACCTGTTATCTCTTCATAGAAGTTTCTTGTTGTGTTCAATCTGAGTGTTGCAAAAAATATAAAGTCATTATAGCTTCTGGATATTTTTCTACACTTTGGGGTTTTCATCAAGATTCAGAACCATTTTCAGAGAGTGCATGCCCTAAGACCCTCTCTGTCACTTACAGAATGCTGCAAATTGACTCTATCACTTTACCCGCTGCTGTAAATTGGCTCTGAGCACACATAATGTGTCAGGTTTGCCTACTCACTTTCAGTTTTCACCCGCCTCTACTGGGCATATCTAGGAGTAATGGGATGAAATTGAGCAAAGGAAAATTTAGACTGAATATCAGGAAAATTTTCCTAACAGTGAGATCTATTAGAATGTGGAATAGTCCCCCAGGAAAAGTGATGGAAACCCCGTTGCTAGAATCATTAAAAATAGACTGGAAAAAAAACACAGTAAAAATACAGTAGAAAATAATCTGCATTGTCAGGGGATGGACAAGATGATTCCCTAGGTCCTCTCAGGCTCTAATTTCTAGGATTCTAGGAGCTGAGCTCCATCAGTATTAAATTCCCTGAATGCCCAAGATCATCTAATTGAAACAATAGAAAGTTTGCTCATAGGCATGCCAGGGAGAGTGCTCAGTAATGATCAGGCTGCATTACTGCTGAGAGTGTATCACTTGATCTGCACTGTACAAAGAAACAAGGAAGGAGACAATTTTTATCACAATTTACCCTTTGCTAAAGCTGTTCTTGTAAGTCAAATATGCTGCCTTGATTCAGCATTGCTGATGTTATAGAAAGTGATCCTAGAAGCAGGTAATAATGAGTCCAGATCACAGCTTGTCACGGTGGAGTTTTGTATCAAAAGCTAACCACACGTGTTCAGAATCAAAATTCCCCTCTGCAACACATGTACTTTCTACCATAGCTCTGTGCTCCTTCCATAGCACACACATGCCATGCACTGCCATTTCATTTGTCCATGGAAGACTTGCCTGTATATTGAAGGATAACACATTACCTCTGCGGGGAAAAGACACTGATTCTGAGTTTCTCCTCTCTAAAGTGAGCTCGCTAATAAGATTTCCCCATTCTCATTGCTCTTAGTATTTCACAATCAGTGTTGAAATCAGATAATGAAAAAAATTAAAAACAAACTGCCAAAGCAATTCCAGGTAGCCATACCTGAAGTCAGTGCTACTTTGTTACATCCAGCAACATCAGTGACATCCCTCCTTGCTGTGAGAAGGACACCAAAAAAGAGGAAGGGAAAAACGACTTGTCAAGCTAACCATGCAGGAGAACAGCTATCCTACAGCTGGCTGAAGAAGCCACAAGTTCAGAAAATCCTTTTTTTTTTGTGTGTGTGTGGGGATTGCAACGATGATTTTCTTCTCACTTCTTGCAATACTCTCACATCCCTGATGACATGCCTGTTAGATGTGGGTGCTTTTCTGGAGTCAAACATGAAGACCCAGAAGGTGAGTGAGGTGGAGCACCATTCATGTTCTTTTAGCACAGGAGTCTCCTCTGTTCCTGTGCTCATCCTGGAAAAGCATGCTGGAAAGACCCTTTGCCTTATCACACAGCAGAGGGTCTGCTGGGAAGTTATGTACCATAATAGATTTGTAACTTTTACTTCCAGGGCTGGCCAAGAAAAGTACATTGGGGAAACTGAAAATAACTAAAGCAACTGCCTTAGTTTATGGCAACTGATTCCCAGAGCTCCCTTCTCAGCTTTTAAAAGCAGCAAAACTTTACAGCTCAGACTTTCAGCTCTGCTCTAGATGCTATGTCTCTGCAGAGGTGGGTGGAGGAGAAAGGGCTGCAGCCATCCAGAGGGACTTCAAGGGCTGCATGTGGCCAGGACACCTCTGCTCAGCTGCATGCTTTGGTTTGGCAGCACTCTTGGAGATAGGGGCACTTGGGATGCCTTGGGGGAGCAGCCAGACCGCAGCTCCCCATCCCCTTGTGTGGCTGTGACATGTTGCAGACTCAGCACTGCAGGGACAGGAGCCCAGCAGGTGTGGGCAGCCCCACGGCCAGCCTGCGACCCTGGACTGCACAGTTCAGGCTCTCCTCAGTTCCCAGAGACCTTCCCTAGCCATTCCCCAGCTCCTCAGCCAGCTCCATTCCCTAAATTAAGGCAGCCATTTCTCCATGTCACCTTCCAAAGTCTGCAGGTTACAGTCCTCAGCAGCAAAGCTCCAGGGTCCCTGTCCTCCTTCGCGATGTGCTCGTGTCCACGTCATGCAACATGTGAATGTGCCCACTGCTTGAATAGGAACAGCAATAATGTCCTCCTCCTCTCCTTTTGAGGACTGGGAGGGTCCAGGAGGATGAAAGCCTGGAGGTACCAGTAGATAATAGGACTGCCTTGTAATTTCTGACTGCCTATCCCTAGCTGATTCAGGTCATTAGAGCTATTTTGCAACATTCTCTTAATAACCTTGCAGACACTCTCCCCCAACGCTAAAATCATACACAGAAGGCCAAGGTTTAGGGAGATGAAGCCAATGCTGATAATGAGTCCCTGATTGATTAAAAGTAAATACATTTTTATTCAGAGAAAAGGGCATTTGTTACCACAAACATTTCACCTTCAGCACAAATAGGAGTTGCGCTTACATTTACTAAGGGATTATAGCAGCACTACAACTAATTACTTCCCAGCAGCTATTGGCCTCAGGTTAGATGTAAGCTACTTCTGGCAATCTGTGGTGTGGGTTCATGTAAAAGGGGGCCCGTATTTTCATTGTCTTGGTATAAAACAGTGCAACAGCGAGGCGTGAGTGAATATACTATGCATAATGCAATACAAAATAAGAGCTTATTACAAGGAGAGGACTCAAGGAGATCAAACAACATTAGTCCATCCCACCATTTTATGTTATGAGGGGGATATTAATTATTCTGTTTGCATTTTGTAGATGGCCTCAAGTTGTACAATTATCACATAGGAAGGTGCACATTACTTGCTGGAGACAGATTTCAGATTCAGACTCCTCGATTACCTTCACTTGAATGAAATCAGCTGTATATTCCTAATGTGACCCATGCAAATTATAGTATGTTTTTAATCAGTAAAATGTAATTTCTCCCTAAGTTATTTACCAGACTTTAGGTGTGAGATTTCTGGGTTTTTTTTCTGGAATCCCAACACAGTCACATCTTTGCTATTCTCACATGAATCTCTGAACTCTCTACCCTTCCACCTAACATTTTTGCTAAGCTGCTGGCAAGTGATGAGATTACTTTAAAAATACCTAATAGAATTGAAAGAAGGAGGTTCCTCCAGGTCCAGGCAATGAACTGCTCTGAAATTATTGAGTTATTCGTAACTTTGAGCAGTTACAAATTACTGCTATTAACCAAATCCTGTAATTACAGCAAGCAGCTAGGTTTTGTAGCATAATTTATGATATAGATAGCTTTTAGCGCATGTCTTAGAGAGTTAAAACTCAGGGCATGCAGAGAAATGGCTTCTGCAGTACTGTGAAAATATGTGTTGTTTTTGAAATTGCGATGTTCTTTAGATCATAATGAAACAAAACATTCACCTTGGACGAGGGACAAGTCCTCACTTGGACTAAAATAGTTCAAGAATGGTGTCTTCTATCCTAAGCGAATGCTCTCACCGGATGGACTGATTTTCACCATGACATGAGGAAAATCCTTCTAGAAAGGCTCTCACTGGAAAGTTTGTTTAGACAATTGGTCTGTAGCATCAAGAAATTGCTGACTGACACTAGTTAATCCATTTGAGACAAACCCTGGAGTGACTGGTCTCAGGGACTGTGTTACGGAACAAGCATCCAATAGCCCTGTGTTGTCACCCAGCAGAAACACACACACCACCACAGACTGACCACTTCTTACACCCACACAGCAGGTGCTGGCACCACTGGGTTCCCTTCTGGCTTGAGCACAGAAAAATAGAGTGCTTTAATTACAAAAACAAACAGATATTCAAGCTGTTGGGTTTATTACTCTTAATTTCTGGAAGCCAGCACATCAAGTACTGCAAGGTGCCTTCCATGGCTGGGTGTAACAGCTGGGTATGAAGTTGGTGTTCATTTTTGCGCTTCCTTGCTGCAGTATTGACAACTCCAACCTCTGCTAGTAGCCATACCCCATCATTCACCACACCATGAGAAGGTCTTCTGGAAGGTATTGAAACCTGAAGTTTTCCTGCACTTGTGTTATCTTTCGTATAGTTAGTAAAAGGCAAATAGCCCCATATTCAATCCAGTGACTTATATTTCCTATCATGTATTTTTTATCTTTCTGTTGTAAGAATAACACTGAGTTTGTTTAACAGTAAAGATAGATGTATGTCTTTTTCTGAAAGCAATATTATAAAAACGGTACCTTCTTATTCAGCAGATCTGCTCTTGCGTATAGTGGACCATTGCTGCCTGAGTTCAGAACTAAAAAATTTATTGTTTTTAGCCCTGCAAAACCAACCCTCAGGACAAGTGAGGTGGTTAATTTTATTGTATCATTAATAAAACTCTGTACTCCTTATCAGTTAAGCGGCCAGTCAGTGAACACACTGATTGTTTACAAGTGTTCCTGGATCTCTCCCTTTTTCCCATTTAGTGTCAGCATGAGTGAAATTTCTTCTTGTGTAAGAGACCAATTATGTTTGCACAACAATAATGCTTGCATATCTTCACTGGCAGAGATTTCATGATCTGTGAGTGATGCATTGTAAGGAAAGAACTTTGTTTTGCCTTCTGAGTGTGGTTGAGTTTACAGTGGACAAAAAATGACAGTTAAGTAGCAGAAATCTACAAAACCGAAACTTCTGCTAAGGCATGTGGGAATTTAAAAGGGAAAGAAGTGAGCAAAGAGCTCGGGATTTGGCTCTGAGAAAGTTTATGCACATGAAGCATCTCTTAAAACTTTACTGAATGGACAATCAAATACAGATTTCTTAGTGGAGGTTGTCTTTTCAAAAGGGCAAACATGCGGCAAAGTATCAGCACGGAGTGTGTTTTTATTGTAAAAACAACTTGTTTACTTAGGTATGGATTAGCTTTCCAAAGCCAGAGAAACGGGAAAATATTAAAACACCATCCATTACTGCTGAAGCTAGTAGGCAGATTCAGAGCTTCTCCCCTTTCTCCCTCACACTGTTCCTCACAAAGGAATCACAGCTTGTGAGCAAAGTGATTCAGAAGCCAGCATCTTTCCCATACCCACCTAGAGCAGGTGCCCCACTGAAACTGGAGGTAACAAATAACAGGGCATGCCTGTATACGAGTTCCTTGTTGAGGTCTTCATATGCAGAGGCTCTCTTTAATGAAAATATAAACTTTCCATCTGTTTTGATTACAAATATTGTAACTGCTTTTATGATCTTCATTAATGCTAATGTTCAAACACCACTCATCAATAGCCCTCACTGTTACTTCTCATTAGGAGGTTGGCCACTCTGGTGCCTATGTTGATGAACACAAGGAAGGAAATATTCCTTAGTGCATGACAGCTTGTCCATGTCTACTAGAGACTCTGACAGGATTTCAAGCCCCAGTACCAGAGAGATGCTGAATAAAAGATTTGTAAGGAAGGGTTAATACACTGGAGTTGTCAGGTTCTCTGGGGAATCTGGGTAAAATCCTTAGTGGGCTCCTGAGTTTTGAAGATCAGAGACCTACTACTAACACAGTTTGCCCAGGATCAGCAGGTATGAATCAGGGTTTCCTTACTTGCTCAAGCTTGTACAAAGGTCAGATAAAAAAAGCAAAAACCTCTTGTCCCCCAGACTTAATCACTTGTTCCCCAAACACTTCTGTCCAATGTGGAGACACAGCCAGGAAATTTGGAGGAGTGAAGCTCTTAGAGGGACTGACTGGCACCAGTACATATTTACACTGCTTACAGGGTGAAATTACTTAGGTGCTGCGACCTCTCAAGATATACACTTATCACAGTCTGAAGTGTGCCTGAAAGAGCACAGGAGCCTCTGTGGGACCCACCCCATGGCACACCATGAAATTCATCTGGATGTGATCCCCACAGCTGCAAATCCATCTTCTGTTTCCATTACACATCCTATTAGTCTGCTGTGCTTTCCCTTTAGCATACATCAGCACAGCTCTTTATTTTAGTGTTATTAATTTTTGACATGAAGTCGCTCTAAACATGGTAAATACAGAAAGTAATTGGTATGTTAAACAGGGGAAGCATAATGAGTCTCATGTACAAACGCGACTTGCTCCTGCTGCAGAGCCAGACTGAAACAGAATACAAAATCACACTGCCAATTTCAGCAGGAACTTCTTCACCAAGTCCCCGTGGTTCACAGGCAGTGCCTCGACCTCTCCTGTACTTATGATACATCCAGCCACAGTTTAATGGCTGAAATGACTTTGAAGCTTTCCCAGTGGAACCAATTTTCACCCTCTGTGAATATAAGCTCCAGCCTTTCAGCAATGAGTTTAGTTTGGTGATAAGTTAACATGTGAGGCCAGCCTGAGAATAAATTTTGACTGTTGCCCTGATAGTAGGGCTTTCACACTGTAACTTGTGGTGACGACCTAGGGCTTTCTGGGAGAGACACACTCTTCAGACTAACACTGGCTGATGGGATATTTTGTCAGAGAGATGTTCCATGTAACCAGAGAGACTGCTGCAGTGTGTCAGCACTGATGGCAGATCTTTGCTAGGAGGAGCAGATAGGGAAGTCATAGCCCATTTGAGTTCATGCTTGCAATAAGGGGTGATTATGAAACACAGGATGAGAGTTTTTAGGGCACAGATGAGAAATTCTCCTCTAAATTTGGTGAGAAGTCAGTGGAAGAGAGAGGTATATTAGAAAGGATGGAAAAAAAAAAAGCTAGGAAAAAAAAAATCCCAATAATTTTTATATAAGCTTCAAAATATGACCAACCCCATCCTGTCTTTTGCTTTTCATTTTAGCCTTTACAAAGATTCCAGATTTCCAGTTTTGCCTTGGAAACGATACACACTCAACACAGTTATTCCAGCTGTTACAGTTTCAAATCCAATAATTTTTGTCCAGAATCAAGGCTGAAAGATCAGATTAAAATTATTGTACAATTCATAATCAACAAAACACATATATGCTATTTGAGAAGTTGTTTTCCTGCCAGCTCTATGCCTTTTCTTTGGTGGAAATTCACAAATAAAAGACAGATACACTCGGGAACAGGATGGGGCCATAATATTTGACCAAGAATGAAGCTGACATACATCAGCAAAACACCCACAGACAGCAGATTCAGAAACCTGACCTGTCTGCTGCTTTACCCATGGTACTGCATAAATAATTAATCGTACCTGCCAGTGTAACAGATAACACCAGGTAGCTCTCTGCTTTTTGTTTTTTTACGACAATCCTTGATCTTTTTCTGTGTTAGCTGTCGTAGAAGAAGAAACTAGAAGAAAGAGAGCAGACCCTTGTTACTTGTGTAATAGCCTACCTGCTTTCTCAGGTTATTCTTGAAGATGGGTTGTTGACAGGCTATAAAATATCTCAGCAGTTCCTGGCAGGAGAGAATCAGAAGTAAAAAACAGTATCTGCCTTAATCTGAGTTTGGTGTGTGAACCAAAAGGATACATAGATACAATTTTTACTTGGAATATTTAAAATAGGGCACTATAATGTCCCCTGAAATAGGTACTAGGGAACAAGCAGAAGCTCATAGAAGGATAGATTTAATGGCACAACAGTTTCTTTCAATTTGGTTTTACGTTTGGGCTTCAGAAGAACCCTGAAAACAGTCTAGAGACAAAATTTTCCTTTTCTTTTTCTTTTTAACACCTTTGTGATTTAATTTAAGAATGACATTTCATTCTGGACAAGAGGCCCATGGTATAAGGCTGACTGCTGAGACCCGAAACACACATTCTGCAATTCAGCAAGTACATAAATAAAAAAGGACAAGTAGTGCTAGGATCTTCTCTGAGGAAACATCAGAGGTAAGTTTCAAATGCTGAAATGAAATACTGAATTCACCTGAGGTACCTATGAACGGTTTCAGGCAAGCAGCCAGCAAGTGTGTGTCCCTTTTTCTTTGTTTCTCCTTCTAGGGGTTATAATACTACTATTTCGATTTTACATATGTTTTCTGAAGGAGCATGGAAGCCTTGCCCCATGTAACTCACATAGCTCTGTAAAAGAAACCATAAAACTCACCAAAAAATCAGTTAGAAAACCCAGCACAGTGATTTCAAGACCAAGTCCCAGAACTTACATGAATAGCATGCCTTAATGATGCAGAAGCTGGACAATAGCCTATGATCTCATCAGGGATAAGGTTTCAACTTGGGCCTGATAAACTCAAGTACATAAACTCGCACCTGCAGTTTCCAAGTGCAAGCACCTGGCTTTGCTTTATGGAAGGAGTAAAAAGCCTGCATTTTCTCTTTCAACAGCCTTTCCTAAGTGCAAGGATTGGAATCTGTACCTGAAAATCACATTCCCGGGCTACTCCTACTGACACCCTCATAACTGCAATCCTTCTGGCTATGCTGTCTTCAGAACTTCACCAAATGTTGAATGCATTTACTCTAGAAAAATCACCATCATCTTTGATCACAGACAAAGAATCCTGAGTCTGAAATCCTGAGTATGAAACTTTGCTCCTGATAGATTTGTCACACCTTCTCTTCCCACCGAGTAAGGGCTACATTTACATACCAGATTACTGAGTGATAGACAACAGTGCAGAGGCATTTTCCAGCTCTTGCTCTCAAGCAGAAACCTTAATCTATGACCTGATCTGGGCTCAGACATCACTGGACTTCTTAGACCCTTTCCTAAGCTTGTCAGAATGTTGATACCAGCCCAAATGCCCAAAATCTAAGGAGACAGCTTGAACCATTTTTGAAATTTATAATTAAATGGAGACTCTTCAAATGGGCAGTTTGGCTCATGGGTTTAGAAAGATAAAGAATCAAGACCTGAAGCTAAAGATTAGGGTTTGTGTTTTGACCCATCAGGATTTTGAATGCACAACCAAGATGAACAATGGTACCAGCAATGACGTTTCCCATTTGCCATCCAACACTTCTTCATCTGTAGGGCAACAGACAAAAATATCAGCAGAAAACACGCATTGGCAGATGAGCACAAACATGTCAGGCAGAACCTCTGAACTTTTCTGAAGTGGCTTAGCAGCTTTTTAGATGCCATCAAAAGCAACTAAAACAAAGCTTTCAGTGCTGGCTGTGCAGGATGCTCCACACACAGCTTGAATCACCTCGCTCTTGGTAATGGTCTGCCACAGAAGCCCTAATCAAGTGTGCGTGTGAATTTTATTTTCATGAGATGACAGTTCCCAAGTGAAAGGACACTTCAGCTCTGATAAAACTTTCCTTCTATTGTCTGAGGTTTGTTTGTTTTGTGGCAAACCCCAGCACTGTGTCTGCTTTCTGTGCAGGCATGCATTTCCCAAGCTTATGCAGGGAGGCCAACCAAAGTCTTTGGAGGCTTCTCAGTAGTATTGCCTGAAGCAAATACCACAGCTCAATAGCAATTTAATATTGTAATCAGGGAGCAAACTGTGCAGTTTTGGCACATTGTGATAATTATTAGCTGCATGTATTAGTGTTGTGATTCTAGTAACTAATATTTACAAAAGGTTCCCTGTGTGGGGAAGACCTTGCCTAGACATGAGCAGTTGAGCTATTCCTGAGTGATTGTCAGTAGGCCTTTAAGCCTCTGCTCATGTTCACTGCTTAAAGATAAAACATCAATACTTAGAAATTGTACTTCAAAAGACCTATTTCATGAATAATAAATTCTCAGGGTGCAAAACCATACCAGGCACCAGCCAGAACGTTTTGTGAATTTATGGGGAAGTTTTCCCGTGAAAAAAAAATCCTAGAAGATAAGATTTAAAAAGCACATCTCAAATTCCCTAACATAATATAAAGGAGATTGGATTTAAACATTAAATCATTCTTGCTTTTCAGATTTTTGTTTCATGCCATGATGTGTCTCTTTCTTCTGCTTTCCTATTGCTATTAGAACTAATGACCTTATGAACCCCAGTTCCGAACTCACAGGCAAGGGCAGAGATAAGGAACAGCAAAATGTTCTCTAAGCTCAAAATCAGTAATTGTCAAAATAAATTTCTGTGTGCAATTTTTATGTCTAGGCTGACTCAAGGTTGAAGCAAAGTTGCATTTGCCTTTGTGTCTTATGCAGCCCTTGTTGGTGTAGTAGTTCTTCACCTGGTTGAGCTGGTGCTTACCATGCTGGTAAGGAGTAAAGGTGGTTGGGTGAGCACTTTTTATTAAAGATGATCTGTAGAGTGAGCTTGACTAATCTTGAGCATCTTAGCATTCCTTCTAAGAGTACATAACTGTATTTCTTGCACTGATTGATCATGTGCTTTTCCAAATAGATGGGGACACTAACAAACACATTCTTGACCGGGTGTCTCTTCCAGTCTGTGAGCTGTACCACGTCACTGATGTGAATATACGCACAAGAAAAAAAAAGCCCTTTATTTTCTAATAGCATCATAGCTGCGAGAAAGATTTTCTCATGCAACTTAACCTCTGTGTAGTTTCTTCCCTTCAAGCTCACCCATATTTCACACAATTTTTCTGGCAGTATTCAAAGTGCCTTTTAAATTATGTATGCTTTTGGCTGGTATGCCAGACTTGTAGTCTAAGAGACTAGACTTCCCTACAAAGAAGTCATGATTTGACATTGTTTATTTTGCTGCATAATCACATTAGGTAGGGGCAATGTCGTAAAGATGACATGAAACAAATATATGTAAACAATACATTGCCATTCCTTTAACAATTGTTTAAACAAATTAGCAAGTAAAATATACCCTTAGCTTCAGGTAGTTCCTATGTCACAGGAGCCAGACACTAACATGCATTTCTTAGAATTCCAACCAGTACTGAGTGTTGTATTAATGTGGAAGACAAAGATGGTTCTTTCCATATGTTTGCAATATACTTAACAACCAGGAGATGACTGAGGGATGCTGGCAGGAAACAAAAGTAACCAGTGAGGTGGCGTTGGATAACACGGTGGTGATTGCAAAGCACCAGGATGTATCAAAAAAGAAATTACAGAGGCAGAAGGACAAGCAGAAAGAGACTGAGAAACCAAAGAAAAGTAAGATTTCCAGAAAAAGTTAGGGGAATGCTATCTGAAATTGTTCACAGGTTAAGGAGAACAGAGATGGCTATGAAGAGGTCAATGAAGACTTCACCTGACTGCAAGGCACTGGAGACAGGCTGAAGGAAGTTTTCTGGGGAGTGGAGAAGGAAATACATTGGAGAAAGACATGTGTGATGTGTGTAGGGACAGAGTAGTAGACTGGGGTCAGTTATACAAGAATATGAAGTATATAATACTAATACTGGTGTACATAAAGTATTACAGATCTTGGTAATGCTTGTCATGTAAATTTTGTCTATATCAAAGGTCAATACAATCTAAAAAATTTTTATCAGGAGCAGAGAAATGACATGCTTTATTTTTATATTTTATAAAACAGAATTTAATGGAATATAAGCATGAAAAAATATGTTTAAATCTAATCAGATAGTGTAAACCTATATATGTATAAACACAACTCGTCTAAGACTAAATTATAAATCACAATATTCACATGTACTCCTCCCCAGTTTACAATTTGCCTGTTTTACTCCAAGTAGGTATTTTAAGATTAATAAATCAGCCGCTCTAAATTCCATTATTCTCATACACTAGTTTTAGGGCATGTAGGCATAACATTGGTTTTTATAAATTCCTATAATTAAAGCAATTATGTCAAAGATAAGATATGGTAAGCATATTAATATTTTCAGTAAACATTTGTGCTTGTTTTCAGAATTAGTAGAAACAGGAATTTGGCTACAGTTAGGGTTCTTTACTGGTTCTGAGTGCTGTGATAAAGAAGGGGAAAGGTAAGTGTATGCCTACTTTTAAGTATGTGCTTTGCTTTTCTAGCCTGCTGTGAAAGCAGCGAGTTAAGGGGACTAAGTACGTACCTGAAGGAAAGCATGTGCTTGACTGCCTTGCTGATCTGAACCTAGAGACAGCAGGATGGTGGGGCTTCTGAAAAGGCTGTTGGCACACTCACCACATCAGTTCAGGGACAATGAATAATTCTTTTCACAAGAAACTTAACAATTGAAGGGACCAAGGACTCAGTTAAGCAACAAATTGGCTTTGGCAGCAAAACCAGATTAAGCTCGTTTTTTTTTCTCCGAAGTGGAGACTTAATTCTATCTAACCAATTCAAAGTATGGCAGTGGTACCATCACAATTGCAGAGATGATGAATTTTGGCTTAATGCTTCCAACATGCAAGAAATTATTATGCCAAGGTCATGGCCAAAGCTGTGGAGTTATATCATGTACCCTTTAAAATGTACTTTGGGGTTAGATGCAAAAAAAAAAAAAAAAAAAA
>VXAC01006039.1:474532-607788 GCA_013399225.1 Rhipidura dahli
AAAAAATCAGGTACCTAATACTGGTCTTAGTCTACCTGCAGGTGCCCAAGTTTGGACTTGTGACCCTAAAACTCCTGAATATGTCTGGAGGTGCTAAAGATCCACCTTATAGTGGATTTCTAGAGTTCATGTTCACTGCACACCTTTAACAACCTTGGCAACGTTTGGCTTTTGTGTCAGTCTAATCTTTTCTGAGATCCACAAATAAAAGGTTTTCTCAGTCTCCAAGTGGAATGCTGCTGCAGATACCTATGGCGAAGATTAGAGAGCAGAGGAGAAAAGGGGGAATTACCTCTACTGTCCTTGCATCTAATAGTTCAGTGATTAAAAATCTTGCACAATATACAGCAGAATTTGATTAAAGTACTCAACAGTTAATAGAAACAGTTACCATTACCCCCTTTTTACATATTCTAGTTTGATGTTCTTTGATGCAAAGAAAATTATATCATACCAGGCTACATAATAATGTAAATCCCAAATGAATAAACAAAAAAAGCCATAACAAGGGAACCTTCAGGAGATCATTAGATTATTGAAATGTTGTGAGTTTCTTGAAATCTTGAACATTTACCACAGCAAGCCCCCAAATCTCCCTGTTTCTGTGTAAATGCTGAGAAAGAAAGTCTGAACACTCTTGCCTCTCATAAGAAATTACTCACCCTAGGCAAATAGATGACTAGGGCTTTGAAAAGCTGGGATACACTCTGTTGTTATGAAATTGTGTATATACAAAAGACAGTCTGCCTACTAATATTTATAGATGAGAGAAGTTAAGGAAACACTAAAGCTCCCTAACTTTTTGCTATAAAATGCATATACCTACAAAAATAGATTGCATTTGTGGTGGGTTGGAAGGGTCAGAGGTAGTGTCTGAATAAAGAGCTCATAGACTAGTTCCCCCCTGCCTCTTCCACTGCTGTTGCCTCCAGATCTGTTCTGTTTTGTTGTTTGGTTTTTTTTTTTTTTTTATTTTTGCCTGCTAAGGCCAGCTGCTTCCTCGACAGCTGGATCCTCTGCCATGGCTGCCTTGGGGATGTCAAGGGACCAGCTCCACCGGGGCCAGCCAGGCTCTCTTGGCTGCATGTATGTGTGTGCTTTATCTGCCCGACAGGCCTGGGCAGCAAGGCAGAGATGCTTTTCTCTTCTCACTTTCTTATCTTTCCCTCACTACCCCAGCAACAATGACCTACACCTTGCCTGAATGCATCAGCTTTGCTACCACCGGGACCTGGTGCAGGCAGTTGTAATCAGGCGTTCTTCCCAGCTCCTGATGTGTTTGAGTTTATCAGTGCTTACCCTCACGGTCATTCCCGTGACTGTCAACAGCACAACATCCAGAGGCGAGGTGTTGTGCCTTCTCATGTCTGGACATTCATGGGGTTGTGTCTGAACAGCAGCTATGTGCAGCTCTTCAAGAGGTGTGCAAGGGAAAGGGGAATATACAGTGCACAGAAGTCTTGAAATCATAGAATTATACAATCTTTCAGGCTGGAAAAGACCTCTAAGGTTGAGTCCAACCATTAACCCAGGACAGCCAACTCCGCCATAGCATGTTTTAAGTGCCACAGCTGCTCTTCTTATAAACACTTCCAGGGACAGTGACTCAGCCACATCCCTGGGCAGCCTGTTGCAATGCTTGACCAAGCCCTTTTACCCAAATCCCACATCCAAACTTCCCCTGGCACAACTTGAGGCCATTTTGTCCTTCTGTCTTGTCAGTTACTTCTCTGGAGAAGAGATAGACACCTACATTGCCACAACCTCCTTTCAGGTTGTTGTAGAGTGATAAGGTCTTCTCTAAGCCTCCTTTTCTCCAGGCTAAACAACCCCAGTTCCCTCAGCCACTCCTCATAACACTTCTTGTCTTTGCCCACTAATACTCTGAGCTACCCAGTCAGGGATCTGCTGGCCAGGGTCAGTGCCTTGCTGTGTTTCTAGCAGGGCTCCTAGAGGCTGTCTGCATCTAGTGCCCTGTGCTCTGTAAAGTCCCTTTGCTACTTCATCTGGAGCTCACCACTCCTGAGAACACAGATTTTGCAAATGGTCTTGCTAGTTGAGGACTTCTAATCAAGCCTCCTCAGTAGGAGAGGAAGGGGGTTATTTAGCATGACATTTATCTGAGAAACATTTCACAGGTCTCAATGAACATCTGATAGTGATGACAAGGATTGCAGAAAATGGTGGGAAACAGATAATTTTGGCAATTCTAGGAAGCATCCTATGTGGACCAGAAAGGATACACTAGGGCTGGTCCTGAGTCTCCTGCGATGTAAATTGTGGTAATCCTGCCTGCTGTGTGTAACCCAGAGCTCAAATTTCTACACACAAAACCAACATTCAGAAGAAATGGTAAACATTTTCTCCCTACTCTGAAAAATGCGAAAATCAGAAATTGTTCAGATCAGAAGGGTTCACAAAGCAAGACCTTTATTGAATTATTGTTATGAAAAATGTTTTTGTGAAGAAAGCATAATGAATAACAAACCATTCTGCTTACTTGAAGTGCCAGTAAATTAGGGCTACTGAAGTTTAATGAAAACTGAAGTAAAAATAAATCTTTTAAAAAAATCACCACAGTAAAATTCTCAGCTTTATCCATATTGGATTGTTCTCGGAATAGCAGTTCATGCAAAATTTTAAAGATTTGAGCATATGAAAAGAAAATATCTCAAAATCTCCAATCTTGACACAATAGAAAGTCTGTTTTCAGAATAGTCATATATGTGACACAGGAACATCACAAGGCACTTTTCATCATTTCACTCAGTTTTAAAGCATTCTTTTGACAATTTTTTTCAAATAAAATATTGCCAGAATTAACATGAGGAAAACTGTAGTATCCTCTCCAGCCTCTTGGAGCAACAAGAAGAAAATCATGTGGAACAGAGGGGACATTCAAATTGTATTTTGTACCTAAAGTAACTAGATTTCCTTACACAAAATTCTTGCAGTGGATCCAGTGTGGTACAGATTGATGAGACATTCCTTAGCATGTATAGAAATCCCCTTAAAACTAAGAAGCTGGAAGCTGGGGGTAGGGAGTTTTATATTGTCCCTGATGATTTCTGAGTCTGAAGCCAGCCTGATACAAGGCCAGATCTGTCAGGTAATATTTTGGTTGTTTCCTTGCCTCTTCTGGTGGGAAGCTTCCTTTCCTTTGATATGTTGGAGGATCTGCCAGGCCAGCTCACCACTCAGGAGCCTGGCACATTTTTTCTCTTCAAAATCCAGTATATGATGGAGCTAGAAAGACTGCTTGATATCTTGCAGCATGCAACCCTTTCTCAGTTACCCAGAACTCAGTCAAATTTTAATATTAAAAAAATGTGCTTTTTTCTTTCCTAATATCAAGAGAGAAAGTCAAGATTTTGCACACTTTTACAAATCACATTTTGAAAAAACCCCAGTCTGTGAACTTGGGACATTTCACACAGCAACACTGCAGACCTGTGTCAACAGATTCTGACACTAATTCAGGAAAGGCACTAGTTAATTTTGATTTCTCAGCTCTCTCTTCAGTTTTGTTGTCATAATTAGTAAGTCAACATTTACCCACATCTATCATGAGACCTAGGAAAACTATTAGTTGCAAACAGCTGATTTGTTGAATTTAGCTGTGTTTCCTAATTGCGGTTGATCAACGATCACATTTTAATTTCTATTAATTTTATTCACTGTATAAATTCTTCTGTGACTTGTTAATCTGAATATATTTCAGCCTATGCATTGCTTACAGACTGGATGGTGTATCAGAGTTTTTGTCAGTTGTAATTCGCTATTCAGTTTGTACAGGAAGGATCAGCTGAATTTCAGTCTATTGTTTCTGGTCTCTAGGTATACAGTCTTCAAAAATATAAAGTGATTTCGAGATGACTTCTGCAGACAGTTTGGTAGCTTTTTGGAAACAAAATTCCCAGGAGTATTTGTTTCAGTGTCTTTTTAAATATAAATTTATGTACAAACATTTCTCCTACTATGTGTATGCAAAAAAAACCTGTCGAACTCATATTGAAAACAGCAGAAAAATTCTGAGTCATATCAAAAAGAATGAGCAGTCTGTTCCAGTTCATGGTTACTCGCACAGCAAAGAAGTTTGTCATATTCAGGTGGAACACCCTGTTCATCAGTTTCTGCCTGTTGCCTTCCATCCCATTGCTTGGCACCACTGAGAAGAGCCTGGCTACATCTTCTTGACATCCTCCCTTTAGATATTTATACACATTGAAGAGGTCCCCACTGACTTGTCTCTTTTTGAGGCTGAACAGGCCCAGCTGCCTCAGCCTTTTCTCGTGAGAGAGATGCTGCAGTTTTCCCCAGTCACCCTTGCTGCCCTCTGTTGGATTCCAGGAGCTCCATGTCTGCTACTGGAGATCCCAAAACTGGACACAGCATTCAAGATGTGGCCTCACCAGGACTGAGTAGAGGGGCAGGATCCTCTCCTTTGACCGGCTGGCAATGCTCTTCCTAATGCATCCCAGTATACCATTAGTCTTGGACAGCTGGTTCACAGACAGCTTGTTGTCCACCAGGACCCCCAGGCCTCTCTCTGCCCAGAATGTACCTATGTGTGGGTACACACAGGCACAGCCGCAGAAGGCAGGGCTGGGTCTGCGGTCTGTAACCTGCTGGATCACTGACAGCAACATCTGCGAGTCCTGGGGGACACAAACACGTGGAGCCATTAAGAGCATCTGCACAGACGGTGCCTCCACGCGATGGGGCCCAGGCTGTGCCGGCGGGACCGGGGCTGTGCCGGAGGGACCGGAGTTGTGCCGGGGCTGTGCCGGGGCTGTGCTGGGGCTGTGCCGGAGGGACCGGGGCTGTGCCGGAGGGACCGGAGTTGTGCCGGGGCTGTGCCGGGTCTGTGCCGGAGGGACCGGGGCTGTGCCGGGGCTGTGCCGGAGGGACCGGGGCTGTGCCGGCGGGACTGGGTCTGTGCCGGGGCTGTGCCGGAGGCACCGGGGCTGTGCCGGAGGCACCGGGGCTGTGCCGGGGCTGTGCCGGAGGGACTGCGGCTGTGCCGGGGTTGTGCTGGTGAGGCCTGGGCCTGGGCCGCGGCCCGGGGCGGCCCCACGCCGGGAGCCGGAGCCGTTGCCATGGCGACACCGGCAGAGCCGAGCCGCTGTGTGGGAGCGCGGCTCTGCGAGCGATGGTATCGATTAAAGGAGATATATACATATATATCTCTACATATATATACACACACGCACACACATTCGCGCACGGGGAAAGCGGCACTGCGGTGATCCGGTGCCGTCCGGTCCCTCCGCGGTCCCCGGGAGTGGGTGAGGGCCGGGCGTGCGCGCTGTCTCCCCAGGGCGAGCCTCCCCCCCGCAGCACACAGCGCCCATAAAGCGCATCCTCCGGGTGCCGAGCTGTGGACCCACGCCGTCCTGACGGCAGGCTGAGAGGAGCGCTCGGAGGCAAAGCTGACTTGGTTTGGTGATGTGTAGGGACAGGACTCGCCAGCGGGGCAGCACTCGACCCCTGCTTGCCAGCTCTCCTAAAGTCACTGTCAGTGTGACACCTCAGGTCGTCCCACAGGGATTCCTCGGATGGCGGGTAAGGACCTGCCTGCTGGAGGAACGTCTCCTGCAATGTTCATTATCCTCAGCCTGACCTTGTGAGGATGCAGTGACCCTCTCGTAATAACAGGAGCCGCCTTGCTCCCAAGCCTGACGACCTGAGCGGGTGCGTGATGCTCGTGTGGCCCTCTTGCCTCCCCCATCTCGGGAAAGTGGCACAATACGGTGCGGCAGTCTGCCGGCGGATCTGTTACTAAAGGAATTCATGCATCTTGCATCTTGAAGATGCATTATTAATGCCTGGACAAATCACATCAGGTGGAGCTCAGCAAGTCCCTGGCACTGCAAAAATGAACAAAGGCTGGTTCTACAAGAGAGAGAAGGATGAGACAAATTATAACAGCTGGGAGTTTCTTGTCAGTAAGATGGCATAAAAACAGAAATGCTAAAATTGTTTGCACATAAGGCAAGTTTATATTTTTACTGGGAAGGAAATTGAGCATTGCACTGTGAAGAAGACACTTCATTTGGATCCTAATAAATACCACATTGTTGGGCATCTTTGAAATCCATGGCAAACTGGCCCAGCTTGCTGGCATTCAAATTACTTCCAAGCACAGTTTTATTTAGTATCTGGAAAGGACTAAAAAGACTGGATTTGCAAGCAGAGGCCCCGGTTTGCTTCTTGTCTCCTTGAAGTCAATGGCAAAAATCCCATCCACTTCAGCAGTAGCAGGATCAGGCCAGAGTTTTTAGCAGTTTTCCAAAGGGAAGAAAGCAATGCTGCCTGCAACAGCACATGGGAAGACATGGACCCCATCCTCCTGGGCAGAGAGCAGTAGTTCTTCATCTCTCTAACTCTTGATAAGAAGATCTAATCTGTGCAGCACAGGTTTTGATGCCAGCTAGTATTTTTGTCCCCATGGTGCAAGTAGCTATCCAAAATCTGAGCCTTGTTTTCCGTATTGCATTAGGAATGGAAAAGGATGATAGGAACCCAGGATTTCTTTGGGAAGGGCCCTGTTTATATCCAGAGGTTGCTTTTACAGCAAAATGCTATTACAGCAGGGCAGGAGCCAGCAAAGTAATTTGATATTTGGAAGTGTAAGTCTCTTTTTAGGGAGCACTCAGCCAAGAAGAACTGTATTTTTGTTTTCACCCCCTGACAGTGCACCATTCCACTCCTGCAGGTGGCTTTCCCAATGTCTTCTCTTTTCTCATTATTTTTCACTCCCTCACACCACCACCTACAACATGCAACCCCTGCAGCTGTTTCACTCACAACTTCACCCAGGAGAACTGCTGGATCTGCTCTCTGCTCCTGCCCTTTTTGCTCTTGCCTTGTAAAGCTGAGCCATGCTCTGGGCAGTGACTTATATTGCTTCTTTTGCCATTAAATTAAAGGGCACTTAATTGCTGTTTCATTTAGTCTTAAAAAACCAAACTTCTGACTTTCACCTATGGTGTGTTTTGTGATTGCTATTTCAGCACATAAGCACTTTACTTTTGACTTCAGAGTGACTGACTGGAAGGTGGTATTTTCTTTATAACACATGTTTAGCTGAAAAAAAAACCCCACAAACTACTTTCAGACATCTACCAACCTATTTTTTTCTCCCCCAATATATGATTCTATTGGATTTCTATCAAAACTATGTATCTAAATTTTAAAAATGTTATCTGAGTGCTTAAAAAGAATCTGAAGTAATTTTTTAATCACTGTAACAGTATGAAATTCACTTCTTCTAAGTCACTGAAAACGGATCTAGCCTTTGGTGTGGAGAGAGTATTTTTTAGGGATCCACATGAGATGGTAGGAGATTATTGAGATATCTCTAGCCATCACTACGGGGATAATCACGCTCTCAGTGCAAGAAACAGGACCCAGTGAGGAGAAGCAAAGAAGAGAAAGGACGAACTTGGCAGTTTTCACTACAGCAAAAAGTAAAAAGGAGTCTCTCTAATTCTTTAATGTATTGGCAAGCTGACAGTGGTAACCTTGTTTTGCCAGAACCAGTCAGATGAGGGAAGAACGTGACAGAGGCAGTATTGGTGTGAGGATTATGTACAAGCAGGCATGTACTGAGGGTACTGTGGGGTTATGGATTATCCACATCCAGCCAGGAGATGGATCTGTGAATAGTGAGAACATCTGCTCAGTTCTCACAGACAAACAAATGTAATGTTAGTGCATGAAAGTAAAGGACTTGAGAATAACAATTCAAATATTTAAGATACTTTCATGTAAGTGGATGAAGCATCATGGCACATGGCACACAGTGTTCAGGATTAATCAAATGCTGTAGAGAAAAGTTAGGTTTTGGAAAACAGATCAGGATCAGCACATCAAAAAGAACTGAAAGCATAGGGAAGCTTAGAGCAATGAGAACATGAGAAGAGAAACTGCAAAGATGAAGTTGTTTAGATGTGGCAGCCCTTAAGAAAGGAGTCTTTAGTCATCGTTCCTTTGAATTAAAGAATGGCAGGTATTTACAGTAGTGAAAGAGAGAAGTCTTCACCTGAATACCCTGCAAACAGATGTGGCATTTGCTCTGGTACTAGGGCCCCAGACATAGTTATAGCACTCTCTGGTTTCCTTCAGTAAAACTCTAGTTTGATTAGACCCAAAGTGCATCTTCTGCTCATTGACTAAATTCTGAAAAGAGGATTTTATTTTATTAAATAGCAGACTAATGATTTCAAGCACATTAAAAAGGGGCATTTTTCCAAAGCTCCTTTTGTGTAATCTGTCTGTTAAATAAGAATCTTCCTGACATCCTAAAGGAAATGACATTCTATTTAAACATGTTACCTGCTGATCTACTAGAGAAGCAGGCCAGAAGTATTTTCTGTTTGGTTTGTGTAAGTATGTGTGTGTGGTTGTTTCATGGCTCCTGGGTAATGTTATCCATATTTTTCTGTTTGGAGAATCACTTTTCCCTATGCACTCACCAACCAACATGAAACCACCTAATTATATTTTCATAATCCTGATTAAAAACCATCTAAATTATCCTGCTTGATGTACTCAAAGAGTTTGTTGATTGCTTTTTGATGTGTATTAGAGCTTTTTGCAGAGCCACATCAAATGGTTTGCTCCACAATGAAATAAAAAAATCTTGTAATATACATATGCACATCTTTAAAAAAAACATATATAATTTATATTCTGCTAATTAAGCTACATCAAAACTAAGTCTATCACCATGAAATAATTGTGTAAAAGCTACTCACCTATTACAAGAACATTAATTTCCACTTTGCTTTTTTTTTTTTCCAAATATCGATTTTATCTTATACAAGGCAATTCAGCATTTCAAAGCCTCAGAGTCTCAAAGTGTTTTTCCACCTCCATGGAGACCTTAAATCTTGAATACAAAATCAAGTTTTAGAATAGAAAACTCAAGTAAATAATATTTTCATGCAGAATATGTGCCTTCTGCATAATGGATCACAAACATTTTAATTTTTTCCTCTGTTGTTTTCACATCTTAAATATGCCACATCAAATCTTGAGAAAAGTTCTGTCTGCTGCAGCTAAGCAGTTGATAAGAGGAGGGGAGAAGGGAGTTTGCAGAAACCCTAACCCTGGGTTTGAAACTGATCCATGGTCTGTTTTACCAGGAGACTGTCTCAGTGTTCAGCTGCAGATTTGGTGCCAGTCTGCTTAATCTTAAAGACTGTGTCAAGACAACCTCATGAATCAGAATTTAATGAAGGCTAGAATTCCTCAAAGCCATGAAGGCCAACCAAGACCAGGTTGGATGGAACTTTGAGCAACCTGGTCTAGTGGTAGGTGTCCCTGCCCAGGACAGGGGGCTGGAAATAGGTGGTCTTCAAGGTCCCTTCCAACCCAAACCATTCTAGGATTCTAAGACTTCATTAGGTCAGCTCATGAGCATACTGGAGTTAAGGCTCTTTTCGTGGTTGTCCAGCTCCAATCACAAAGTCAGCATTCATTAAACAATAAAAATAAAATACTCTAGGAAAACAATTAAATTATTCAAACTCTACCTACTTGATATCAAATCTGTTGTCATATCAAATATTCATGTGAAATAAATCTGTAGGTGTGTCTGTATGAATGGAGTGCAAGTACAAATATCGATGCTTTGTTGCAACTTGACATCCAGTGCTCTAAGACAAGAGGACAGAGGCTGATCACACATGCAATAGTGTCCCCTTTCAATGTCACCTTCCTTAGCTGCATGTATGTGCATGGGTGCAGAGTGTCTTTGCTCTCCTGGAAACCCGTAACATGCTGCCATTTCACCTGTGGTATCAGTGACAGCTATGGGGTATTCAAGTACAGCTCCATTCATCCATGTGTTTCCAGTTTGACTTTCAGTAAATGTTTAATGATCCTTTTCAATTACTGGACCAAACAGTATTTGACAAGAATGCACCTTGTCTAATACTAGCACTTAGACAGGAGTGCATTTTTTAGATAGCACTTAGCATCCACAATGTTGTCATGATATTTGTGAATGTACTCTCAGAGTGATCTTAATGACCCCATTACAAAGGTCTTCTCATGCCTTGCTGCGTTATCATCTCTCTTTCCTTGACTTTACTGAGAAAGAGCTGCCAGAGTTCACCTGAGAACACTCTTACACTCAGTGTCCAGGGTTCAAGCCCTAAAGGACATTGGCTTTGCTGGCAAGGCTGTAAATACCATTGGAGAAGAAGTTCCTTGTGATCCTTTGGATTCTCTGGCTGCATCTGATCTCACCCATGAGATGTACACCCATCTATAGAATGCATCCCTTTCCGGTGTGTTGTCTGCATCCTCAGCTTCCATAGAGTAGAATGATTTCAAGTTCCTTGTGGTCTCACTCTGGCTGCTGCTCCTGGACTTGATGTCCATGGAAGCTGGGGCATGCAGCAGGAGAGTCTGTCCCCTACAGGGATAGAATGGGCCTAGATGTCAGGACACAACCAATTCCGATGACACACAGAAATAGAAGACAAATAGATGAAGGAATGTTGCTGTTAAAATTGTTGCTATTAAAATACGGCCAAACACTTGGAAAGCAGGCAGTTAAATAAAACACTCTGGGATATGGCTATAGAGCTGTGACTGCTCCTTTACCTGGCATCCAGAGGTACTTTTGTACTTCTGAAATAAATAATTCCACCTTTACTGTTATGCTCATATTCTCTCCTTCTTAACTACAATCCCTTTAGCCCATCAAGGTATGAAAACACATAATCTGCCTGGCCCCTTCCTTCACAGTAATGATCAAAGAACAGGACACGGCAGCCCCTTGATGGGCTTTAGAGATGCTCTCAGAGCATGCCTTGTATAGCCTGGCCAAACCAAGTTACTTGTAAAACTCTCTGAAGGCCTTACTGTCTTTTAAAATCTTGTGGAAAAGCAACCATCTCCATTTCTATCTTGCATCAGCCTAGGGGTTAGAAGTAGGAAATCCACACTCAGTTACTATCCTCTTTGGAAAGAATTCAAACACACTTCTAGTCATTAGACTATAGGTTTTTCTGGGAATACTTTACCACTCCTCATGAGGCTGCACCACTGTGCAGAAAAATGGTTTGAATTCACTGAGAAAAGGAGAAAAGGCGAGTGAAAGCATGACTCCCCAGGCTAATGATTAGGCAGCTTTTTTGGAAGTAGGAGGAGGTAGGGTCCAGTCATCCCTCCTGTTTTGTACTTTAGCTCATGCCTGTTTCGTATCATGTCCTCATTCTTTCAGTTAAACTGGTGCATTTTGGTATTTTTAACAAGAAATTATAGTCTGGTGCCTACCTACTGGGCATGCTCACAGTGTTCTGCCTATGCAGTGATTTTATGCTGCATATGTCAATGAAGGAAGCCGAGGTTTCTCATCTATTTCCATTTATATGAGCTGGGATCCAGGCACAGTGAAAACTTCTTTTTGTCAAGTTTCCCGCCTGCTGCGCTTCCCCCCCCACCTTTTTCACAGTGTCATCTTTTATTAAGATCACATCATCACTTCTGGAACAGCCATATTTTATCAGGATCTCTCAAAAGAGGATGAGTCAGACCATCTGACTTTATTTTGTTAAGTTCATTTTTTATTTGCTGAGTTTAGTTCAGATATGAACACATCTTGTCCAATTTATCTTTAATATAATACAGGTGCTGGCACAGGTACTGATCTTGGTTACACTTGTGTAAATTTGGAGACATGCCAATGGAGTGCTGCCAAGGCCATATTAAAATTTCACTTTCAGCTTGACTAGAACTGCTAGCTTCTCGGGAAGCAGGCTGCCGTGGTGGGACGAGCCCATGTGCCACTTCTCAATAGCTCTGCAATTCTCTGTGGGTTGGAGAATATCCCAGGTAACGTAATACAACCCAAGTCAGACAGGGCCAAAACACTGCTTTACATAGCCTGAGGCTGACTGGATCACTACTTCATATAAGCCTTGACTGACGGGGATAAGCTGGTGGGATTTAATCAGTAAAGAGGGAAAAATGAAGTAAACTTTGTACAGATGGCAAGAACCATGGCTCGTCAATGTATTTATCACCTGGCTATGACCCAGAGTCATTCCATAAAACAAAGAAATGAACAGTATCTAACCTGTCCAAACTGTATTTGCTCAGAATTAGTACACACTGCAAAACTTGTACCGGGAAAAAGCAACTGGATGCTGTTAAGACTTTTCCCAGAAAACAGGAGTTCTGTGCATTTCTCCCCAGTTTCTTTTTACTGCAGAATGTGTGTGCTCCAACATTCTACAGTAAATGTTAAAAATGTAAATGACTTATTGATTTAACCGGCCAGATTTAAGTACTCTGGTATATTGGTGTTCTGATAAATTTTCAGGTTTTGGCCCATGCAATGTAACTTCAGAAAACACAGCTGATAGTAGCTTAGCTTCCTTGAGAGTCAGAATGGATAATTTACACTCTATGTTCAGTGAAAAATGGTGTATTTTTTTTGTACTTAATAGGTCTCAAGGCTGCTTGGCATCTCTCACTTAAGTGAAGCTAGAGCCCATGGTAGGAAATCCTTTCAACATGTACTTCATGCTAAATCAGTGATAAAAATGGGGCAAAATTGACCCTGCTTCTCTGGCATGAATCAGGACAAGAAGGGTTGGCAGCCTGCTGTGAACATTGATACCTCTGTATTTAATGTTTTCTGGAACTCTGTTGTCTTTGACCACTTGTCTTTCTACTTTTTGCATGTTTATTTGGTTGTTTATTATTGCCTGTGCTTTAACTTGTGAGCTCTATGGGTTAATGATTCACTTTGTATCATTTTCTAGTGGCACTTAGGAGTCCTTGGAAACCTCTGAAAAGAAAACCTGTAGGGTGTGGATTTGGAGCCTTTTTGGAGATAAAATGCCTTTTGACATCCAAGCATTGAATATATGCAGTGCTTTTGCCATCTCATCTTTATTTGAATCAAGGCTTGATTTGTCAAATATTTTACAACTGTTTAATCCTTTCAACAAATAAACCCCACCTTTTAAATACACAGCACACTTTACTGCCAAGAGTAGTAGTCTGGTATGAAGCCAACACTATGGATGAATGGGTTCTGCCAGGCCTCCAGGCTTTATGTGGGTCTTTTGGGACTGCCTTCCTGAAGGTCCCAGGTGTAACTTCTTGTAAGGCAAGCTCCACAGCTCTGCAGTATGGTGATTGAAGAACCTCTGACTTCTCTCTCTTCCCAAATGGAAAACCCAAATTCTTCGCTTCACATCTGCCGTAGTAAAAGTTGCAAGACAAAGCTTTTTAAAAAACTAAGGCAACTTGAAAGCCCCTGGATGTAAGCAGACATCTACCTGAAGTTCTCAGGGGACTTGGGACTTTGAAAGGTGGGTGAACCCTGGTGGGCTTTGGAGAAGAGGTTGTGCTTTACTTTTCCCAGTAGAGACCATGCTGGATACACAAAGCCCCTGGATTATGACACTTAGGGTAAGTTTGTCAGAAGAAGGGGCTCTGCTGGCATGGCTGAATTGCTACCAGTACCCAGTCTCCTGAGTTTAAGAGTCCTCAAACTGTCCTATTATGCTTTAGGACTGTATTGCCCTTTGAGAAATCAGGCCTTTTGCTGCCAGGGTTCTTCTCATGTGTGAGCCATCAAGAAGTCCATGGGAGCTTTGGTCCTCTTTCTCTTGCTGTGTGACCCCTGCCTGTCCTGGCATCCAGCTCTGTATCACTTGGCTGAGCTGCATCCATGAGATGGGATGCCTCCATACATTTAATGTCTGAACAGTGTGGGACCTTTCCTGTAGTTTCTTTCTGCCCTTAAGATACCCTGCAAAATGTTCTATATCTTAACAAAATAGATGGTAATGTTGTCTTCTCTAGCTGTCACTGCTTGCACTGGATGCTGCAGGACTCAGATGAGGTGTGGGGCTGGATGCCAAAGGCATGGGGGCTGCAGTGGTTTTCCACTCACTGCTAGTCACTGACTTCACGCTGACTGCTGGGACCCAAGGGCAGATTGAAAGCCACAGGCAGAGCTCACAGATGGGCCACTCAGGTAGGCACACCATGGCAGCAAATTTCTTTCTCCAATAATCAAAAATATGTCATCTTGTTTGTACTAGAGATACTCTCTTTCATCAATGACAGACCAGTGAGCCTGTGGCCAGGGGCTGATGACCCTGTGGTGGTGCTGAATAACTGACTGTGCTCCTCTGGTCCCTGCCGGTGAGGTGGCAGGGTAGTTTTGACCTGGGGGAGGTGGTTCCTTGAGTCTCCCAAGTCACTCTTGGTGAATTTAGTGACTTGGGACACCATTTCCACAGATCTTACACCCTGCCAGGTGCAGCGCAACCTCTCTGACCAGGGCATTTCCTAGGTAGACAGTCAAGAAGATCTCTAAATCTAGCTAAATGTTCTGAAATAGAAGCAAGATAATATTTCCTTTCTCATCCTCTGTGGTCTGTGGGGAGGGAATAGAGACAGCCACCACTCATTTAGCTAGAGCAATTCAATTTTTAAGAAATGGGAAGAGACACTAAAAAGTACTCTATGACTTAGGGTCGTTTAAGCAGATAGCACTGAAGCAAAACCTATGATTAAGAGAAGCAATTATTTTTAGATACATTATTACATATTATTCAAATTCATTGCAACTGGAAAATAATGCATCCATCACATTCATTTTCTATTCATTTTATTTTAAATAAGCGCTACAAATGTAAAGAGTTTGAAACATAATTGCTGGCATGACTACCTTATCTGCAACCAAATAAGCTCTTTTTTTTATTGGACTTCATTTTTTAAATGAAACATGGCTTGAAAGTTTGAATTCAATCCTTCTCTGCTCAGCACTAAGCCATATATTGGAGAGGTACAGCATTTAAATCTTGCCAAGAAACCTTTGCAACCAGAAGGGCAAGAGAAAGTTCAGTTCTGTAAAGGGAAGGCTTAGATTCTGGAGAGCAGAGCCAAATCTGTGGAGAAAATCCTTAAACTGCAAATACCATGGATTTAGATTGATCCTAATAATGCATTTTATTATTTAGATGTAATAAAAATTCAGATGATGTGAAAAACAGTAAAATCTCTAGTTTTAGAGGTTAGTGAGAGAGTTAGTGAGAGATGTTGAAGAATTTTTACACTATGCTATATGAATGCCAATATTTTTGATAGCTAGTCATCTAATATTTACAGAAAGACATTAACAATATATCACCCTTCACTGCCAGCTGCAAGCACATACAATCAGTCACAAATGATATATTTAGATTTTGGGAACATGGGATGTTTTGTGTAATGTTAATACCGAGACCATGTGTCCAGATATACCAAACAGGGAGTCTCTGGCCCAATCCTGATCTCTTTGATATTTCTATTGACATCAAAAGTGAGAGCCATATGCAAAGGGTTTAACACTGCCATCTGCAGATTGCTATCAGGTTTGCTGGGTTTTCCCAGTGATACTGGACTGCCTTTTCACTTAGTAAATCACAACAGTTAATTTGCTGCCCTCTCCTTTCACTGCTGGTTACCCAAAAGCCTGCTGGATATCCTCTGATGGAGTTTTTCAGAATGCTACACTAGGTCAGTTTTGTCAAAATATCTTTTTTTTCCCCCTCATGCCTCATTATTGACCTTTCCACCCACAAGGGGACTCTGAGCAACCAATCTGAGTCAAATAAGCGTGAGGCTATTGAAGATGATGTGTACATCCTGTGTTCTAGGATGACTTAGAAACAGTGAAACTCAGCGCTGATATCTCCCTCTCACTTAATAAAATTGCCAGAAGGGAAATACCTTCACTGTCAGAATGACTATGTGAACAGATGAATTAGGATTAATAGATGTTTTTAATGAGCTTTCTAAATTAGTCATAATAGAAAAGGCATTATGGCATGCTTGTGTCCTCAAAATGCCACCCCAGCATGCAAAAAATGAAAAAGAGCCAAGATTGGACAAAAAAGACTTTATATAAATATATAGTTTTAACAAGAGAGAGAACAAACTAGGAGAGTCTAAAAATCACTGCATGGAAGAGCTAATCCCAAAAGTGACATCAGTGGGGTGCCTTAATGAGGATGAGGTTTGTCTACACAAAACCCGTAACCTACTGCAGGAATTTGTGAACTATCAAAAACCTGAATAAGCAAGCCCATGTGGCACAGTGTAAAGTTGTTGGGAGTTACCAGTTTGGGATTCTGCTTGGGACACCCTGCATTGATACTGCCCTGAACCTGAGGCATATAAAGATGTGCCTTGCACACTGTCAGCTTTGGAGTCTGATCACGTCATTCCACCATACTTCTGCTGCTATTGTGGGCAATATCTGCAGGAGAGATACGGACCCAGGCAATTTCCATTCTATTGCAAGCTCTGGTGACTGTCTACAGTGTGACATTTAACACAAATTGTTTCAGTTCTTTGTTTTCATACCTAAAATTAGGATAAAAGAATAATCATTATCCCTTTGTAAAATATATCTGATTTTTTTTTTAAACCCCTCATATTTGAATCACTCTGTTTACTAATTTATTCTTGATAAAGATTCAGAGTAAGAATTTTAATTAATAGAATAAGTAAATAGTGAGGGTTGAAATACATCAGTTTTGGCAAGTTTCATAGTCTATCCATTCTGATATTAAACTGTGTTCTTGCCTAGTTCAGACAGAGCGGTGTAACTTTCCAGGAGAATTTACTTTTGAGAGGGAAGAGCAGACCCCACAAATGAGATATTAATATTTTCTTCATTACAGCAAGGTCACATACAACTGCATTTTCAAAACCCAGGTGTTCTGCACTTTAGGCAGTAGGTGCTCAAATAGATCTCTGCATGCTGCTCTGGCCAGGAGTTTTCAACAGTTATCTTTAATGCTGATCTCTTCTAAAAATATGACCATATAATTACATGCTCAGATACTAAGGATTGTGACGATGGTGACTGGAGGCATGTGTACTGGTTCCCTGCTGGACACTTGGAAATTAGCAGTCCTTGCCTTTACTTCTCAACGGGATTGCTGCAAACATTGGCCTGTCGTCACAGATGGCTTCCTTATTCTCTGCCTGGCAGCAACAGAAAAATGATGCACACAATTACTGGTGCCACTTATAAAAAAAGTGCACAGTTCATTAGTTTGAATGGGCGTGCAGCTCTGACCCAGTGTGTCATTTACATATTATAATCAGTCATTAGCATATGCTAATCACAACCCTGAGCCTTGCCCCAGCACTTCTAAAAGATGCTGGATGATACTCTGTAGATGCTGGCTGTTGTTGGCTGTGCTCTGAATGCAGACTCCTGCTTCAAGCAGTAGCCTGGGCTGGTTGGCTCCAAGCTTGGTACCAGGAGAAGTCTGCTTGTCTCTCTGCAGGAAGGACTGCTAAATCAGGTTCAATTGCAAGTAGAGGCTTTTTGAAAGAAAGTGTGTTGCATGAGGGCAAAGCATATTTCTGAGGACGACTCATAACTGGCAGCCCTCTGTGATCTGTGAGAGAAACCAGTCAAAAATGGATGGAGACCCACAGACCTTTCCTAAACATGACAGCAGTGTCTACTCCATTCAGCAAGTAGATACCATCAGAAAAAAGGCAAAGTGCCAAACCCCTGGAGTGGTAGTTGAAGTTCTGTATTGCAGACCTTGAAAGTGGCCTGACTAAAATCAAAACATGTTGAGCTGAATTTCTCCCATGCCCCACACTTCTAAAAATGTTTTGACCTTGGCTCACTTCCCTTGGGGTCTAGTCTCCAAAGTTTCATCTACATTTGCTGCAGCTCCTCCCTGACTTATCTTCTACCTGCCACCACAGAGCAGGGAACGTTGTCTGCCCCTCACATCCTGAGGGGGAAGGATTTGTTTGCCTCCAGCTGAGCCCACTGGAGTGTTTTAGCTGCCTTCTAGGATGGAGTCACTTTCAGAAAGTCCCTTGATTTTCTTGTTTTCCTTTGAGATTTCAGACTGTCCCAATTGGTTCTAGTTAGTGGTGTTCCTTTGATAATTTCCCTATTGAGTTTGGCCAGAGCCTCTCACCCTTCCTCCCTGAGGTACATCTGCCATCCCACGTAGCATCTTTCCTGTTAAGAAATATGTTTACCAAGTATGACAGCTAAGCATAGGAACTGGAGTTCAGGAGATTACCTCAGCAGAAATGTTGCTGATGTCTCTTTTTCCTTGTGTTGAGCAGGGGAGTAGAGCAAGGCAGTATCATCTGCTGTTCTCATGCCTTTTGGGGAACTGTTCATTTCTTCTGCAGCAGTACACTTCTTCTACTCCATGCTTACAGTTGTCTGCCCCTGGATAGTCTCTCCTATCCCCATGGCTGTCTGGGTAAGTGTGGAAGGTGAAGCACAGTGGATACCTGGTTGAATACACAAATACAGAGCAACCACTCCTTCCAGCCACACTTGCCTCTCCTGTGCCATGGGTGGGGAGTTGACTGGAAGTAGTGCTCACCACGTGCTCAGGGCTGCAGCTGATGGATATCACCTTCCCAGCTCCTGGTGCCCCTGCCCACCATCCCTTTTGCCAGGAGAGGGGACTCACACTCAATACTCAGAATTTACGTGTTGAACACTTACTAATTATGGCATTAGCATTAAAATCACAGGATGTTAAAACTAGCATATCCTTTGTGCCTTGTGGTTCTGGAACCACCAGGGGCCAGGGTCTCCAGGGCTTTTCCAGATAGCATTACAGATTGCTGGACATGGGGAAGGAAGAGAAGAAGAGAGAGCTCTCACACAAATCTATTGACTTCAGGGACTAGGGTGCAAGAAAACAGAAAACAACTGCTGTGGAATTGATTAAAAAATTTGGCAGTGCTGCACATGTTTTTGTCTGTGGGCAGAATAAAACATGCTAACAAGGGCTGAGCCTAGCTGAAGCTTTAATTCCTTTCTGTTGGATAATTTTTTTCTAATTCCTCCTGATCCGGATCTCCGTTCTGTTACACAGAGCCACCCACAAAAACACTCATTCTTTATATTTCTCTTGCTCATCCTGAGATTTCACTGCCCGCTACCAGAGAGGATGGCTGTTACTACATGACTTTTTATGCAGGTTTCACTGCAGCTGAAGTGTCCTGTTTTTCAAACAAACTTCTATCAAGTAGAAGTGATTAGCTAAATTAATGTGAAGTTAATGTCCCAAAGCAGCACAATTTGTTCTCAGAACTTCACGCGACATTTAGCTAACAGCTCAAAGAAAGAGTTCCATTTGATAAAGCGATCAGAAAGAGTCACAGAAATGAGCTCGGATATGCAGGGCTTGGTATAGCTTTTTCACTACCATAAATTAAAGAATAAGTATCAAATAATGTATTTAGCCAGGAAAGCATATGTAGGGGAAAAAAAAGGGCAACTTGGAAAGTTTCTTGCTGTTTCTATGATGCATCTTGCCAGTGGTAGCTCTGGAGGCCACCAGCAGACAACAGTGCTAGGAAAGGAGGGACTGGTTTGGCTCAGGAAGGACAAAATGCCAAATTTGAGGTGAGAGTCTAGGTCCCTCAGACCCTGGCATGTTAACACCAAAAGGCCTTTCATGATACAGCTCAGTGCTCATCCTTATGCAATAGCCTTTCACTTATGCAAACCTATGTCCAAATCATATTTGGAGCAATAAATGTCTGTGGTAGGACAATGGATGTCTGTTTCTGAAAAGGGTCTCAGAAGAGCCTACCCTAAAGGATGCCAAACACTTGATAGCAATCTTTCTCACAGAATAAATCCAGGGAGAGCAAGACTGGGATGGCAGTTTTTGTGCAGGTGCATTGCCTGAACTGCCTGGGGAAGCACACACAACACCTGCTCAGGCACTACCTGACTGGAGTTGAACCACTGCAATTAGTCCCTCATTTTAATGAGCACCAGACTCAGTCGCATCTTTTTTTAAATCACCCCCTGGTGATTTTATCCTTTGAAGTGCTGTTAATCCTCCACTACCAGGAAGATTGTGAGGAAATGGCTCACAGCAGTAGCACTCAGGTGTGCTGGGCACCTTGCAAGACCAAGTCCTTGTTTGTGGTTTTCAGGGTCTATTTTGACTGCCAACAGAAACCTCTTGGAGGGACCATCCCTGGTTGACTGATGACTGTTTGAGCTAGGATGGCCCAAAATGGCAGCATGGCCATTCCAGATGGATGGGTTTAGATTAATTCATAGAAATCTCATCTCAATTTAAGCAAGTGTCTTCTTTGCAAGGACAACTCCATGTTCTTTAAATTCAGGCTTCACATTTGTCCTGTGTTCCTAGGACTCATCATGTGACCTTGAGCAGTGTGGCCCATTCACCCCAGCTAATGCAAATAAAGCATGAAAAGGCTTTCACTCTAGTAATTGTTTGGATGATGACTGTCTGTCTGACAAGCAGAGCTACTCTAGCACTTCAGTATTAAAGAAATCCTGCAAGTTAGTATTCCATCAGCTACAAATCCAGCAACTTTGTGGGGAGCCTTTAGGAACATATTCCATGGTCAGCTGATGCATATTGGGCTAGAACCAAAAAGTGATTAAACACAGAAATTAGAAGCCTATGAAATTAGCTGGGATCCCTAGAAAATCAGTGCACGGCTTATTGTAAATTTGATTATGAATTTTTTAGCACTAAGTAGACAAAATTACTGTTAATCACATGTAAATTGAGATACTGGAACTAATCCACTGAAATTAGTGGGATTTTTGCCATTGATTTCCAAAAGAGCAGGATTGGGCCTGCTCTGAGCAAAGAAGAGGAGGTGGAAAATTAATGTCTTGAAGAAGGAAGAGTTAGGCCAGGTCTCACTATCAAAATGATGGATGGTTCAGTAAGTAACCAAACCTCTGCTCTGTTTCTCTCCCTCAAGAAAGCATCATTAGCTGAAAATCCATGCCAAGCTCAAGAGCCATTTCTGTTTTAAAGAAAAAAGAAAGAAAGAAACAAAAAAGAAACAAAAAAAAAGAAAGAAAAAAGAAGGATAAATTTTGTTAACATGAGGTATCAATATCAAAAGTAAAAACCAGAAACTTACTTACTGGCCATGTGCTGATGAAAGGTTTGGTAACTGGCACAAGGAGTAGAAATCCAGCCTGTAATGAGGTGTCAGTAGAAGGGTTGTATTTGCTGGAAGTGCTGCAGTGAGATGCTCTCGTCTTTTCAGCGTGCCATGGTCAGATGGCATGGATAATCTGCAGAGACAGTGCAGCCTGAAGTCAGGTAAGCACCAGGGACATAGGTTTCTTAAGAACAGCTAATATGTCCAGGAAATGTAGGCAGAACCTCAGAATTAAAAGTAAAAATCAGCTGCATTTCAGAGAGAACAAATGTAAGCTAAAGAAAGATTTTTTTTTCTTTTTTTTTTTATCTACCTAGAATTCAGCTTTAGTTTGTATTTACTTACTGTAGCATTTGGGAATAAGTAGGCATAGTTTATGAATCAATTATTGATGGTGCTGTAGTCCCCTCCATGGCAGGCCAGAATGCACAAATGGCCTTTGCACTTTTAAGGTACAACCATCCAATATTGATCACCATTTCCTGTGCTGTTTAACCTCATGGACAAATCATTATCAGCTCACATGTGTGGAAGTAGAGATTCCCTATTTCTCCTTTCCCTTTTTCCTGGACTCAGAACAACGACCAAGGGCAGAATGAGGAGAGAAGTTCATAATCACTCTAAGCTGCCTCTGCACCATATTCTTAGGCTACTGGAGATCCTTGGCAAGGATTCATCTCGAGACTGGCTCTGCACTGCTCTAACTGAGCCCTCATTCCTGAGGACTCATTTGAACAACAACAGCCACGGGCCAAGGCTTACCAGTCACGCTGTTCCGTCTGTTTTCTCCCGTTGTGTATGCCAAAGCCTGATGGAAGTGTCTTTACCCAGCCTGAGAAATCCCTTACATAAGGTAAATTCTCCAGAGGACCTTTATGCATGATTTACAGCATCATTATGCTATCATGCAGCCATAAAACCCATAAAGGCCCAAGCACTGAAACCAAGGCTCACACAGATGTGTGCTTTCCTCTAACCGCTCCTGTGCCTCCAGAAAACGCGCAGCAGAAACTGCTTCTCCCTGCCTTTCCCTGCCTCTCCCAGCCTCTCCCTGCCTCTCCCAGCCTCTCCCTGCCTCCACAACCCACCACCACTCCCTGACAGGTCACAGTGTGTTGCCAACCAGCTGCACATTGCGTGCGATGCCCCTGAGGGACAGGAGGGCTGAAGAGCTCCTGGCAGATGTGCGTGTACCTGAGATATGGCAAGGTGACAGAGGTTGCATCCAAGTGCTGTGGCTCTTCCCTTATCATCTGATGCTAGAAAGTTTTCTCCTGCCAGTAGATAAACCACTGCACAGTCTCAGCTGTCAAAAAGAGAAGCAGCCTGAGAGTCTTGGCAAATGTGAATTAAACACGACTGCTCAGGTACTGTGTTATGACAAGAATATTTCCATCCATTATTTTCAGCTACCCAACAAGAAATCATTTCAGTATCACTGGCTAACTCCATATACTCACTCATTTGAATATAATGACTTCGGTTTCATCAGAAGACTTAAAAGTCTTCGGGGCAAATTGGATATTTTTTAAAAATCTTTGTGAATTGAAAAATTTAGTGGCCATGGTTGATTTCCCATTTTGATGGGTACATTGCTTTCTTAGCTATCTCTCAGGCAGAGTATATCACCTGAAGTGTGAAGTTCTATAAAGCACAAATTATTCCTGATACTGAGATGCCTTCTTTTTTTTTTTTTTTTCCCTAATTAGTAAAGTTAATTTGATTTAAATGGCAGTTCTGCTGAGGTACTGATATTTATTCTGCTTTCAATACACGAACATTCTGAAAATGTTTTCAAAATATTAAATGAAGCTGTAAGTTTCCTGTAGTCAAGCAAAAAATAAACCCCCACAAATTATTACTTGAGCATATTATTCCCAAACATTTTTGAGAGGGCTCGCTTGGCTTTCTTTCCACACTTCGAATTTTTAGGACTAATGACTTCTCTCATGTGACAGAAAATTTCAAGCCTCAGCTATGAAGACCCAAGAAAAACATAAGCCTCTTTATAAGAAATGTTATCCTAAGACAGTCTTTTTCAGTCTGGTGTGCTTGCAGACTCCTGTGGGTCCCAGCACTCTTACTTTGGGGAGTAGGAAGGGTAAGCAAAACCAGCATGCCCACTGCCAATAGGTTTTCATCTGCTGCGCAGAGATCCACATCTCCAGTGATAAATCCTTAAGGGTCCACAAATTGAAAAATGTTGAAAATCACCGCCCTAGGAATTGTGCTCGTACCTTGGAGCTATCTTTGCTAATTGGGCAGAGCTGACAAGCAGGTCCAATATGGTGAAGAGAGATCCCCAGATTATTAACAACATGATGGCATCTGGAAGTTTTGTAGAGCAATAGAGGCACAGCTCTAATCAAGCACTTTTTCAGACTCTTGTATAGCCCATCTGTTACAGATTTAGCATATTATATATAATGCCCTCAGCAACTGACTTTGATGTATGTTCAACTGTGAAACTTCTTTTGTAACTAACATGAAGAAATTATTGTTTATTATCTGCTAGGTCCTTAGAATGGAATCTCTGCAACAGTCACCAAAATAAATGATCCATGTTTCCAATATCTATGAAATATTGGTATCAGATGGAATTACTCTTTTATACAAAGATCACTAAGTCATGGAGATTTTTTTCTGGATTTCACTAGAATTCTAATCTTGGCCAAACTCTGCATAAGACAAAGGAGGTGTGTTAGGGTACAGAGATTTTAGATGAAAAATAGGAAGCAATGTGGTGCAAACATAACTATGTTTCTATTGATATAAAATGATTTATTGTAAGTATTAGAACACATTTTATTGCAACGTATTGAAGAAGCTTGGTCATTTTTATTCCCCTTTGCTTGGTGCAGCACAAAAAAGGGTAAGGGATGTATCCTGGCTGAATTCCAGCTTGGGAAGTTACATTTTGCTTGACCCTAAATTTACCTGGCAGTGCCAAAAAAGAAGGAAAAAAAGCCTCCAGTCTTAAGTCATTCTTTGCTGCTGTAATACTTAAAAAGTAGGTATATCTGATGGCTTCCTCTAGTTCTGGGAAAACCAGATCTTTCTTTGCAGGGCTTTTTATTAAGTTATGATGCTTTCATTCTCTAGAATGAGAAACATTCTATAAATATAACACTACTGCTTTGAGAAGCCTGTATTTGTTTCTAAGCTAGTCTACTTCTAAACTTCAGTACCTGATATTAGTGTAATATAATATCCTCTTCAAATTTGTTTTCAATGTTTGACTTAGTGAAAAGTTCCTTCCCTTGTTCTTCCTCAACCAGAATTTTCATTTCATTCACAGAGGACTTGTCTGAATTAAGTGTGTGGCAAGTTGGTCAGGATTTCAGCATTTGGCCCTTAGGACTGCCACAGCTCCTCAAGGACAGTTGCCAAAGCTGCTGCCAGGATGACACCTGCAAAGGTCAGGAGACTATACCCAGGTTCCTGGCAGTGGCCTGCTGAACCTGGTAGAGCATTTTGCTGGTCCAGGGGCTGCTCAAGCCCATGAACTGCTGAGCTCTGTGGACTGGGAACGCCTGTTTAAGGTGAGGCTTCAGCAAGTGGATTTCTTTGTGTAGCTGTGTCAGGACATTTTCCCCTTAAGCTTTTGACAGGAAGGCTGAATTGCTGTGATCTCTTGTGTTGTTCCCCACAATATCCACTCATGCTCCTATTACAATGCTAGGAGCAGGTGACAAAGGAGTGGGAGGACTACGTGCCACAAGGTAGCAAGAGCCCATCCAGGCCTCCAGGCCATGCGCACGGGCGGTGGGGATGTGCAGGGGTCAGAGAGGAGCGCACAGCCCCAGCACTGCACTGGGCACTCGCCAGGATGCTTCCAGCAGCTCTCATGGTTTTTGTCTTCTTAATTCCGATGGCCATCAAATGGAAATGAAAATAAACTGTTGTTCATATTCCTACAGGATGAGGGCTACCAAGTCTTAGGACTAGAGTGCCCTTCCAAGCACTTTAGCTCCACTTTTAATTTTCCTGAAGCTAAGTCACATTAACATATCTCCATGTTTCTTCCTCAGTTAGGCCATCCAACAACTTTATTGACATTTAAAAAATAAGAATAAATGATGCACTCAGTGCTCAGGTTTTGTGTATGTGTTTTTATTGTTTACAGTTAAAGCAGGGCAGCTTTGCACTGGAAGATGTCACCAAGTCACTCACTATGCTGAGTACTTACCATGATTTGGAGATAATAGACTTTAAAATTACCCAGTTTTGATTTAGAGACATAAATTAGTAATAAAAATCTCTAATTACTTTAAATACTTTGCACTGATAATTAAATCGTAAAGGGGGCTATAAATGGATGGGAAGAAGAGAATATGTTCCTGTTAATATTTATACATTTTTTCTGGCATCAGTTATCTCCCTGTAAATTTTTTGAATACAGGACAGGACATGATAAAGTTCTTGTCTTTCACAAACAAAGTCTGTCCATCTCCAATTTAAACAACGCCAACACTTAAAGCATCTAAAAACATATATTCAGTTTCTTCCTTTTCATACTTCTTTGGTTTCTGAAGAGAGAAAACAAAGGCTTTTGCTAAATAGACAAAAAGAAAAAAAAACAACTTAGACTCATTTTAAAATATCCTGGACTGGGTGAAAAAGTGAGATTCTTTACAAACCAAGAAATATGTCAGATATTAATTCATGGCTTTATAAAAAAGAACAATACAAAAATGTATGTATAGTCTTGTGTTGCATTTCCTCATGCTCAAAGTTCATACATTAATATTAACCCCAAAGTTCAAGAAAACTGCAATAGAGATGTACTCAGACTGCTGATGGTTTCTGAGAGAAACTTGCAAAGATCAGTATCATAGATTTTGATGTGGAGAAGGGTTTTGCAAAGAGATAGTATCGACTTTTAAACATCCTCTCCATGGGCAGCGGCAAAACAAGAACAGAAATTGCTTATGACATGCCTTAAAGCTCAGCAAGTTTTTGAAGGCATCTGTTCATCTGAAACAAAGCAAAAAATATAAAATCACTCAGTAATTGATTTTTACTCCAGCATAAAAACTTTTTTTTTTTTTTTTTTTGCACTAGTTGTTATTCAGTGATTGAGTACCAAACAAACAAAGACAAATTAAGTCATTCACTTTCAGGAACTTCAGAAATGAAGTGGTACAATGTTGGTGATAACCAGCTAACCTTACACATAGTAGTATTGCTTGCTTTCCTAGGAAGATCACAAAAAGAGACAATTTTATCCAGTTCACTAATTAAATTAACAAGTTGAGTGAGTATACATTAATAATACATAAACGAGATGCTTTTCACCTCCATCATGAACAAATTTTATGAGCTTTTAAGTATTTATTATGGTGGAGTCTCAATGTGAAATATAGCTCCTAGGACCCAATGTCAAATTTAGGGCTCTGATTTCCCACTCAGGTTCCTCCAGTCCTTACTGATGTCAGTCACAATTCCCATGGAGGCTATTAGTTAAATAACATTGTGCACAGTATCACATAGCAGAGTGGTGGAGTGCTGGAATTATCTCCAAGGTGTAAGTGTGTATCAATATTTGAATCCTCTTTTTAGTGCTGGACCTAGCAGAACACTGTGTAAGTACATCCTGGCTGGCTCAGACTTAATGTCTCTCTAGCCCAGTAGCCTGTGGTTCACAAAGCCAAGTAGGGGATGCTTAGGGAAACAGCACAAGAAAGTGTGAAGGAATCAAATGGTGTTTCTGCTGGGATAGAATCTTAAACTCTGATGTGGTGGTCTGGGGTTGCTTGGTTGCTTATTGACCACATGGCTTCCTACAAAGTCAGCAGTAAGAGTATCATATGAGCTGAGGCTGCATCTCACTAGTGTTTTGGTTGAAAGTAGTAATCAGATTTTTATAGAATTTCCAGTTGTCTCCTTTTACCATCTACTGGTTTGATTCACAGTGTGGCTCTGTATTTTTTTGAGAGCAAACTAAATGAGAAACTCTCCTCCTTGTGTGTATTAGATGCCCTCAAAACCCAGGTGGAGTCACGAGGCTACAAATAACTGACTGGTTCTTTGAATGGCTTTGAAACACAGGCATGATAAGGAAGTTTAACCCAGAGGACCAGGCTGAATCTAACCTGAAATAAAATCCTGTAATTGTATATAGTGTAAATGCAGAGACTTCAATACTGATCTCTCAGGCTATGACTGAGAGGGCAAAGCTGCAATTCTTTCTTGAACTACTGAGCTGCAAACCAGGCTCTTTCCACTGTCTTTGTTGAAAGAGACTTTAGCATAAGGAACTCCATAAAAACCGGTACTGATGGGAATTCATGAACCCATGTAGCAGCAGTTAATATTAAACAATATTACCTACATATCCATCTCTCAGACATAATTTTAGAAGCTGCCATCTTCTTGTTCACTGAAATAAAAATTTAGCTAAGAAGTATAAAGCAACAAAATGAAAAAGGACAAAGCTCTTATTTTCTCTCAAACTGCTCTACACTGTTTATCAATTAGTTTCTTTGACACTGAATTTATTGAAATCCTGGATACTTTCAGTGATAATAATGAGTCAATTGACAAAATTAGATGAAATACTATTTATACAGCAGGGCAGTGGGTTTCAGGTCCTGGTTATTACCTAATAACCTACTTCAGAAAGGAGGAAATAAAACCACAGCAAAAAGGGACTGCCCAGTAACAGAGTGTCTGTGGAATCCCCTTTCCATGATGTGTAGTCACATCCTGGACCTCAGAACTCCCCTGTGTGGCATCTGGCATGTGTGGGAGGGTGTATGTACAGGAAAACTGGCACGTAACCATCTAGAAACAAGCTGATAATGCAGGATGTATTGTAAGCTACTGTTGCTCTGAGCAGCAATAACTAGCTGCCTGGCTTAGGGAATTGTAGGGCACCAATCACTGTAGAATCTAAGTGCCAATAATGCTTAACATTTATTTTACACTTTACAGAGTCAAAGTGCTGTAGGAACATTAGCTAATTAATTATTGCATCTCCCTCGTGAGGTGGGTCGGTTGGTAAGTATTAGTCCCATGTTACAGATAGGAAAGCTGAGATGTAGTGTTTTCCCCTTTTATTTTTCTATTGTATTCTGTAAAGTTCCAGACACTCTCTAGAGGAGTTTGCTGCAAGTTACTTGCCCAAAGTCACTACTCAAGTTGGGGTCCTGAGCAGTAGTATAAGATTTGATTTCAGGTTCTCTCCCTCACTCAACCCTCCACACACCGCAGCCTGTTTCTGGATGGTAAGGACACTGTTACGTTTCACGCACGCACACAAAAAGCAAACAAATCAGAGCTAGAGCACCAAAACCACTGCTCTGACAGATCTGCTCAGTACAGAACTCCAAACAATTAATCTGGGTACTCTGCTACTTCTACTACAGGTTTCCTATACACCAGAAATAGAGTAGATCTGCAGTGCCTTTTGAACAGGCATCCAGAGGCAACTGGAGAGCTCTGCAAGAAACGTGAGCTGTACTTCTTAGTTAACCTGCTGGTAGAGAAGCCCAGAGCAGTGACAGGACTGAGATACCTGAAAACTCAATATTTGACAAATGTTTCCATACCATTCAACATTCAAGTCACTAGAAGTGGCCCTAAAATCCAAACACTGAGTTCTGTTGCATGAATACATGTTCTAGCAGAAGTCAGATTCCATTGGGCTTGGGGTTTTTTTGGGAACAACTCTCAGGGTCCTGCAAGAACTTGCTAGAACAGCCAACACCTTCTCCATGTTAAGTGTTGTTGAAAGAGAAAGGAATCCATCCTTTGAAAGTAAATGCAGAATCCCTGTGCTTTGAATTTTACAGGTTATGTTTGGAATTGGGAAAGGATCAGTCCTAAGAACTTAGTGATCATAAGTCAGGTTGCCAAATAATCTGATGAATTCTGGGTTATTATTTGCTAGTCACTTTTAGGTAAGCCCAGATAGTACTTTCAGCCTCACCTTGCAGTTGTTTGCACTGAAATCGTGATTTAGCTCTTTTCATTCTTAGCTGTGAGTCTGATCTAATCACAGACTTCTAACAGTTGATGTTCTAAGAAACCCCCAGGATTCACAAGACCCGGCAATTTCAAAATGCAATTCATAAAGCTAATTGCAATTCTTCATGTAAGTAGAACTAATTACGTCTACGTACTTGACCTTTAAACACCAGTTTTGTTTTCTCTCTGAGACTTTTGTGGTTTTAATTTCTTCACCTCTCTGTTTATTGTTCTTAATCAAATTGTGCCCTCAAGTGATTAAGAACTCAAATTAAGGTTTATACTTTTCTTTAAGTATGTGATGGGAAGAAGAGGGTTAATGCAAACACTTTCAAGGCAATATTTAAAATATTTAAATTATTAGTTTGGCTGATTTAAATACTTCTTCAAAGTGCTAGTAAAACAAATATTGTATTATGCTAGTAGACAAGATCCAATGAGGAGAGTTTCCCTATACAATTATTATAGATAATGTAATAGCAAAGTGCCTTCCCTAATTAAGCAAGGTGTAAATCAAAAATATATAATGAAGAGTGCGCTTGATTTTAAAAATCACTTTAAATAAGATAAAGTCTAATCAGTAGCATAGGCAAGATTATAAAAAAATCATTTAACATTGTGTTCTGGCAGCAGCCTTTGAAAAACCACTTCTGGTAGCCTTCCCTGGCATTCACTAAGTATTGGCAGCCTTGGCAAACTGGCAGGAAAGAAGATGCAGAAATTATCTAATTTAAACGTCTGAATCATTGTGTGTTGGTTCCGCCAATCTTTGCGCCCCACCCTTGGGTTCTCTTGCCCAGTCCATCACCGCTGTACTGGGGATTGGGCTGGTGCCTGCAGCTGATGAATTCTGCATTGCCTCCCCTCCTTTCATCTCACCTATCAAGATGGAAATGCGAAATACTGTACATGCACCTCGTCCTGTCTCTCACCAGCAGTGAAGCACTGTCAAAGAGGTGGAGGCTTGGATGGATGGATGGGCTTGGGCTGCTCTCCCTCCTGACCTGCTGCCTCTACTGGAAAGCTGACACCACTTGCTGTGGGCAAGTTGTAATATGGTTTGTTTAATAGGGTAAATCGTGCTTTTATCACTGGAAATAAGATGTGGTGGAGACACGTTGTCATGGTTACTTAGCCATTTCCCCAGAGTCACAACACCAGTGTCCCGGAGGGGACATAATTCTATTTCATGCATATGCATGAGGCTAGCAGGTGCTTTGGCACTTTAATTATATATTTTTTAAATGGCTAACTGTAAAATTGTGACAGAAACACAGTGCAAAAAGGATAAGAAATGGACTTGGAAAGCAGGCAATAGGATTATCAAGAAAAGGGAAAAAAAGGTCCAGGTTTCTGAAGGCCAATGCCAGAATTTAAAATATATAAATTTGTTTCCTAATTATTTAGGAAAGTCAAGGAGATACCAAAAATTAAAATTTCCAGGTAGGAGGGAATGTGAAAGAAACTTTACAGAATTGATTTCTTCTATGCATTTTTTCTATAGGAAAGCTGCTCAGCTCATTGAAATGGCAACAAGAGTGGGAGTAAGAGAAATAAGATTTAATAAAATATTAATAATTCTTAAATAATTCAGAACCCCCCCCAAACAACAATAAAACATGTAAATACAAAAACTATTGGCAAATGATTGGTATTATCAGATGATTCCTATCATGCCTGTTCAAGAGGTTTTGTAAGTTAGTGCACCTCATTTAGCTGCTGTTTCCCCATGTTACTCATGACCCACCAGCTCCTGCTATCCCAGGTGTTAATTACTGTCCTTCAGGTTTTTTAGCTCAGTACAATAGGAAGTAAACCAGCTTTAAGTCAAAATAACTTATAAAAACAAAGATTTCCCAAAATATCTTCAGATATATCAGCTGCTGTGTAATTACTGTGTACTCAAATATTATACAAGTCTGTGCATGTTTTTACAGGTAATTGATATTTAAACATTGGCTAATATTTCCAACAGTAAGATGAAATCACAAAATTTGGAAAACCTCTGAATACTGATACCTGTTGGACATTAAAGGTTCATGCTGAAATAACAAACCTTTACAATTAGTTTGCTTTATAAGTGTGTCATACCATTGAAACACAACTGCTCATGTTAGGGATGTTTTGGACTGGACAAAAGATTTCTGGAGTTGACAGGAATAAACTTATTCACAGAAGGTGAATAAGCTGTGAAGAATTTTTCTGAGTAATGTCCCGTGTCTTTTCACTCTTATAGAGGGTCGGGGAACTATTATTTAATGTAAAATGTCAAAACTTCAAATTTATTTCTCATGTGGTGGGAATGAAAATGAGTCTGTTCAACATTTTTGTGAGTTACTCCAAGTCAGATGAGGCTTTATTTTGTTTTGAGGACATTCCCTTGGTTTTTGAGATGGTTTTATTCTGTTACTTGGATATATAGAGACACATGATCTGACTGTCTCTTCATTTCTCCTTCTTCCAACCTAATTTTAGACAAAATTTATATGTTTCCACAAAGTATTTTCCTTTTGATAAAAAATCACATGCAAGTGAATGATTTTTCAAATCTTTAACTCAGTCTGGTTTTATGTCTTTGAGCATCTGTTTCTAAGAGAATCATATCAGGCTCTGCTTCCATGGGCATTTGGCTCAGCCACATTCAGTGGAGTATTGCAGAGTTGTTTGTAACTCAGGTCACCTCACAGGACCTGCAAACAGATTCAAGAAAAAGGGAGAAAGAAGCGGGGGTAGAAAGAAGAATGAGTTGTCTATACCAAGAAAAATGTTTGTGTAACTGCAGGTTTTGATAGAGCACTCATAACGTGGCTTCTGAAACACTTTACTTCTGAAGCAGCTTTGACTATTCCCAGGTCTTTCTTTCCCCAGTAACTGCTATTCTGGATTGAATTCAGGAGGCACAGGAGCCAAACAAGTCACACTTGTACTCAAGGTGAGAAACATCCATAATCAGTTGAAGTGTGGACTGAAAATGTTAAGAAGCATTGTTTTCCCTGTTGCAGGTTTGCCTAAATGTTTATGTTCTCTTGGAAACATTTCATGACAAAGCATGTCATAGTCACATGGGTTTTGATACAGTCTAAGGCTCAGTGTTCATTACGAGAGTTCTCCTCCAGAAAAAGATTCTCTGAAAATATCTCAAGGTATAGTCATGTTTTGAATGTTAGAAGCATTTTGTTTCACTCTGTTATGGACTTGAAGCCTAGGAAGTAACTTAGCTGTTTCCTATGCAATTCTACACAACTTAAGTGCACTGCTGGTATGGACAGGTACTGTAAAATGTGAGTGTTCAACACAGCCAGAAGACCAAAGAAGAACACTCTCATTAGATAGAGCAGAAACTTCCTAAGAGGTTCCACTCTGGAACATACACATACTTAGCCAATACCTTTGGAGAGAGGTGTATTAACATTTCCCTCATGGCAGCGTCAAACATTAAATAGAGTTGCATACTGCTCAGTTTTAGAAGAGATTTCTACAAAGAAATACTCAAAAAAAGAGTCAGTTTCAATTACTAAGACAGCCATTCACCAAGGGAATTCAGGCAAACCTGAGTGGCTGTGGACACATTTCTTTGTGGTTATAGAGGTACTGGGAAGTGCCCAATCCCTGTTCCAACATGCCCCTCACTGTTGGCTGGAAGTTACTGCCCTCTAGGCTTTAGCAGCAGAGCTGCTCCTACAACTCCTCCCTGGCTTGTGTGGCTCCAAATGAGCCATGTTAACCAACTGAAAGAGATCTTTGCTAGCACAGCTGGGTATTAGTGAGTCAGGTTAGAGAGAGTTCATACAGCCCTACTGAAAGGTCTGCAGAGGCACTGTGCTCCAGCAGAGGCAGAAACTGGGCAGCTGGAGTGCTCTAGGGGCAGGAATCCACTGAGATGGCAATGACATGGGGCCGAGGAACACATCCATTGATTTTCCATACAATTCCTGCAGCAGAATCGTTATGATTCAGTGGAGCACTAAAGCATGTATTTGCAGGTCCCTAAAATGAATGGGATGGAAGCTGAGTGAGCCCAGGATGTAAGTTCTGTTGCTTTCCACAGGGCAGGATTTAATCCCTTGTATATAAGTACTTCGCACAAGGGGCCTTGGGACCCTCCAGCTGCTCAAAGATATCCAAGAGCAAGCACTTGTGGCTAATCAAAGACTGAATCTCTCTTGCAATGAGAAGTGTGAGCCTCTGTGACACCACTGCATCCCCTTGTGCTCCTACGTGGGCCAAGTCGTCAACATGCCAAATATAAAACTTAAAAGGAATGGAAATCAAAACTGTCCTCTTGCATCTGCACCAGCAAATCCACCTCAGGGGCTTACAGCACCCCAGTTACTACTGTATGTAGGCACCTCATGTGTTTATTCTCAGAACTACTCCATGGGATGAGGCAGTGCTGCTAATCCTGCAGTTCTGGCGGCTCAGTGGGGATAAATGGGTGCACAGTGCCACACAAGTGGCTCACCATCAGGCCTTGTTGTCCCACAGATCATTCTAATGTTTCCATGCTCAAGACCATGTTCCCTCTCACTGAATGTTTTCCAGAAAGTGTATTGCCTTGTGTACATCGTATTTTAACTGCAAGAAAAGAGATCTGACAACGACATTCAAACCTGCCCTAGAAATCTCTTCTATTGCCAAAAAAACCACTATGCAGAGTTTTTATGAAGCTCTTCTTATGAGAGAGACAAAAGATTGTTGTGATAGATAAAAGGAAAATGTTGCTGTAGAAGCATTGTAGGAGGTCAAAATTTGACACTGATGGTGAGGGGTTGGGCAATAGGAGGGGCTGGGCTTCAGAGGGCGCTTTCCCAGCTCCTAAGCAAAAGGAAGTGGTGGCTGTTGTACATTGCAGGAATGGGCTGTTAGATTAGCACAGCATTTAACAACATTTGATGCTGGTTCATGCCTGAGCTGCTCAGCTGCTACCTCTCTGTAAATACGACTTTAAACTCAACCTCATAGTCTTTTAAAACTCTGAGGTACAAGTGAAAAATTTTGCAGGAGCAAAAGCAAAGCAACAAAAGTGAAGCTGGAGCATTATGCTCTCCTATAGCCGAAAACTTGAAATAACTAAAAATTGAAAAAAAATTTCAGAAAAAGATCTTAGGAAGTTCCTGTTCTACTCCTCTCTGTAATTTTATGGCATCTTGCCCTGTTTATTCCACCTCCAACATGGGCTTAAGGATCTCTACTGAAAGAAATACTGCAACCACAACGAGCAGTTTCTCCCATTTCATTACAGTCCTAGTTAGAAAAGATTCCTAAAGTCCAGACTGTTTCTATGAATGATGTTGATAATCATTCTATGAATGATGTTTCTATCATTCAACTCATTCACCACAGATGTGGCAGAGCATTCTTGTGCCCTGTAACAAGCTTTTACATATCTGAAGGCTATCTGATAATGTTAAATCCATTCTTAGCCTTTTCTTCTTTAGATTAAACAATCCTAGATTTTGAAATCTTTCTTCAAAAGTCACCTTTTGCTCACCCCTTTCCTCCTCTATGTTGGTTTTTCTTTTGTTCTTTTTCAAAGTTACCTCCCCCATCCCTACCCAAAGCTATACAGAGCATTTCAGCTAAGACATCAGTTCTGAGAAGGGATAGAAGATTATTTTGTTGTAGAAAAAAACAGGATTTTGGTAAAAATTGAACTGAAGACTTACCTGTCACTTGCCATGTCATCCATTGCACTGCACTGAGGCAGACCCTTACAGGATTTCATGATAAATACTTTTGTTTTGATCATAAACCACTGTAATTGCAATGCAAAAAATTCTCTATCTTCCCTATAATCTCTTCTATCAGGAAGAAGAGTGTCAAAACCTGGCTAAAGTCAAGGTGCATATCATCTACAGATTCCCATTACCCACAAGGCCCATTACACAGCCAGGAAAGAAAATAAGGCTCATTTGACATAGTATGATACATAAATATTGATTTCCAGATGCTTTACTTCTTACAGAATTTTTCTGAGGATTGAAGTTAATTTGACTTCTTCAGTAACTCAATTCCCCCTTTTGCTTAAAAAAAAAGCACAATATTGTGCTTTTTTAGCTATCTGGTTCTTCATTCCCTCTCCACGGGTTCCCAGGAAGACTACTAATGACTCTGAGAGAGCTTCAGACAGTCCTCTAAGTATCCCATATAAAATTCATCAGACTCAAAGGATTTTTTTAAAAATGAAGTTAAATGAATATCCTTTACCTATTCTTGCCCTTTTCTGGGGAAAAGTATTTTTATTTTTTTGTTTCTGATTTGAATCATGCCAGCTGCATCCTTATAACTGATGATGCAATTTCAATTGATGAGGATGCAGGAGCCCCACTTCACACACACAGGCCTTCTCTGCATCCTTTTTGCAACTTTTTTGCCTCATGCTTGTTCAGGTAACATTGGTCTTAGCTTACCTCCTACTCCCAAAGCACATGAAGAATGATTTCTTCTTACCCTTGGTGCTGCTGCCTAATAGTGGTTCAGTCCTCATTCCAGCTTTTCATGTTCTGTCCTTATGTGCTCCTGGTAATCTTTTATTCTCAGTCCATACTGTCTGAACATGGCTTCTTCCTTCTGTGCACCCTATGCACATGCTGGTCAGTCTGTCTCCTACTGCAGGCACTTTCCAGCACTCTCAAAGGCCCCTTGCTGAAAGCTGCTCTCTCTTGACCAGTTCTGTGGCCATTTGCTGTGGCCCTCCCACCACGAAAGCATCTGAGGTCTTTTCCTCTATAACTATTATCTATAAAATTTTCAGGTGGTTTTAGTCTTCTCTACATGCCAGGCTCCCAGCAAGCAAATAGATCCAAACTCAGGTAACACCTCTCCTGTTTTCTCCTCGCCTGCTCTTCCTTTCATATATATTACTATTCGAGTCATGTCAGTTATCCCACCAAGACTCTGTTACGCCAATTAAGTCATAATTTTGATCTTGTATTAAGACTTCCAGCTCCACCTGTTTATCCCAAATATTTCTTCCCTTAGTATACAGACATCTAAAGTATTCAGTGGGCTGATTCATTACTCCCCGTGTCTCTCCTGTGACCCTATTTGAATACCAACATCACTGAAATTTTAGGTCCCTATCAGGCTGCTCTTGTTTATGCTAACTTTTTTTTTCCTAGTCAACCCCTCCCTTAATCCTACTTTAAAGCCCTTCTAACTAGGTTAGCAGCTTGCTGGATCAACAACATGGAGCCAGGGCAGCAGGAAAACCTGAACACCTTTCCAATAACATCTCAGGCTATGGCAGGCAGCACCCCTTCTTCCTCACACCTGTTCTCCCAATCCAGCAAACAGCAAACCTCCTCTCTTCCCATCAGAAGAGGGTCTTTAGCTTTCTCAGATATTCTTTATTTTGGAGGAGGGCTGGCTACAAATCTCATATATGGGGTCATATGCAGGATTTTTCCTTAGCATTAGGATTTAAATATAATTTTCTGGATAGCACGCCTGTTCTTAATCTCCACATCTGCCTCAGTTTACCTGTGGGGAAGCTGTTTCCTTCTCCACTGATGGTGCTGCTCCCTGCTCTGGGTAGCCAGTCTCTTTGTGCTTAGAGGTTTCCTCACACTGTGTCCTCAAGCCCTCCTGACTCCTTTCCCTGAAGCTCCCTGGCTTGCCATCAAAGATACCCAAGGATACAGGTACCTCTCCTGCCTTCCTCACTGTAGGGGAGAGAGAAGCCTCATTCCTTATAAATCCAACCCAGTACAGGGTCTGAGTCATCCAGGATCAGCATTCCCCACCTGAAATGCACCTCCCTGGTGCAGACCAAAGTCAAAGCTTATTTTAATGTAGAGGTACAGTGAGACTGATCTCACTTCACCCTTAAACTGAGAGGTAGAGAGCTGCTCTTCTCTGGGAACAGGCCACATCCTCCAGGGGGTATCTTCTGTTCATGGCCGTCGGTATCAGCCTGGGCACAAACCCACAACGCTTCAGCCAGTCCTTTAAATATCCTATACAAAATTCATCTTACCCAGAGGACTTGAAAAACCAGAGAAGGGAACCTTACAGCTTTCACATTGCAGCTGGCTCATCACGCTGACCGGCTTGGAGTCCAGGCAATGCGAGTGCATGTCCCACTGCTTCTCTTCAGGCAGGCATGTTTAAAAAATACTCTTCTGCCTCCTTTTTGTAAATGTAGAAGATGACAGTCCTGCCACCTCAGCCAGTCTTGTGATTTTTTTTCCCTCCAACTATGTTATGTTCTAATGAAGGAACATTTTGTTTAGGATGTGAAATGGTAAATATCTCAAATCATAGGAAAACATACAATGGTTGCATTTTTTAACAAACAATGAGTACTCACTAGGAAAACACCAGAAGAATGAAACTCTCTTCCTTTTCCTGTTGACTCTGTGTGCTTTGCTTTCAAGCAAAATGGCATTTCCCTCCAAGACCTGAATCACCATTCTTTTCCAGCCCTTGCTATCAACGTAACTTCCCAAGTTATTGTTACTCCTCTTATTGATTATTACTGCCAATACACATACAGCCTATACCAGCATGCAGCTCCTTCAAAGAGAGTGCAAATATCCTCACAAGAAATCTGATCATTCACTCACAAAGGTAGGGGAAGGTGTGAAGAACTAGCAATAATAAACGGAATACCAACTGTACTAGAACCATTGTAGTCAATGCACCTGTTTATCTGAATATGTTATTTCATACAGAATGGGGAATTTTGAACATCGTAGTTACTGCTGGATGTGAGTTGGACAGATCAAAGTGATAATTATCATGTTCTAGAAATCCTTATTTTTGATGATGAGGTTTTTTTAAGCCTATAACAACACACAGCTCCAATTGCAAAAGCTTAAAATTGCCTCTTCAGTAGAAGCAGGGCTTTGATTTCATCTAATTTGACCCTTCCACCGCACTTATAAGTGCACTCCAGTGTGGCTAGAGATAAAAACTTTGAAATTTAAATGTGCAACTTGCAGCTGAGGTTGAATTTGCGAGCTAGGACACAGAGTACCTTTTGATGAGCAGCAGTTTTCATTACAGCTGTCAGAAAATACCTCCCCATTAGGAAGCGATGAGTACATTTAATTCAAGTCCAACCCTTCCAACATCATCACTTACAGACACTCTTCTGCTTTGTGAGTGAGGTTCTAATAATACACTGAGCCATGTGGGACACACCAGGGTGATTAATGCTTGGATGTGAACATGCACTGCACAGAGTATATATTTCCCCCTTAAATGAATATATCTGGTTTTCATTGATATTGAGGTAGATTTCCTCTGTACTTGCTCACATGAGGAAGCCTAGAACTGTGGGATCTATCATTCAGTAATAGCTCCTGATAACACTAACACTTGGAACATGGCAAAGTAAAAAATGTGAATTCATATTCACTTTTAATAAACTGGGGTAATTAGTCAGTTGAAATGCAATAGAAAGTGACAGCCTGTGACACATAAAAGACTGCAGACTGACAAAGACAGAGCTATTCTTCATTGCACTAACATCCGTTTCTTCATCAACATTGAATTTTTTCAGTCTCTTGGCATTTCAATTACATTATAAAACGAAGGGCTAAAATCCTGTCTCTGCATTTTTTCCCCTCCTCTTTGAAACTGAAGAAGAGAGAATAGAAGAGAAAAACCCTCTCCTTAATTTGCTTCTGCATCCCCTGAAATGATGTCAGTGAGCCACGGCATCCACGGTACCTGTGGTGCATGCAGGAAAAGGTGTTTAAGCCTTAACTTCATCAAGGTGCTGGTGGGACTATGAAATCCCACCTAAGGGAACTGCCTGGAAGACAGTGAAACAGGGAAAAATAGGTAAAAACTCCAGCAAAAACCTTTATGACTAAAACAAATGTAACCATGAAACTCAAGATGCTTTAGACACTCCTTTGCTGTTTGCTGGCATCATCAGTATTTCCCTCTGCATCCCCAGTGCCCAGCAGCTAAGGAGTATCTAATGGGCCAGTTGGGCAATTCATTTCTGACACAAGGGGATGTCACATTTCCACCTCACCTGTTTCCCCTTTCCCCAGTGCTTCCATCCCTTGCTGGGCTGCAGGATGCTGGGAGCCAGGGTTAGCAGCACAGTTGGCAGGGCAGTGACCTCACCCACCAGGGATGCAGTCTCATGGTACTCCAGCAGTGCAGGGCCTCCTTCCAGCTCACCTTTTGGGAGCAGCTGTGAGTCAGATGGCTATGCCCAAAATGTTCCTGGTTCTTAATTCCCTATTTTTTATAATGATTTTTGGTAAGGTCTTCATCTGGGGACATGAGTGGTGCTGTCTTGTAAGTGGATATGATAAGCAGCTACACTTGTATCATTTCAGCATTTGGTGCCATTAAGCCTATAAAAAGAGAAACAATATATTTTATTGGATCACCTGGGTCAACAGTCAGAAACTGACCAGATTCCAGGCACAGGAGTCCTTCCTTGGGACTGAAACAGCCTCACTCAGCACCTTGGATCAGCCTAGTGACCAGAGCACTGCTACTCTTCCCACTCTTTGGGTCCTCTGGAAATCTTACCTTAGGCCTCCAGCAGAGGAAAAGAAATGAGCAGAAACTTTTTTGCATGAGCAACAAATGACATTTAAATCTTCTTTTTAAATGACATGTGGGCATTTTGCTGTGCAAAGCCTCAGCTTGTTGACTGGTGAAAGATCAATGACTTACCTCCCAGGCATGCTATTTTGTTAATTTTTCTATATTGTTTTGAGAGGCTCAGATGGAAGGCACCAAGGCTGAGCTGTATAATTTTCTCAGAAGCCTCATGGTCTCATTTGGTTCATTCATATGTCAAAGCAGCTTTTAATTTCTCAGTTGTGGGGCTCAAGACTTAAAGCACACCAGCAGCCAGAAGGTCCCCTTTAACTACCTGAATGAAAGGGTCAGGTTTTTTACTGTTTCTAGTCTCCTGCAGTTCCTATTGTTTTAATAGAGGTGAGCTGTTCAAAAAACTTAGCTCCCAGCTGTAGGCATGAGCACTTCTACTGCTGCTAATGCTTCAGAGCACAGTCACTACTTCTATCACCTCAGTGAAAAATGGATCTAGAGGGGATTTGTAACCTAACTTGCATCCATGGAAAAATGGTGATGATCTGAGCTGCCTACACTGCCTACCTTTGAGTCTTATTTTCAGTGAAAAAGAAGTAATCTTTGCAGAAGTGAAATAAGCAACCATATACTTTGAATAGATCTTACAAGCCTCTGAGAGGGTAAAAGGCAAAAATATGTTAGCAGCATTGTTGGAATTATTCATCTATGAACATATTTAACAGAAATTATTGCCCCGAGGTGTTCCTCTCCGTCCTTCCATCTGTCCTTGAGGTGCCCTGCAGAAGGTTCAACCTGAGCACTGTGACAGGTTGCTGAAGTCACCTCTTATTTTTTGCACTCTCTAGCTGGACTTCTTATGTCTGATATCTTCCTTCTATTGATAGTAAATTGTGGTTTGATGACTGGGTAAACCAAAATTCTGAATTTTAAGCAGTCACAGATATGAACTTGAACCTACACTTACAAATATGAAATTCATTGCCTAGAAATGGGGTTTTTTTTCAGTAAAACTTACCTGTATGAATTAGTCTTTCAAAAGAGTCATGAACAAATTGGATCTGCAGTGCAGGCCAGTCCCTCAAGTGGCATGAAGTATTGACTTGGGCACCAACACTGGTGAAACTAAATCATTTTGCACCAGCTGAGGGCTCTGCATTGTTGTATTTTTTTTTTTCTTTTTAACTCAGGAAACTTTTCACAGATAAGGCTTTATTCTCACTTTGTTCAGCCAGCAATATTCATGGTCAGAAATAGAGCATTCCTCTGCCAGGTCACTACAGAAGTGAGATAAATGTGCAGATGAGAATCATAGTTTACTTTTAACCCTTAGATTTTGTTCATTACCTCCTGAGTTACTCATTCTGGCAAATCACCTTGGCTCTGGCAGAAAGTACAAGGGAAATAAACTGGAGCCTGTTTTCACCTTAAGCGGCCAAGTGGTTAAAGGACTGGCATGTAAACAGCTCTGCTGCACCTATGCTGTATTATGGAGTCCAGTGGGATTCAGCTTTAATCTTGAGAGGGAGTGTGAGGGGTTTGTTTTTCACAGGGGCTTTAGCCTACAGTTAAGTGCAAACACCTGCTGAAGTACTGGTAATTAGTAGGTAATTAGTAGCTAATGTTCTTAGAATTTAAAAAGAAAAGCTTACATAAGTAATTACTTACTATTTCTTATAATGTGCTGCTTTTCCTGAGATTTCATATCCCCAGAACATTTGCCAAGTTCCTAGGTTCCTCAACATACTAAATTGTTTATTAATTACACACGTATATTGCTTGTAGAAAAAATAAAATGCATTAAAATGCTGGAATCAGGAGTGAGTTATCTTTTAAATTACAGCACAAGGCTCATTGGAAATGACAGAATTCACAGAGGATAACAGCTTTAGGAGGAGCATTAATTTGGGGCTGGGGGAGGAGGATGGTGGTGGCTGGAGCACTGAAAGCAACAGCTGGGTAGCCCTAAATGAGTTTCTTTTTCTTGGACAGGGGATAGAGAGACACGAAGTGAGAAGCAGCCTTTGTGGTGGGTGCTTTGCTCAGGCCAGTAAATGTATAGCACAGCTGTGGGACCCCCAACTAGATTCATGCCTTCCCAGCTCCATTCACACATTTCAGGTGTGCTACAAGTTAGGGGCTTCTCTGACTCCAGAGCAAAGTGGTTTGCATTGTATTTCCTCTCTTGTAGAAGGATCATTTCTGGATCAGTGGATAAGCTACAACCTCTGCCTTGTCAAACCCTTTCTGCAGTCAGTGCTCGCCATTTTCATACATGAGAATTCTTTATGCAAAGCTTTTCTACATCCTTTAGATGAGGACTTGGGGATGATGCAGCTATTGAGGCTATGATTGCACCTACCAGCTGCCAGCCTTGCTCTTGCAGTGTATGGGACATGCTTTATACAGAGGCAGAAGAGCAGAGTGCCTGCAGAGTCCCCAGCTGGAACCGGGTGATGCTCACCATGTGTCCTCGTGTAGGACCCTGCTTGCAGCTCAGCAGGAGCACTGTGCTCTGTGGCAGTGGGGTACACACCTCATCCTCTCTGAAGATGGTTCTCCTTCGAGGTGCAGCGCAAGCAAAAGCAAGTTTAGTAACAGCAAGGACCATGCAAAGGCAAATGGCAGTTTTACAGAGTAGTCCTTGCAGGGAAGAGGTTGAGTATCACCCTCCGAGCTCCTGCACTGGGGGGACACAAAGCCTTGAGATCTGCCATCTTCCCTGAACTTGTGCTGTGCAGCAAGGCTGTGGGGACAGCACAGCTCCCTCAGGATCTTCCCATGTAGGACAGGGACTTCTGGAAGAGCTGACAGGGGACAACCTCCCTGCCTCTCAAGGAAGTTGATCAGTTGGAAGGAGAAGCCTTCCAGACAATGGCCCTGGTGATGGTGGGGAATGGTCCTGGAGATAATTTTCTTTATCCTCTTTTACCTTACTTCACTTAGGACTTCCTGAACTAACAGCTTGGGGGGCAGTCTGGACATGGCTGTGATGTTTTAACAGAACGGTGATTCAACTGAAAATGGAGCCACTCTTTTAAGATAAATCATGAGCTGAAGTCCTCCTTTTATTGTTAATATTCACAGTTGTTTTGTTTTTTCAGCTTGGCAGTGAATAAGAAAAAACAAACAAACATTCACAAATTGGACTAATTGAGATTAAAGCTGCTGGTAGGCACCAGCTTAGCATACAGCTTGGGCTTCCTCAGGGTTTTAGGTTCTCCAGCATTCTTATTATTCTTTTCCAATCAATTAAGCTGAATGCAAAAGGTAAAAAGTGAAATTAATGAAAGAAAAAAAAAAGGGGGAAAATTACTTCAAAAAACCCACCCAAAAAACAAAACAACCCCAGGGTGGGGAAGAGTTGGCTGTTTCAACCACACATAGCTCTTAAGAAAAACACCCACATTTTCATGCAGAGTTCTAATACTAGCTGACTAATCTCTTTGAGGTGTTCACCTTGGAAGGCTCTAAACCCAGCTGTATCTTAATAACAACTAATATCAACTCCTCTCACACAGAGGCAGCATGTCTCTGAGGAGGTGCATAAGTGCTAGGGCAGCATTTGTTTCCTGAGCAATGGGTCTGCTTTCTCTTGGTGAAGACAAGCCCAGCAGAATAATAGAATCACAGAATTGTTTATGTTGGGAAAAACCTCTAGGATCATTGAGTCTAGCTATTAACCCAACACTGCCAAGTCCACCACTAAACTATGTCTCTAATTTGCTTTAGATTCATACACCATTTACCACAACTCAGGATTTCCTGAACTGCAAACAGCATTGCCTGTCAGGACAAATAAAACCCCTGAATGAAGGCATCTGAGGTGATGAAGGTATTTGTCCTTGCAAAGGCCTTATGAAAGAGTGGCTTTGTGTCTCTCACAGTGTTGCTTTCAGTGAAAAAGTGCTAGCTCCATTTTTTAATTAAAAATAGTGCATGGTTCATACTTACATGGTAATGACTTGTAAAAGTATTTATGTTTCCTAAATAAGCAGTAATTAAAAAAATTAAACAGCAAATCTGTGGCCCTTTAGGAGCTATTTCCTGCCACTGTGCTATGCACCAGGGATGTGTGAGGCTTCCCAGTCATAGCTGGGGACCAAAGCAGATTATTTGCTTCAAAGACATTGGTCTGTACCTTCAAAATACAAAACACCATCCCTATGCTTTAGTATCATTAGTGGTGTAAGACTGAGAAAGGACTTGTGATTCACTTTAAAGGAAAAAAATTATCCCTCAGCCTATTTTAATTCCTTATTCTCACAGAATGTTTCTCTCAGAGGGAGAAGCCAAGTCACTATGGAAGGAGGAGAATATTGACACAGGAGGATAACCTCACATTCCTTGAGCTGTGATGGGAAACTTCTTGAAAGAACACAGAAATACCACCCAGCTGTTTAAAAAAGAAATAATAAATAATTTGTGTTCAAATAATTTTGAACACAAATTGGCTTTAAAGTACATACACAATTTGGCCAGGACATTGGATTAATGGATCTTGCCAAAGATCCATAAGATGCCATAAGATGGCATTAAATCATCTAATCTAACCATGCTTTCAGACCTGAACAAAAGACCAATTCTGTAACTCAGTCTCCTCTGTGAGCCCACTCCAAGTGCCCTGGGGTTCCTACTGCAGTCTTATTTAGCTTTTCCATAAAAAGCAACCTTGAATAGACATCATATTCTTACTGTTTCTCCAGCATGTACTTAAGATATGTCTCACCATGAGGACTGAATTCAGTTGCCTAATCAGAAGTTTCACATGCTGTTTTTGATGCCCTGTGGTGTCTGAGACATCCACCAGGGCTGGCAGATGTAGCACATCCCTGAGGGAAGGCTCATGGCTTTCTGGACCAGCAACCATTTCTTTTCTCATGTCTACTGGAAATAAAAGGCATGTGTTGTAACAACCCAAGTTGGTGTTGTAATGAAGTGATAGTACATTTGAATTCCACTGTGATAGCCAGTTTTTTTATTATCAAGCAATATATTCTTACTATATTCAGAATGTTGTTTTTTCTGATTCTCTGTGAAAATTTAGAACCAGGTGGAAAACAGTTATTCTGAGGCTACTACATCTTCCTGGAAAGTTATTAAAGAGATGAGCTGCACAATGACATTTTGTAGCTTGACTCCTGAAAACTGGTTTGATTTCAGGTCAGTCATTTTACTTTTGATGCAAACTGGCAGATAGCAGAGCAAAAATACATGTTCTTCTCTCTCTGAGTCTCAACTGATGCATCATTTGCCCAGCTGATGTATCAATTCACACATGAAAAGGTGTGTGCAAATAACACAGGATAATATTTATCCATTGTAGGCTAATTTTGCTCTCAGTTATACCCACTCCACTCTGCTCCTTTCATTGGGGTTGACAGGTGTAAATAAGAGCAGCTGATTTTTTACTCTGTGACCTTATAATGAAATGAACGAGATTCTTCAGGGCTTGGTTGCCTGAACCATCATCATCATCATCATAATGTAACTGCAGTAATCCTGTATGGCTTCAATGCTGCCCCAGGGGACTGACTCTGTTCATTTAATTGGCAACTGGATGATGATCCCTCCTGGTCAAGCTCGCCCTGAGTTAAACCTGGGATAAAGGTGAGTAAAAGCTGGAGCCATATGATGACTTTTCAGTGGTGCCTGGCATATGAGTTTTACATTCACAGAGAGCAAAGATACCTCTTGGGTTTATTACATGGGTTCATATCTGAATGTGTCCATATCTGAAATCACAGAAGATAAGTATGGTTCATTAGAATCTCATTCCAGTCTCAACAGCAAGGATCTGAACTCAGGAGGGCTGAGTCCCTGTTTCCCCTATGTCCAGGCACAGACAGATGAGTGAATCCATGCTGGGGAGCACCAATCCCAAGTTGCTCTGGGTTATCTTCTCCCAAGGCTCTTGAAGTTCTTTCTGAAGTTTACAGTAAAGCTACACACAAGCAACTGGAAAATATAAAGACAAGAACAGGCCTAAGAAGGGCAAGTGTTGTATGCATCTTAGCATTTAGTTCTTGTCTAATATTTAGTGTAGCTCTCTGTTTGGTTTAAACATCTTATTTGGAAACATCTCTTGATAAAAACTTCACTTTATGAAGACTTATGGCTGCAGACATTCGCAACTGTCAGAAACTTTAACAAGTTTGCATAAATAGAAAAGGCTCACAGGCTGTGAGCTTTCAAGATGATGAATGAGAAATGGATAGGACACTAAGAAAAGCCACACTAACAAGTACTATGAAATCAAAGAAGTCTTCATTTATGCAGCTCAAGATGTGTCGTGTTCTGGAGACTGACAGTTTCGGTATCCTGGTTCTCTGTGGATCATCTAACACAGAATCATTGGTCCTTCCCAGGATATCTGTCCTTATAAGAGTCTGAAAACAACAGTGGATGCCTGATGACAGCCATTGTGTACAGACCAGAAGGGAGCAAAATATTTGTTTTTCAAGCAAATCAGTTGATTATCTTGAAAAAACATTTCTGGAAAAGAAGCGATCACCCGACTAAATCTAGCAATCACCTTGACTAAATCTAGCAATCACCTTGACTAAATCTAGCAATCACCTGCTGTATGAAGGCAGTAGACCTCTGAGCAAATCAGACAAAAGAAATAATGAGGGTTCCAGAAGTGATGAAAATCATAAAGTTCATAATTTCTTAGAGGATTTCCAGGTTTTCCTAATAATTCTTGCAGCCAGGGAGTTCCTCTCTTTGTTAAGTAGTGTCTTTGCATCATCTTTATGGTTATATAAATGATCTCTGAATTTACCATTTGTTTACATATGTAATTCACTATAGTGGGTAGGTAACACTGGAACACTCACTAACAACATTTTATAATGATAGGAACAAGAGAAAAGGAAACACAAATTAATTTAACACTTGTGCAAGGCTCTGTGTATCAAAAACTGGGTAAAAAAAGCCAGCTGTGCTCTTTGGTTTACATTATGCAGGGCTTTTTATCTGGAGGTGGCACCCATATAGGTTATATGGCTGTCACAATTGCAATGCCTAACACCTCTGAACACCACCAAACATTTCCAGTACAGAATGTGTGCACCTCACAGACACTGCAGCGACATCTAGTTTTGTTTTGTTTGCTATCTTTTGTTAATTAAGGACATGTCTTAAGTCCAAGCTTAGTTTTATCACTTAGATAAGTGACAAGCTGTAACAAGGATGTGACCCCTGTTTGACACCAGGTCAACAAGTCTTTCTGTCTCAAAGACCTGGCATGGTGGGAAAGATATCTGAAGAAGTGGGATGATTTAACTACAATTGCACACCGGGTCAGTTTTGAACCCTTTTTTATTCAATCCAAGCAACAACTCTTCACTGGCCTCTCCCCATGACAGGAATAGTCCAGAGGGGGGTTTTAGCTTCAGCTATGATTGCCACAAGTCCAGATAATGAGATTTTAGTAGCCTAAACATGTAAAGTAGCATGAATCCTAGCTTGCACCAAGGTTTCCCTGTCAGTGTAGTATGCTGCTATCTTGGGTGCTCATTAGATGCCTGTAAATGCCTGTCAGAATTTATTTCCTGCTTTTTTTCCCCCCACCTCACTTACTTGCACAGGTCTTGTCTCTTCAACCACATAATTCAATTATTGAGCATGAAAATATTTCCCCCTGCATTCTGATTGTTCTGTGGCTGATGATGGTGTGAGGTGCCATGATGGAGTGCACTCAAGGAGCTCTTAGATGAGCATATATATTTGCATTGCTAATTTTGTGCCTAGAGAGGGAAGGCAATGGTTGACTTTCTTCCTGGTTTGATTCATAGATCTGTCTCATTTTACTAAGGATTGATTTGTGTGTGGGCAGGGAGAGGGGCTGGATATATGGTTTGAATTGCTAGCACTTGTGCACAAGTGAAGTACTGCTTGTTTGCAAGCAGATACTGAAAAATGGGAAAACAATTGCATTACAAAAGATTTGTTAAGGTGCCTGTGAGGAAGCTCTGTGTGTAAAGACCTACACAAAGAGACGCTCTTGGTCTGTGTGGACCAGAAAAGGGAGATGATCCAAGGAGAACATAAAATGGATAGCTTGTGTAATCACTGATTACACAAAAAGAAATGCTTTGCATGGGCTTAGTGCTAGCATCAGGCTCATGTGATGCTGATAGGAGGAATAAAAGCTATAAATCAATGCAATCCTGAAAAAAAATAATGTTTCTTTAACAAGTGGTATACGACTTGGAGACTTAGGCCAGACCAAGTACAAAGTAGAAAGCTTCACAAAAAAATAATTGAGGTCTCTGCAAAATATTTCAATTTTTTTATTGATTGAAGGCAATTATCCCTTAATTGCATATTTAAATGAGGTATTAGGAGGTTTAACTAAGCAATGCCTCTTAATTGCTGCTGCACACTAGGTGTCACAGATTGTGTTTATTTCATATGTTAATTAAAGAGAATGGGTATTTTATTTTATTGACTAGCGGGCTCTTCAGGCAGCACTGCTGAGGACCAAGGATGTCTCAGGTGTCCACAGTAGCCTGGGTGGTAATGCAATCATGAGAAAGGTTCTGGTTTTAAATGAAGAGGTATATCTCCATTTCATGGATATTTTCAGCCACTTAGACCATATACAAGTAGTAGGAGGGAGAACCTTAATCCAGGCACTGTTAACTCAAATGATATAGAAGTGGTTAAGTGCAGGCACCACCACAGCAAAGGTATGCACATCAAGAGCACAGGTATTTTTTTGCCTCTGCTGAAAACACAACTCTAAGGCTGTCAAGCAGGATCTGATGGGGCTGAGATTTGAAATACCTGGCATAATTTCCAGGCTATGGCATTAACCTTTGAGGCTTTGTTGGGCAGCCATGTGTGGCTCATACCTTGGAGTTAGCAGCCCCACTGCCGTGAGATTGGGGGGAAGTGTCTGGATCCCACACTGTAGTTCTGAGGTGGTTTTGGGGGACAGCTGCACATGAATGGCAGGGTTTGCTGTAAAAAAGAAAAAATCTTGTCTGACTAGCTGTGTAGCTGCTGAAAGAGTGATATGCAGGCAGAGCCAAACATTAAGGTGGGGCAGAGTTCTTCTCTGGTGCACAGTTTGTGCCTACTGCATGTGCGATACACGGGGTTATACACCTCAGGCTCTGAGAGGACCCTTTTTCTCTGTAAGATAAAAATAATCAGCCAGAGTGTTGAAAAGGCAAGAGACAAGATATCCTGTCTAATCACAGGAGTACTATGCTGTATCTATATGGAGGGGGCAGATGGATGGATACTGCAAACTGGCCAGATACAAACCTTCTCTGGGACAGAAACCATGCAGCCGTGTTAGTGAGGTTTGTGCCTGAGCTAATAAGGCCCACTGGGAGGCAGAGCGTGTTAATTCAGGAATACTGTAACACTCATGCCGTCAAACAGCTTCTGGATCACAGCAAGTGTAGCTCAGAGCATGGGCAAAGGGGACACAGCACATCTCGCCAGTGTGGTGGGGCTGGTGAGAAACTGAAGGTGCTTTCAGGCGTATCAGGCCTGTGCCTGCTCGGAGCGTGGAGGAGCTCTCGGAAACACCTGTAAGGAGAAGCGATCTGGAGTTGGAACCAGAGGAAAAAAGATCTGCCAGAATGACTGGGGGCGTGGGGGTGGGGAGGGAGCCTGTCCTATTATGGGAAACCCAGAAACAGTGTATTTTGTCTGGAAAAACAGAGGCAGATGGCAGCAGCCTGAGCAGTCTTCAGGCACAGGCCTAGGGCAGCGGGCTGCGTCCTTGTCAGTGGCTGGTTTGCAGCAGGAGCAATGGCTTCAGCCACGCAAAACATCTTTGTAGGGTCCTCACAGGGAAAGGAGGCGTGCAAGTGGGTGGTGAAAGAAGCTGGATTCTCCAGCTGTTTCTGGGGGTAGGGGTCTTGAAGGAAAATGGGGGAAATTCACAGACCACTTCCCACTCTGCCCAAATTTTTCCTCCCCAGGTGAGCCCCAGGGACTCTTCCCAATTTCTTACCAGTTCTCACAAATTTCTGACCTCTCCCTGGCACCCCTTCTTCTGGTCAGTATTAAAGGGAAGGCTGTTTCTGTATTGCTATGTATTTACAGCAGTGGCTTTTGTTTGGAGAGGTGGTGGCTGCTCAGCACCAGGAAAACTGGAGACCCATGACAGCAAAAAGGCAACATTCATGTAAGACTACATGGGCATAAATTCATTTTGAATCAATTCATGCTGGAAATAGGGTGCATCTTAACAGCAGAGCAGTGAGGTTCAGAAATGGCCTTCTGGTTAGGGCAGTGGAATCAAAAATTATTGTTATGATAGAACTGAACTGGTTTATTTATTGAATCCTCAGTTAGTGTTTTGGAGCTGGCTATGGCTAGGGAATAGCTCTTCCAACTCCATGTTCAAATATACTGTTCCACAAATTGTGTTTCTGGTTTGTTCTACCTTTTGCTGAACATCTATGGGAATTTCAAAGAAACACCAAAATCCCATGGCTGTTCTTTGAGCACAGGGCATCTGGCATTTTTTTGTGTTTGGTAATAACAACTGGGGTCACTAGCGATGGCATGATCATGGACATAATTCCTTCCTTCTGTCAGAATTTAAAAACGCAGTGCCAGGATAAGAACCATCAGCTTCAAGTATTGACTGGACTGTTGAACTGAACAGTGAATTTTCTCTCTTTTAAATGTGTTAAATCCAACCCTAGATTAAATTTAAACTACTTCACTACAGCATAATCCACGAGGGATACCCTGACTTTCCACTGATTTTAATGGAGCCTCTACTGAACAATTAGAGCAAAGCACAAAATATGCAGCTTGGCTGTAGAAATGAAGTGGTTAACAGCCTTTCTTTTTGGTGGGTAATTTCCCCTTTTAGTTTTTACTGTGTCATTATAATTAGCAAAGCCCAAGGGTTCAAATCTAAGCTAAAAAAGGGCAGCAGCATGATAGTTTGTGTGTTGATACTGCTGCTTATTACATCTATCATTATCATTTCACCATGACCTTGGGCTTCCCCCACTGGTTTATCATCTCTTCTCTCCGTCACCTATGTCTGCCAAAAGCTCTTTGGGGCAGATCTGGTGGTTTGGTGGTCCAGACCTGCAACAACAGGATTTAATTCTACTTTGAGGCCTGAAGGAGCAGCAGTGCAACTTCTTTGGGAAGGCAAACACTGCTGTGCCAGTTTGTCCTCCTGGGGTCTGACAGCTGATTGCTGTAAGGCCAAAAAAGGTCTGAGCTTTTCATGGCAGGATGTTACAGGATGGCAGGGAACACCTTTGCTCCGTCTCAGAATGCAGCCTGCCATACTGTGGACACCAGGGGAGCTGTGCAAGAACCCACAGGAAATAGAGGAGGCTTAGATGTACCTCCAGCTCTATTTTAAGAGAGCTCAACGATGGACTGATGAGACTCAGCAGCAAGACATTTCCCTCCAGTAGAGATGGGCCAGGCACAGCTGCCCCAGCAGCTGCAGAGGCTTCATGCTCTAGCAGTGAGTCTTCAAAAAGTTGAAATATTTTTGTCTATCTAACATCTTTGGGCCAATGCAAGAGTGTGTGGATGGAACATGGCAGCTTCTTAATGATTAAATGGGAGAGAGATCAGACTGGACAATCTACAGTTTCTTTTTGGCCAGAAATCTGTGGAACAATGTGCTGTCCATTGCTGGTCAAAGACTTCTGAGAAGCCCATAATTTAGCCTGTAATGTAGGAGAGGTTTAATATTGCAACACACAGCACAATGGCTTGAAGAGAACCAGACGGGTCTTGACATCACCAGCCTTTTCTTCCCTTCAATTCCCCAGTGCGGTTGCTATTGTTTGAGCCTCATCACTAATGGCATTGGAGAGGGGTCCAGCATCGGCCAATCACTAGGGCTCTCACAACTATATCATTATTTCTTCTCCTAGTAGATCTAGGCAGAACCATGATCAAAACATTGCAGGCTGACAGCAAACTTCTGCTGCCATGAGAGGAGCCGAACTGCTGTTTGTGAGGGCAGGATGATAATTTCAAAGTTAATCTGGTTCCCATCTCTAGAACTATTTAACTGCAGCACACAAGGCATTTGCAGTGCACCGGGATTTCAGTCATTTTATGCAGGTCAGCCATACGATGAAAAATTTTATATCAAAATGTTTAACTTCAAAAAGGGTTAGATTCAATTTCCTGGTGAAGGCTCGAGTCAGTTCTCGTTTTAATCTCCTCTGCATTCCTGCCCCTAGGTAAAATGTCATTGTATTGTCACGTTTGGTTGTAACAATCGTAGTCATTTGGCCAGCAACAAAATCATGGGCCTGAACATTTCTGATGATTTAATCCAAATTCAGATCCAGATATGTCGCCTGTCCCATCTTTGAAATGAGTGGAGCCATTTATTTGCACCTGGATCATCAAATTAGGTTGCGTCTCTGTCCTCTGAGGTCCTTGGGTCTATCTTACCTTATCTGCTGCTCCCCAGACAACATTTTTCCTGTTTAGGGCAGCTGCTCAAATGACTGATTCTGAAGCTGCTGGAATAATGCAGACTCTTTCCCATCCAGAGAAACCAGTGGTGTCCCATTGTTTGTGTATTTCCTTTCATAAGTAGTCCATGAATATGCTTCCTAAGTCACCGAAGGAAAATACTTCCAAGAAAAAACTCCTGTCTTGTCTTTAAGAAAAATATTTGGACTGGTAAAATGCATTGTACTATGAAGGATAGTTCCAATTTACAGACTCATGAGCTTATGAGTGGAATAAGCCTCCATCCTTATCTTTATGTTACAGCAATGGCACCCACATACGATAAGTCTTTGCTGGCAGAATTTTGAAAAAGTAATTCCAGTGCAGTGAATATAAAATAAATGCTATCAAGGAAAAATATTTTTTGCTCCCCTGGAATAGAAAACATTATTGAAACTGTTGGATGCCTCAGGAGTCTATTCATGCAAAATCTATTTCTGCAGTCAAAATATATTCTATTCTGCAGATATTTTTTTCAATATGTGACTGAGACTTCAAGACAGAAAGAAATAGCCATTTTGGCCAGGAAAGAACTGGCATGCGGTCTGGTTTTAGGTGAGTGTAGATTTTGCATGAAAATTATAGTAATTATGGGTATTTGTAAACAGCGATTTTTGCACTTTAACGGCCTAATCGCATGGTCAACAGCTGGAAGTTGCTCTATGCAGATTCTTACCTAACACATAATAAAAGTCACCCTTTGCTGCATTTCCACAAAGAAACAAATTATAGCACAAAAGAGACCTGCCAAATGCAATCTTTCATCCTCTTCTGGTTCTTAAAGAGAATGTTTGAATATTCTGATTTTAAAAAGAGAAAAAACAAAAGGAAAAATAATTTATGTATATCTAAAACACATGTATAAAGAAAAAAGGAATGGAAAATGCTGATGTATATGTACTACTAGGTCTTTCATTGTAATATATGCATTTCCTTTGCATTTGAAAGTTCCTGTGTCATGCATGGAACACATCTGTTCCTTTCATTTAAAATTCTATTTTAAATACATATTTTTAATTTCTCCCTATTGTTTTCTCAAATGGTTCCATTACAGCAATTTAAAAGCATATCCAACAAGCAAAACCACACAAAATGACTCTTGTCATATTGAAAATCTTGGCAATCTGATGAAGAATTTGCTATCTTACTGGAAGCAACAAACAAAAGAAAACCAGAACAAATCTGACCCAACCTTTCACCAAGACTGCTGGCAAACACCTGCTTAGCATCCTGGTCACCAGGTGTCCCAGTCCAGGCACAGTTCAACCAGTTAGAAGTGGCACTAACTGGCATTGGTGATTTACGTTAATCTTTTTCTTTGCATTTAAAAGTGCCTAGGAAATAAAAGGGCAGTTGCTGTACCTCTGCTGAGAAATGGTATCTTCAAATCCTTAATTTGCTTCTGACCCTTTATCCTTAGGCTTTCTAATATGACACTGTCAATATCCTTCACTTCTAATCTTCTGCATCTTTGCCCCTGTTTCTTTGCTGGACATCGGCTGACAATTGTGCTCAGGATTTTCTATAGCCATGTTTTCCAAAATGAGCAAAACTGGTGATACACCCACAGCTTCACCAGGAGCAAAACACAACTCCAGCCCTCTCTCTTTCTTGCCTTTGTAGTTGCTTCCCTTCAGTCAGGTCCCTCATAGTTACATAGATTGTGCTAACAAGCATTGAGTTATATAAAGTGCACACCCGTGGGTTAATTTGTGTATGGAATCAGTGGGTTTGTTTGTGCTGTTTGTAATATCAACACTAGCTTCTGGAACACAAATGTAAATTCAGTCTAAAACTTGCAGACAAGGAAAAACAACAGCTAGGAAAATATGGAGGAGTGAAAACGTTGAAGAACTCCAAAGCTGCCATAAGAAACTCCATTTTAAAGGACCAAAGCAGAACTCAAAACCTGGCCCATGGGACCCTGTCCCTGGTTCATGCTGGTTTGGCAGGGCAAGGGTGGGATGCCAGTTTTCTGGGGTTGCAAGTGGGACCTGAGCATCCCCACCAAGTCCCAGATGAGAGAGAGCTCAGAGGAATGCACTGGCAATGCTCTAGCACAGAGCAGGTCCCACATAACACCAGCCTGGTGTCTCAGGCTCTCCTGCAGGTCTGGGGAGCCACAGCTGCTGGGGGAGGCTGGGTGCAACAGTGAAGGTTGTTCTCTCTTTCCCATGGTGTTACAGGGGCTTCCCAGCTGCTGAGCAGGCTAGGAGACACAACTCTCATACTGCACTTACAAGTCTTACCCTGAGGCTCAGTCTTACCCCGCAAAGTCATCCTCCTTTCCATCAGCAGGCACTTAGTATATATTTGGGTTCATTTTGCTCTTTGTCCCTTTTTGCCACTGTATATGTTATTCTTTGTTAATTTATGAATTGCTGTGAGTCTTTGGCTTGGCTCTTATTAAAAACTGCATTTTAAAGGTGTTTAGTTCTTTCATTGCTAGTATTAATTGCTTCACTATCAATTCCCTATTCCCATCTGTTGTTTTGAAATAGCATTATATATTATTATGCCTCTTTATTGCTTCGGCTCTCTGTCATAGCTGACTGCTTGTTTACTTCACCCTCTGTGGAGCTTCCAAAATCCTTTTTCTCCCTTGTTCTCATGGCAATGCTCCAGCTCCCTGAGTTCTGGTGTGTTCACCAGAGGTGCTCCTACATAACCTTTAGGGCATCTTGCTCCAGAATTTTAACACCTCTCTCAGTTTGTCTCCCTGTTCCTCCCCAGCTACTTGTCCTGTCTCTGCCAAAGGCAACTGCCCTGTGTAGCATCAGCATCCTCTGTGTGTTTGTGCCTGAGCTCAGCCACCAGCCTGGCATCTCAGATGGAACCACCAGCAGCAAGAAGAGGCACAGCTGAGTCACGGGGAAGCCTCCACTGACTCCATTCACCTCTGACAGGTCCCACTCAGGTTCCACATGAGAACCCATGGGATTTGATTAGGTATTTCATAGAAGAGTAACCTTGGATGTTGCTGTAATACTGTAGTGTCTCATTTACTGCTTTTCTTTCTCCCTGCTTATAATCTCCTTCTCCTATAGCATTTTTGTGCCATTTTCCTGCCTAATTGACTTCCCAATTTTATTACTTCTTTCCTCCCTGCTAATAGCAAGATTGTTTCTAAGCTGTTTTGTCAATTCTCTGATACACCTATTTTCTCCTCCTGTCTTTTAAACAACATATTTTATCAATGCTTCCAATTTTCACAACATCAAATGTAATTTCTGCCTACATTTCAGGCTATTTAATGCATAGCACCTGAAAAAACAAGGTATTTATGCTTTCAAGAGAAAATAATGCTATTAATAAAGGGTTACAGTTCTTTTTTTCAACAGCCTTTCATAGGACCATCTGTAACTTAGATTTTAATCCTTGTAGTACTAATCATGCCTTCTCATGAGCAGAGAAGATAATAATGGTAAACACCACTTCAGCCAATGTCCCCTCTAACTACCATTTCTGAAATCTCCTCCCTGCCCTTCTCAGTGACCTTGTCCCACACTGCCTGGGTGAATTCCTGCTGCTTGTTTCTCCATCTCAATCACATCATAGTCTGTATGAATGTGTATATGCAGAACTGCAGTCTTTTTCTGGAGGAGAGGGAAATATTTCTGTTTCAAAACATAGCTAGGAATGGGAATATCGGTCTGGCAGAGGGTTAGAAAACACCATGCTGTTCAGGCACCATGTCATATAAATCCTGTCATTTAGGGACCAACCTCTGTTGTTGAAAGGAGCCATCAGCTTGATGTGTTGGTCATTTTCTTCCATTTGGGATGTTGCTATTCTGTTAGAAGCTTTTTCCCCCCATTTTTTTTTTAAATTTCTAGATGTTTTAAATTATGGGAGGCTGGTTTCTATCCAGTTGTTCTTTCTCAATGGATAGCTTATTTTTTCTCCTACAGCAGGTATTTACAAACTGTTTATCTGAGATAGGGTAGTTCTCTATGCCTTCAAGATTTCATTTTGCTAGCTGAATATACTGATCTCCAGCTTCCTTAGTACATCTAACAGCCTGTTTCCCAAGCATCTTAGCACTGTTCTCTACATGAATTTCAGTTTGAACTTCTGGTTTTTGAGTGTGTGTAGCCAAAGGAGTAGACAGTATTTCAGATCTTGTTGCAGCACTGTTTCACACAGTTATCTCAATACTTTCCTGTTACTGCTGGGACTATCTTGCCTGGCATGGGCTGGATTCTGCCTTTGCAAGGGTGGGTCCCATTGGCAGCTTAGAGTGGTTCATGCTTTCTTTAGCTCCTTTACCAGTTTAAATCATCTCAGGCATTTCCATCTGATGAGAGCTCCTTTTACAGCAGCTGTGGTATCAGTCCCTCAAAGAACGAGCTTTTATTTTATTCTATTCCTATAATGCATCTCTTTCTGTCTACTGTCCTCATCCTCTTTGGTATTAACACTTTCTTTTAGCTGTGGACAATCATTAGTATCCCAATCAGGGTCCCAAATGTAATGACTCGCTCTCTATACATCCAAGTTATCAGGAAAGAGAGAAAGTAGAAATATCTCAAAATTGATTGTGGAGAAAGTTCATTCATGTCTCTCCTTCAGTTCTTTTTGCAGTACTGCAAGTGGTCGTCTTCATTTCAGTGGGCTCCCACTCAACATTTCCTTCGTACATCCCTATTTTCTCTAGTTAAAAAAATTATTTCCCATCTGGCACCTTATTAAATGCTTTGCTGGAACTCAGATAAATTATATCTATCATGTTTCCTTTGTTTAAAAAATCTTTTATCTCTTAAAAATCCTATCAAGTTAGTCTAAAACAACCTACCATTAGCAGACCCAAACCCTTTGGTAATATTTTAGTCCATTCCCAGTTTATCTCAATGACTTAAATTATTTCTTTCTTTCAAAATTTGTTCCAAAGTCTTCAGACATTTGAGATCAGACTAACTTGTAATTGTGAGATCTCTTTTATTCTCTCACTTAACTGTAGATACTGCCTTTACTATTTTCTAATCCCATGAGTAGATATGCTCGTCACGAATACCTGCAAGTTCCTGTAGTTCCATGTGCCAGTTCTGTCTGAATTCTGAATGAGATTATCCAGGTCCTCCCAGCTGGAGACAATTAAGCTCTTAGATTTTTTCTGTTGTTTCCAGTTAGTAAAATCTCATTCCCATACGATTAAGCTTTTAGACCATTTTTCTGCTGTTTCCAATGTAGTAAAACCTCATTCCCATTATATATCTTCCCTTTGCACTTCTGTTCAGTGTCATTACTCTTACTGAAGTTTGAACTAAAGGCTCTTTAAGTCGCTCTTTATCCTGCAGGTCCATAGATGATTGGGTTTTTTCACCCTGCTAGGAATACAGCTTTGAGATCTTGTAAGCACCAGTGATTTGAAGAATCCTCCAGCCTCTTTCCCATCCCTTTGCAGAGACACACTGTGTTGACTTTGGCGGCTGAGGTGCTCAGAGCTCAGAGCACTTAGTCCATGCCCTTTTGAAATGGAGAACATTAGTTCCAGCCTTACTTTTATTTGTTCTTCCATTTAATGTAAACTGAATCAACTCACAATCACTTGAGCCAATGCTGTTTCTCAGCTCAGGTCTTCTAAAATGTCTTCATTGCTTGTCCAAACCAATGGAAAATTCCAGTCATTCTTTTAATATCTTTCTGTAATAAACACAACTGTATGTATTATTTATAATTGTCTTCACCAGGTACTTAATTTCAGTGATATCAGAATGGCCAGCAATCTTTTTAGGAGTCATTTTTTCTTGATTGTGCTTAATAGAGAGGGATAAAGAATCTGATTGGCAGGAGGAATCTTAAACATAAGTCGAGATGATTGAAATTTGTGGGAAATTCCAGCCTTTTTAGCCCAAATTAGGATGAAACATAAAAGTATTTATACTATAAGGAGAATGTTTCCAGGTCAAATGAACTGCTTGAAATGTTTCATTTTGTCTTAAGTCCATTAGAACTGATTCAATAGTCTTTTCATTTCTTTTTCCCCTCTGGCATTTTGAAATTTGGAAAAAAAAAAAGTGACCTGGCAGAGATGAAAATTACTTTAATATTAAATGTTCATATTTTTATTCTTCATAGAAAATGTACTTTTAAAATGACTTCCTGAGTTGTTTCATACGAGGCAGTGGATCTAAAATATGCTCGCCCCCTAACAGAAATTAAACAGGAATGTGTTATTCATGTGATCAATCACAGCTAAGCAAACTCTGCAAACTGTAGAAATGTTAGCTGACTTATTCTCACTGTGACCCACGGCTCTGCTAGGTGTATTTCTAAAGTGCATGCTTCTGCTTTGTAATCACTGCAAGTTTGGTGGCATGTTTCCTGGGAGGGAATAAGAGTCCCTTGATGCCAATGCTACGCTGACTGTGGTAGATTTTGAGGGCTTGTTGTCTCTGCAGAGAGGACGGTCCTAATAAAGAGGCATCTGGGCCTTCTTGTCTCTTTTCATCTATTAAGATATGTCAGGCTAGACTCTGGACAGCTGGATTGTGATGTTTTTGCCCCCAGGGTGTCTTGGGGTAGTGCAGTAGGAGAGCGTTGCTATCTCCAGGAGCCAGTGAATCTGAGAATATGTCTCAAGGATGAAACCTGGAGAAGTGCAAAGAATGATTTCATCTTGATTAATTACACAGTATTGATCCTCTGTGGAAAGAGCAATTATCCCAGACACTCTTCTCGCTGAAGTGAAAGCCACCGGGAAAGCCACTCTGATAAAGAGGATGAACGTTTTCCCTCCAAAAGGCTCAACTGGTTTTATCCTGAGGGTCTGCAGTGTTAAATTTAGACTCAAAGGGAAAAAAATTCGAGCCTCAGTGTAGATGTGCCCAGCTTATATCAAGTGCAACAGAAGTTGAACGGACAAGAGTCAGGGTTAAAACTCAACTCCTGTGGGAAAAGTGGGAAATCTAACCTTGTGCATCTTTTCATGAATGGTTTTGTCCAGAAATTTCAAAATCTGGAAGTTTTCTGTTGAATGTTATTGTAATGAAGATGTCATTTTCCTTCACCCATTGCCTTGCCACACTGTGGATATCTGCATAGGCATTGATCTAAAGGATACCAGATTCTACCCTGTGCATCAAGGAAAATAAACCTTCTTAAGCAGGAACATGAATATGCCAGATGCAGGCTGTCTCAAAGATATGCTGACAATGTCTTCTCTTCTGATCTTGCAAGAAGGTGCAACTCCCAAATTTTTTTTTTTTTAAAGTTCCTTATCATTAGTCTGTATTAATCGATGAGATGCATATGTCAATAGAATTTATAGTACTAGCCAAAGGTTAAGTTTACACTCAAATTCAAGCCCATTCATTTTCTCTGTGTATTTTTTCACCAGGCTGCATTGTCTAAAGGAGTAGTGTTTCTAGACCCTGAGGAGTAGAGCCACCCACACCCAGTCAAATCCATGCTAATCCATACCCCTGTGCTTGCTCTCTTTGGTGCACCTGGAGCGTGGTCTTCACCACCCCTTCAGTCTGAAGCTGTTGTGACTCTCAGTTGTCCATGATATAAAAGCCTGAGGATTTCTTAGCTTTTTGTCAATGCCATCATTCTCTTTCTGCCCCATAAAGGTAGGCAAGGAATTTGAGGAGGATCCCCCTGTTAGCTGTAGATGCCTTTGCCTTTGAAGCCTTTCTGGTCACACGAGGTCTGTACGGATCTCCTCAGGGATGTTGCCCTTGAGCTAGCTATTCCAGCACATTTCTCTTTCCCCCTAGTTAGCTCCTGTGTTAAGGATCACTCATGTTAACCATTTGCTTTAACAAATCCAGACAAACTGCTAGGTGGTGCCTGCTGCTTCTCTAGCATAGCTTAAGCCACTGGTTCTCTTGCCAAACTCATTCTGATCCCTTTTTTATTGAGAATCTGTCCTGGTCCATCACCTATCTTTTCCTCAGCTGCTGATCACTATGAAAAGCTTTGTAGAAAGGTTTACACCTTGGAAAGTCAGTGCCATGCCAAACACATGAAACACACTTCTCTCCAAGACCTGTCCCTACCTTTCAAGAAACAAAGTGCTCTATTCTTCTGCTGAGATTCTGCAATCTACAATTCCCGTAGTACCACTCCAAGAAACACACATCTTTGGTGATGTCAGTATCTTGTACTCAGCCACAGCTGGGATTTTGGGGAAAACAATTTTCTAGGTAGGTACAGTATGTGTAGAAGACTGGCTTTTCTAGCAGCAAGCTGTATATCAAAATATTTTCCACTTTGGGGAAGTGGGTGAAATTGCCAATGCGATCGTAATGCAAGCTATAAAAAGATCAAAGTTGCAATGTTCTGCAACAGCATCAGCCATTGAAATGTAGCAGGAGCTTGCTGAAAAAAAAAATGTTCATGCAATATATAAGACATTAAAAATTCTGTTACATTACCCTTGCCACAAAGATTGTAATGAAAATGGGAAATGGCACAAACGTAACCCATTCTCATTACAATCGTTAGATTGTAATCTTGTGCTCTCCTTCTCAAGAGAATGTTAAATGAGATTTTAAAGTATGGAAAATAAAGGAGCAAATAGAAACTGGAAAGCAAAAGACGTGAGGCATGATAGACTTCTCCTGCATTCTTATGTTCTTTATTTTTGCAGTAAAACAAGAGAGAACAGTATGATTTCAAAGAAAGATGTACATACACATAGATATACTTCTATTTTTCTTTTTGGAAAGTATATTATTTCAATATTTTTATCTTCTTCATTCTTCCTGTAAAAAAAGAGTCCCCCCAAATCAAAGAGACAAAGCAACACTTTAGATATCTACATCAAAAGATTTATTTTAACAGTGTAGAATTTGCCCTTATCCGTCATACTAAGAGCTGAAGGTAACACCTCCCAGTGAGAGAGAACTGTATGACTTAGGAGACTAGCAATTAAAAATCTGTCAGTCACAGGTCTGGATCCAGCCCTGATTAGATAGTGACCGAAAGTTGTTAATATTACGCGATCACTGTGGAAGGAACTACCTGACCTCGCTCTAATCCCCATGCAAGTATTTAAATGACACTCTGTAGCTGTCACTCAGCAGTGCCATTGGTGCTGCCAGCAGAAGACTAAGCATTAAATAAGCATAAGAAGTGATCTAACCCCATCTCCTTCACTGTGGTGGTGTTTAACAAACAGGGTTTGAAGCAGGTGTAACAGGTACCTTCCTTCCAGGGTCTGATACAGGAGGAAAGGGGATGCTGGCCTCTTCTTAGACTGTACATTCAGGGGATTACAGGACCTCTTAAAATATTAATTATGGGAAAAAACTACTTAAGATTCAGAGGCAGTGTCACAGTAAAGCCTCTGTTTTTCTTGGAGAGTCAGTAGAGGTGAGTGATTGTTATGTACGGGAGTCAAAAGGGCTCTGTGATCACTGGGGCTATGCCCCTACAGAGGCCACGTGGCATCCTTTATGCACAGCCCTGCAACAATGCAATATTATAAACATCACAACACCTCAATAACAAAATAAATGCCTTGCAGACATGATTAAAATCTATGAAGGCTGTAACTTAACCCAGAGACAAGGTAAGAAAGATCAAAGTTATTAGAAATAGTTTAGGTCTTTGAAGTTCTCTTGGAGAAGCATCTTATCTTTTATGGTCCTTTAGTTTATGGTCACTTTTTTTTTTCTTATTTGCTCATTTAGGGTTTGGGTTGAAGTTTTGGGATGTTTTTGCTCATTCACTTTGGTTTTTGATTACCCATGCAGTTTATGTTGACTCACCTCCCTTCCCTCACTGACCTTCCCCAACGAGGTGACCATGGGCTGCTCTAAGTGGAAGATGGAACCTGTCCCTAAAGACAAATCATCTGTCATAGCTTCATGTAACATTCCACCACTCTTTGATGAATGGATATCCTAGGTAAAGCTTATTTTCTCATTTAAAATCTATCAAGAAATTATGGAGGAAGAAATCTGGTATTTTATGAGTTTATACCAGAATAAGCTTCCTTTGTCCTTGATGTTAGCAGCCTCCAGAGGTCAGATTGTTTTCTTGCCTACAAATAGATGCTGGAAGTGACATGTTAATGATCTGACCAGCTTTCTAGCTGAAAAACAAATCTACTCTTCAGAGAACATATATAAGTATCTGTAACTTCAGGATGTCTTGTAGGTTTTCCTGTAATCTTGTTTAAAAGTGTTTACATCTGAGATGAGTTCTTATTTGCAAGTTTACAGTATCATGAAAATGTTACATCTGAACTAGAATTCATGACAGGTCTTCTATTTTAACTGCCAAGAGATTTTGCACTAAGAGAAAAACCTGTAATATGGCTGGCTGTGCTGCATCTAGCTTATGATAGAGGACTTATAATTTCTCACGTATCCAGTCCCTCCAACTCTACAACCCACAAAAATTAAAAAAAAAAATTTCATTCTGAAGCTTAAAATTAATTTAGTTTCTGTTGTAGTGCTGTAATAAGTAGATCTAATTTAACTAGTCAGCAGTTCCTTCCATTGGACATTAATTTTTTAAAGTCTGCAAGTTAATCAACCTGTTTTATGGCTATATGTGTTTTTACATCAAAACTCCTCATTATTTCTTTTTTATTTTTCTGTTAAGTGTCTGGGATAAGTGAAAATAGCTTCTGAATATAAAAGAATCAATTAATGTTTCAGTATAGGGGGGAAAAAAATCATTCCCCAAATGGGTAACTCCAGTGCTCCAGACTGTTTCTCTTGCAGCTCTTCGGATCATGATCTGTCAGTGCCACCTGTTAACTAGACTGGTCTTTACAGGCAGAATATATGGTCAGAAGATGAAAAAGCTTCTGAATTTTCTCTTTTTGATTTTAATAGTCCCTCTGAAACATGAAATTAGTCTCAGGGATTTTGGAAGCTGCATCTTCACACATATTAGAGAAGAATCTATCAGAGTACACAGGTTTTAGATAATGGATGATGCTGTTTACAGGGCTCTGTACCTGAGAAGTAATATTCAAAGCCAGGTCTTGATTCAAACCAAACCATTTTGATATCACCCTGTAGCCACATTGGAACTGCTTTGGAGAGTGAGGACATTGGGATCCTTGGTTCCTGCTCCCTGAGGACAGGTGTCTGGGAGAATCTTTCCCCCAAGGGGCTGAATAGCAGCATTTCCCCTGACTGTAGGGTACCACACAGGCATCCCCATTTGTTAATGCCAAAATGCAAGATTCTGGGGAAAATGAAAAGTGTAAGTGTACCATTTCGAATCTCTCCTTTGTTTTTGTTCGTATGTCAAAATTCAGCAAACACAATACTTTTGTTCCCTGGACCTTCAACCTGTCATGGCTCTTTTCTGCAAATCAGTTTGCATCTCAGTGTGTCTCAGCTGCTGCAACAGCTATTATTCCAATCATAGCCAGCCACTTTAATGGGCTTCTAGCGTCCACCGGGAAGAGCCATCCCATATGCAATGTCAGCTCCCAGCACCTAGAGAAAGCACAGTCTCTCTGCCACTTTTTAAGGAGAGCTTCAGTTCTGTGGTGACATTTGAGAGCTTTCATTATCTCAGTGCAAGAATCTCTGGGGCACACTCAGGTCTCTTAAAGTGCCCTTGTTTAATGGCGCTCCTTACCTTTGGCTGCCTGTGTTCAGCTAACCAAGTGGTGGCAGAAATGTGTATAGTCCCTCTTAAATCATTCTGATTTTCCCAAGTCCCTCTGCAGTTTTTTGATGGAACATATGGCAATGTTATGTCTATTTGAAAAAGCCTTTGCATCATATGTTTATACAACTGCTCACTATCCCAAGACAAAAATTCTTTCCTGTTATTGCCCATTTGCTGACTAAAGAAATTATCCTCTTTATGTATTCTGGTACTTTACCTTGATACCTTACATGTTTAATTATGTAGTCCTTGGTCCATAATCCATTTGATTCACTCACCATATAATACAACTTAGTTTTATTTTTTTTAACCCTTGCCCTTTCTTTCTCACTTTCCTTTGTCAGCCTTTGCTGTTTGGTTTTGGGTCGTAGCCTGGCTCCCACAAAGTTTTTCTTCCTCAGTAACAAAATAGTCAGTGGGCCCAGTGGTACAGAATTTGTCTCGAAGGACAAGACCTCCTGATGGTTAAAGATGAGACCTTAAAAAAAGGAAAAAAATCAAGCAACAAACCCCAAAGAAATCTCCTGTTATGTACCACATAATGGAATAACATCACAAAATAGAGAAAGGAATGGGGTTTGTGGCTACAAAAACAAGTGGAGAAACAGCACTCTCTTTGGCTTTTTTTCTTCTTCCCCTGTGCTGCTGGCCAGTGACCTCAGTCAGCCATGGATGTCATGGATTTTCAGCAGTTTCTGTTGGAAAGAGAGTTGCACACCGGATCTTTCCATTCATCCATTCTCCCAATATTCAGCAAAGTAGTAATAATGATTTTTCTCTTTCTTGGGTTAGAGGTGGGTAAGGCCAGAAAAAACTGGAATCCTTTAAGACTGAAAACAATTTTTCCCCTTGAGGTTTTTTTTTAAAAAAACCCAACAACCTGAACATAAAGCTGTATGGGGATTTTTTCCCTCAGAAGGAGCAATGGAATAGTTTTTAGAGTAATGTTTAAAATGGGCTTTTTACAACTGAACTTTGTTCCTTTGAAATCCTTTCTGTGACCACTGACTACTTCAAACAAAGTAACTTTATTTCAAAGCTTACAATATTAGGGAAATATGTCTAATATACTTTGGATCTACAGGTAATGGGTTCAATTTCTACTGGTCCTTTGTATCATACTGTCTCCAGTGCATCTTAATGGGCATATCTAGGGACGTGTTCATTTTTTATAGGCTTTCTAGAAATCTGGACTTTTTTGTGTCTGCATTATTACAAAAGGTATTTATTTACATGAGATTCCTGAGCTCTACTGATACAACCATCCTTTTTATTTACAAGTCAATAATATCAAGCCTTTCTTTTCAACACTTTGTTCTTCTCTCTCTTACTTTAAAAAATAAGTCAATAGGCAAAAATCAAACACGTGTATTTTCATACTTGGTGCAGTTCATCCCTCATACTTCTGGTGTATACTATTCACCATACTTAAATAAGAAAGTTTTGCTTGAGATGAATACCCATTTTGTATATATCCCTAGCAGCTCTTTCAGTGCATTTCTATTTTTGATGAGAACACCCCTCAGCCTTTTTCCTTTATCTTGACCTTTTTTTCTGAAAGCATATGTTTTCAGGTGGTGGGGAGAGCTGCATGGTGAATGGAATTTATTAAATTCCTTCTGATACCCAGGAACTAATAGCTGTGGTAGAATACTACAAAAGAAAATGTAGAAGTTTATAAAATGTATTTTCTCCTCACAGGCATCTTGCTTCTCTGAATCCAAGAGGAGTCAATCACACCAGATACGGTTTTGCCAGAGGAGGATGGAAGGTGGTACCAGAGCCCAGAAAAGCCCCACATTAACTTTGGCTCAGCTGACTGGAAAAACAGGCTTTGGGGTTAGACCCACTGCAGTTCTGCTTTGGGGAAAGGAGAGGAGGGCTGTTGTATAAGGAGAATGTAACCATCCTGCCTGACATCTGGAAGTGGCTGAATACCCAATACTGGGGGTAAAAGAGGGTCAAGGAATTTTGAACAATGATTTAAGACTCAGTCCTGGAAACTACTTACTCTAGGTGGACTTCTGTCCTTGTTCCCAGTACAGTCTCTGCTGGCCATGCTAAGGGGATGGTGAAAAAGTATTTGAATGCACAACACACATGAAGATGCTAGAACAATGATGGGAGTTACTCTTCTGACTCGACATTTTACTCTTCTTTATTCTAGGGCTACAAGACTATTCAGCTTCTCCTAATTGACTTGATGATCTTGCTGGAAAAAATGAGTTGCAACAACTTTTTTCTTCTGCTGAATTATTTACAGGTGGAAAATAACTGCCTTGCTGGATCTTACCCAAAAGGCACTAAAATGTTTCTTGCAGCCTGATATTATGCTTTTCTCCACTTTTCATTTGGCTAGCAAAAAAAAATTGGTCCAGTCAGATCTGAATAAAATCTTTTTTCTTCCTTTTTTTTTTTTTTTTCTTCTGGTTTAGGGAGTGAAACAATTATTTACACCGCCCTATTCCTGATAGCAACCATATGTCTGGACTGCACAGCGATGAGCCTTGCAGTCCTACTTCTGGCAACTCTCCCTGGCCACAACGACATCCCACAGTGCTCCTAATGGGAGTAGGTGCCGTGGAGCTCTCTGCGTGCCATCGGCACTTCCCAGCTTCCAACACCTTACCTCATATGCCACCACTGTCCTCCAGCAGCTCCTGCAGCTAAGCATTTGGTAAGCTGTGTGGCACAGGCAACATTTGGAAGCTCAAAGCCCTCAAAGACTGTGATGCTGAGATGGGTCAGAGATTAAAAACACAGGGTGATTGAATGAGTTAGACTGTCTGGATTCCCATCAGCTTGGAACACAATTTTGTAGGGGATGCAAATAAACTCTACGGAGCTTATTTGCGTCACTGAGAAAAATCTGTGATACAAAGACTCTCCCCACAGCAAAGAACTAAGAAACATGCCTGATGGCTTGGCTGGGACTGCTCAAGGAGGGCAGATACTACCTAAGAAATTGAACTTGGGTGGGAAGTGCTTTTGTCATACAATAAGGTCTCTCTTCTGGCTCCTTTATTTTCCTCATTAGGAAAGCAGAGCTATCCTTTAATAAAACCAACTAATCTCTATTTGTGAAGGGGCTGAAATTAAACCCAGTTGTGCCAGGAAAGCCCCAGTGAACTGTGGTGGAAACACATTTCCTGATCAGAGGGAAGAAGATACATGGGGGTCCTGAAGGGGAGGAGAGTTTAAAAGACTGAAGTTTTGTGGAACATAGCTAGTGAGAGTACAAAGGGGTTAAAGGCTGTTAGCTCAGAATCTGAAGCCATCCTTCCAGTACTGTTTGCTCCTCCTTGATTGAAGGAGGCAGAAGAGAAGGACATGTAGCCTCTGTGCCTGTAAAAGACCCTGTGAGCACCTTCCCAGCTCCAGTCCCTGTGCCTGTGCTGGTGCAGAGGCTGTAGGGTCTTTTGCTACTTAGTATGGGTATGACTTCTTCCAACTGGGCAGCATAAGTGGGGCAGGACACAGCAGGACAACACCTCCCTTCTGCAAACATGCTGAACTTGGCCCAATGTGAGCTCTGGCTGTGGAAAATGCAGTAGGAGGCTGTGCTGTGGAGCTTTTATCAGCTGTGTGCATCAGAAGGGGAAATTTCACTCTGTTTCCTCCCGTTTCTAATGCAGCAATATTTTGGCATTGTGCTGCAACCCATGGTTCACAGCTGAGTGGTAGTTTTATGATTTTATGAGGCCTCAGACCACAGTGTCTTTAAATGTTCTGTAAAATATACAGGTTAATCACCTGACCCCTGCAAACTTCTTGGAAGAACTTGTATTGCATTAGCTAATGCATTGTGATGTCTTCCTGGAGCTGCAGAAAACCATTGTACATGAAAAGCAAACCTGTCAAACCTGCATCTCTGCTAACTTTGCACAAAACAGGGGAAAAATTCCCTTTAACTAGTGCAAAACAAGATAAAACCACAAACTTGATGGCCTTTCATGCAGCCTCAATTGGACATTGCAGCTCTATGCTGTAATCTCAGAACAGAGCCTTTATCATCTTGGGTGTACTAGCATTGACCCATAACAGAGTCTTAAATAAAAAGCAAACCATAATGTCAAAGCAAAAGTCAGTATCTCAGCAGGTCTGGCCTCAAGTGTGGCAGTGTGAACAGAGAAAACAAAAGCTCAGAATTAGGAAAAGGCTGGATGGGTTCAAAGGAGGAAAAAAAGCCCAACCTCTAGAAAAAGAGCAGGGTGGAGCAGAAATAAAAATACTTTGGACAAGGGAGTCCCTACAGACTCAAAGTGCAAGGCAAAAAAGAGAAAAGAGGCCTAATCCTTGCCTTACCAGTGCCTGAGCTGATGTGGGTCAGCTGTGGTGGGAGAAGGGCTCAGAGCTTGGATTTTGAAATATCTGCGCAGAGGTGGTCCCACAAGGCCACATGGCAGAGTTGGCATTGTGGAAGCTTTGGGCCAGGCTGTAATTTATTGGCAAAATGCTCTGGGGCTAAATAGTCAAGAGACATAGCACTGCACTCCCTCTGAGAAGAGTGAAGGATGCTTCCCTCTTCCTTGGAGGCAGGGAAATGACATTGTTATGTGGCAGCTAGTCCCAAGGAGAGCAGAGCCTTTTCAAGTAATTTGCATGCCTGAGTGAGTTAACACTGAGTAGTTCCTGCTCTCCCTTGGATTGTGTTTCTGCCTGTGGTACAGCAAGCAGAGATGGATACAGAGAGGCATAGCTGAAGTCATAGTCCTGTCCAGAGACAAGGCATGTGCTTCTCCTAATCCACAGCCCTTCCATATGAATTTGCTCCTGTCACATGTACTCTTCCTCTCTCCATTGAAGTCTGCCACAGGAAGAAATTCTCCTTGCCATCAGTTTCCCATCTACAAGGGACAGAAGGGACCCAGCCTTCAGAAGATATCCTTGAGAAAATGCTGGCTCTTGAGGAGTTTCTCACAGCTCCAGGAAGAGCTGTTGGGTGTTCAAAGCTGGGAAGCTGAATGAGTGCTGAAATGCAGCCTGTGGAGAGCAAGGTTTGATTCCTTCTGTGAAAAGCCCCTTGCCCCCAAAGAATTAAATTGGCAGGGGGTCATGCCACTGAAATGCATTTTGACCTCATTCAAACTATTTCAGGCCAGATTGTTTGGTTTTCTACTACACTTACTCCACTATGAAATGGCAGTTTCATAAGGGTTGTGAACCTCACTCTAGAGGGGAGTGGGATCAGTTCACCTGCAGCAAAATAAGGGTAGCTGCATCCTTGAGTCAAAACAGTGGCCATTTACTTGCCTGTTGTATCAAATTGGTGTATCCTGCATTGCCAGCCTCTCTTGGCAACAGGTCCATTTACCTGTACACCCTCTACTGCTCCATGGTCATCCAGGCCTGCTCTCACTGTAATGCTGAGTATTGGTGCACAACCAGCTGCCCCTCTTGTGTTTCCATCTCCCAGGAGTTACTTGTAGGTTCCCAGAATTTATGGAGCTGTCTTGCCCTGTGCTTTGTTAAGGTCCTTGCTCAGGAGTGTTGATTTCTAAGGAAAGCAGTGTCTGTAGACCCAGCCAAAGTCCCATCTGCCAGTGACCTTCCATCACAGGAAGGCTGGAAAAAGGGACAGAACAGGGACCCACATCAGCACCAGGGGAACTGGCTGCACTGTGAAACCAAGGACAGTAGGATCTCTGGTGAAGCTGGCAGGTTTTGTAGACAAATAAGGGTCACTCATTCTCTTGTGGATTCCCTGAAACACAAAATCTCCTCAGTTAGATGAACCAGGTGAAGCTGAAAGTCCTCCATCAAGGCCCAGAGGGAGCTGGAGGCCACAGAGGGGATCATATCTACAGCATTATATGATGTGTGACAATGGAGCCATACAAGGGACTCAGCAATGACATGGTTTGGGTAGCACCATGGGAATATTGTATTGGTCAACCTTCTTTTTACTTTTTGACACCCTTACTGGTATGTTGGTCAAAATGGCATTCTTACTAGGGAGTTTACAAATTTTTGTGCTCTGTTTTTCTTCTCTAAACAGCCCAGCATGCCCCAATGTGCTGTGTGGTTGTGCATCCCACTCAGAGCTCTTGTGCTGTCCCTCCTGTGCTGCTTACAGCTGCCTTTTCTGCCAGCTGGCTGAAGTCTACCTCCACCCAAGACAGAAGTGCCAAATGGCTTAATGGGAGATGTTTTCAACTGGTGACACTTTTTATTGGAGGGCCAGAAACAGAAAATTGGGATCTGGTGTGTTGTGCTATTAGCACTCCTCACTGGGAGCCAACCACAAGGTAAATCACCTGGTTCACACTCTGCAAGGACTCAGTTTAAAACAAACAAACAAACAAAAAAGATGTTAAAGGTTTCCCACCCTGCCCTGGGATCCCACTGCAGAGCAGCTTCCTTTGCAGCTCACTGCACTGCAGATGGGAGTTTCAGGCAAATATGATACTCTTCTTTGGCTCAGAGATCACCCCAAGAGAGCAGCTTTGTGGGGACGGGCTCTGTGTTCCTATCAGCTCCCAGTAAGGCATGTTTTGGCAAGCAGCAGCAACTACAGTTCACAGGCACTTACTCATCCTTTCCCCAGACTGCCCCAGCAATCCCTGATGGTGAGTCACTGTCCAGCCCTTCAAGCCTGGAGATCCCACATGAAGGGCTGGGGAAATGTCTTACCTGTTCCTCATCCCACCAGAAATCTGTGACCAAATCTGCAGGCTTCCTCCATGGATTGTGTGCAGCCATGAGGGTTAGTGCTGGCACAGGGAGGAAAATAGTGGAAGCATACTGCTGGGGTGGGCAGCATCACAGAAGCCCAGGGCAATTAAAGCTGTCCCAAGCTCATTCAAGGGTGGTAGACCCACGGGAATGAAACCCCAGAACAGGTGTGAAAGCATCATGTACTGTTTTGAGAAAATAATTTGAAAAATAGTATTTTTTCTCATTATTTCAGTGGTTTTTTAGTCTCCCTCACATTCTCTTTTCCTCTTCTGTTACACCAACCTGATGAAAAAAAGAGTCAAGATATGTCTGAGAAAATGACATCTCTGACAAAGATGTTGATAATGGACAGACAAATAGCCATGTTGCAGCTGCACCTAAGCCCTGGAAACAATGACTGCTGGTGTAAAGCTGTCTAACTGCAGAGGTTTTTAATAACTATTAATTTTGCATAGTAGTATGTGCACTCAGTAAAACACAATGATTGTCCACAACATTCAGTTTAGTGTATTTATTGTTATTTATGAAATTATTGAAGATGTCTTTGCATTCATGGGTCTGAGTCTTGTACATTTCATTGAAATGCTTGGCATTGCTGCCATAAAACACACACACTGAAGGTAATAAAATCCAGCTATGCAGTACAGTAAAAATCCTCACAAAAAATATCATAAAATGGACATATGAATCTTGATAAAGTCCGTGTATGGCTATGCTGCACATTCACATGAATTAGAGGTGGTAATCCTGGACGAAGCCTTCTATAAAAGCACATGCTGTCTACAGAGGCAACATAAAATTCAAAGGGGGAATACACTGCATCCTGTCCCTCTGATTATGCACAACTGTAACCCTTCATCCAGGACTCCTCCTTGGCTGTGCAAAATGTTCCCCAGTTCAGCAAACTACTCCTACCAGGTGTGCTTCAGGTTCCCTTCCCCATCCTCACAAAGGCCATGAGAAATTTGGCATGCAGTCTTGGGAGGCTGATGGTGCTCATCATCTTCCTGCTATGATGTTCACCTCCCTCCTCTGTCTGTCAGCTTCCCAAGTGCTTATTTCACCATCGTCCTACAAATGTAATCTGCAACTTCTAAGAAACATTTCTGACCTTCCATCCCACTAATACAATCCATAAACTGGAGTAGCAGAGGGAAAAGGGGAGATGTATCCAAAAATACCTGGAGTAAAGGTTTCCGTAGTTGTCTCTGGAGGGAAGCAGCCCATTGCTCTTACAGTGGCCAATGTCACCAGCGTTCCTAGACCACCACTAGAAAGATACCACACATAATGGTGGGATCTGTGGTGATCTAGAAAGCCTGTGAAGCATTATGATAAAACACTCATTGTAACATGAATTGCTTATGAATTATACAAGAGGGCAGAGAACAGATGTATGGGGACCTTGGTGTGCTGGTGCAGCCTAGGAGCCTCGACTCCCTTTGTACTGGCCAACCAACAGCACCTTCTGGCTAGCAGTGTGCAACTTCCTCACTATAACCACAGCATTTTATCCCCCAGCTTGTTACCTCAGTCTGTGCTTTTACAGGTAAGAGCTCCCCAGGAGATTTTCTGTCACTAAGCTTTGAAGTGAGCTCTGTACAGCCTTGCAGAAAACAACTTTTAATATGCTGAAGACTGGTGTCTGCTTTTAATCGCTTCAGATGTGTAACATCTCCTTAATGACTGCTTAATGCTGCCTGGGTGACCGGGACTATGGATGTCCACTGCCAGAAAAGACCAGGGAGAAGAAAAGCATCACCTGCCAGTCACTGTCTCACAACAGCAGCAGGAAAAATCCCACACTGCAGGGCCCCACGTCAGGATATGGAATATGGATTACTTTGAATCCTCACCCTAGTTCTGTGGCATCAAGGACTAGAGAGAGGGGCAGAGCACTGCAGATTAGTGGCCTGGTTTCTTAGTTCCACTGGCGTTTGTTTGCAGTGGGTTGTTTGGTGCATGTGCATTAACCCTGTACCAAGCACTCGGGTACAGATATGCTACAGAAAAAAGATGAAGGGAAAGACCTCACAGCCACTTTTCCAGCTATGTTAAATAAAATAAGAAATGGCTTGTGGGCACTTAGAGGGCTGGAGCACCTCTACTGCAAGGAAAGGCTAAGAGAATTGGGACTGTTCAGCATGGAAAAGGTTTCAGGATGACCTAATTGCAGCCTTCTAGTACCTGAAGGAAGCCTACAAGAAAGGAGAGAAACTTTTGCAAGGAAAAGAGGGAATGGATTTAAACCAGGAGGTTTAGATGGGATATTAGGAAGAAATTCTTTTCTGTGAGGGTTGTGAGACAAGCTGGAACAAGTTGCCTAAAGAAGTGAATCTCCCATCCCCGGAAGTATTCAAAGCCAGTCTGGATGGGGCTTTGGGCACCTGGTCTAGTGAAAGGTATCCCTGTCCAAAATAAGGGGGTTGGAAACAGATGATCTTTGAGGCTCTTCCAACCCAAAACATTCTGTAATTCTATGATTCTGTGTAGAGAGAGTGATTTGAGTAAGGAGAGTTAAACTTGTGGAACAAATTTTGAAGAGTGCCTCAGCAAAAAGATGAGCACAGAAAATTTCCCACCAGGAAGATTTGTGAGAGTTTGGGAAAACTTCCCATGGTCTAAGTAGGTGTCAATAGTTTGATCATTTAAAATCAGTTGTGCCAAGCCTTAGCAAAGTGCAGCGAAGTGGATGATTTTAGGATGAGTTTTCTTTTGCCAGTTGAAGGTATGCAAACTGGTGAGTGTGTGACTGAGCTATGTCCCAGCTCAGCTGTGTGGCACATCTGTGCAGCATTATGAAGCTGGGAGTGGGGTACATGTGGGTGAGAAGATACACCAATGGCTGTTAACCCAGGCAGCGAGTCCTACACCAGCATTTGTGCCATTGTAATGTTTCCATTATTGCTGCATGAACTGGCCACAGGGGAGCTAAAACATCCATGTCTACTCCCACTACCATCATGCCATCACTTGTTTTACTAGCTTACCTCCTCCCAGGGCCCTCACACTGACCCTGGCCAGACTCAGGCTGCTCCTGTGCTCACGCCATCCTTTCTTCTCACTGCTCACATGTAGAGAGGAAACTTTATTTCTTGAAGCTGCAGTGGTAGAGCTCCTGAGGAGAGATGCAGAGAAGCAATACAGATGCACGTGGATGCTCTGCTGAACCTGTCCGTGCCTGCATATTTCACTGGGAAAGGGCAATGCAGGCCAGTGGCATGGTTCTCTGTCCCACTTTCTCCCTGTGTAAAACAGGAATAATGATACTGACCTAGTTCACTGGGGAGACTGGAAAGGCCAGGTAATGTTTCTAAGGCTCTTTGAGAATAAAAAGGTCTGTATTGGTGCTAAGTGTTATTATTCACATATTGTAATTCTAACCTATAAGAGACTTGGCTTTAGTAGGAGAATTTCAGTGACTGCAGCTGAAAGAAGGTTTAGTATTTCATCTTTAGTGTATACAGATTAACAGCAGTCGTACAATTTCTTCACAGGCATAAAGATGAAGGTGAAATCTACACCAATGTTAGGCATTACAGCGAATTACCATGGCATGAAGGACCTCTGATTTCCAACATCTGTGAAAGTTTAGCTGAAGTGATGTATAAAAACTTGGTACAAGCTAACAAAAGCAAGTGCTTGTGAAATTGATCCTGAAATCTGAAATTTTCCACAGACTTTGGCACGACCTGGAGTGGTGCCCAAATCGGGAAGGTAAAAGGTTAGCATTTTACTATGCAACATATATTAACCAAGTCAGTGTATAAACATATAGAAGGGTCAGAGTGGTTTCGCAGAGGTCATTTCACTTGGAATTTACCTGTCTCCAACCAGATCAGTGTACACATGTAACTCTAAAAATCATAAAGTTATCTAACAGGTTTTATAACATACCATGCAGTCCTGACATACATTGCTGCTGTATGCTACATATTTCCATCATCACTGCTTCTCCTGTCTGGCTTCCCAGAGGAGATGACTGCATATTGGAATCTTGCACCGGGTAACAGTGAGAAAAGATGATGGGGCTTGCATTCAACTGAGACACCACCTTCCCAGCAAGAGGCAGGATGATCAGTTCATTAAATCACATGGGGGACAACAGCATATCCACCACCATCAAAGCCCAAATGCTTTCACATCATTTAGAAGTTACTTCAGTGTGTTACACATGATGCCCTGCCATGTGGGGTTTATTTGCCCTAATTTTACGTCTCTGATTTTTGTTACAATCATTCTATAATATTATTTGCATTCCCAAATAATGGTTGGGGAACATGATGTTACTGCTTGAGCACTCAAGGCAGAGGGTGCATGATCAGTTGTCCAGGACACAGGCAGAAATGTCCCCCTCCCCACAAATGTCTCCCTCTCCACCATCTCTCAATTGTTGGGTAGACAACAGCTACTTTATGGAATATGAAGAAGGTAAGAGGGAGCCACAGAAGTTCTCAGGTATTGCTAGTATTACATTTAATGTCATAACAATAAGAAGAACAAAAAGAAGTGCAAATGTTGATTATAGAAAACCATGTTTTCCATGTTCCCTCCTGTTTCTTTTGGTAATAGATGATCAATGGGTCTTTTATATATGCAGCACATCTAAAGCACTGAAGCTCCCATCCTCCCTTCATATATGAATAAATGAATTTGTTTACTGTGCTGTCTGAACAAGTGTGTTTCAAAACAATGACAGATTCTGGTGCATTAGCTCCAGCACTTCTTTGCAGCAGAGCCCTTCTCTTTTTCCCACATTTCCTTCGATGAACAACTCATGGCATTTCCTACACAAGCTCTTCACACCCCACCCAGTGACTGAAGTGGGGAGTGCAGCACATATAAAAATGTCACCCAACACAGCACCATTCAGTTCCTAGTTGGAATACTGGAATGCTTTTCATCCCTTCTCATTTCCCAAATGGTAGTTTTCTTTTCCCAAAATTTGGTACAGCTTCTCTAGCTGCTTACCATTGCCCAGCCACATGCTTTTTCATGGCTTTTGGCATAACTGCCCATGTTTTGAGGTGACATTTCAGAGGTTCTTTGTGGGTTTTTTTTTTTTTTTCCATGACAAGCTGTTACAAAGAATTGGTATTTTCTATTAAGCTTGGTTTCTAAATTTCTCACTAGTTGTACAATTTAAGAATTCAGTACACAATTAACAAAAGCACTAAGTCTTCACTGTAAATGGTTATGCTCTGTATGGCTTTTCCCTATATTCTGGAACTATTTATATTATGAGTCATTGATTATTTATGGAGATATTCATGGTACTTTTCTTGGACATGCCTTTTGAAGAAATGAGTAAGCTTGAGGAAAACAACAATGGAGAGTTCATGGGAGTGGACTTTCAGGTTTGTTTTTACATTTTAAAAAGTCTTCAGAACCATCAAAAATCACTGCTAACACTTAGCATTTTTCTATTGGCTTCTGTTTGGGAAATCTCCAATGGAGACAGACTTCCAGGAGGTGAGCAGAATGGTTACACTACCTATGGTGTTAGGATGTCCGTTGCACAGGCAGACTGGATGAAACCTGGAGAAATTATAGGCTTGTCCCTAAAGCTAGTAAGAATTTTAACCCTGCTGCTGCTAGGCATCATGTGATGTTGTTGATGCCTTTCAAAAATTATGGAGGAATTTTGTTAGTGAAACAATTATCAGAACTCTGATTTTCTGACTTTTGATCCCGTTTTAGAGGTTACAGAGCACTGATGATCCCACAATGACCTGTTCCCTGCTGCACTTGAGAATATAGGGGGCTTCCCTTCAGGCATCTGAACACTGTGGGCTCTGTACATTTTGGGCTAGGTCTCAGTTTCAGCAGACAGGACCATCCAATTGCTTTCCATTTTTGGTTTGATTTGTATTTTATTTTATAATGTGGTGGTTTGAGACATTGTATGCAGGAGAGAGAGGGAGAGAGGGAATGGCATGCTACCTAGGGACAGAGGAGTCCAGCATGCTTGAAAGGGAAATGTTGCTGGATAAACACAAATTGGCGTAAGCCACATCATTAGGAGAAAGTTGTCTATCATTAAGCACTGTGTAGTGCATCCCTGTGAGCCTGAAATAAGTCTCCAGGGGATATACAATCCTACTTGCCACAAGAGTGGAGATGCTGAAGAAGGGCCCCGCGCCGTCTGGGTGCCCACCTCCCACCTGTGTTAGCATCATTATGTGCGTGTCGGGCTGACTTAGCACACTGAGGAGGAAGATGGCCATGCCAGTCTCTTTCACCATCTGGGTAATTTACTCTGTGAGTTTCTTAGAGAGTGAATTCATTAATGTAGATATGCAGGGTGCAATTATTCAGATGATGCAGTGGGAGGAAGCTGCATAAAATTTACAGAGTGAGCTCTGCTGGTACTCTGAGCTGTGCTTTTCTGGGTGGTCCTGCCTGGAAAAAAAATCACACCTAGGAATGCCTTGATGACTTCTGACTGTGTCCCAAATGGCAGCTCCTCCCCATCAGCATCAGTGGGAGCCATTCTCACTAGGCGAGGGAGATACCAGAAGACTCTCAGTTAGCATCCGTCACAACAGAGAGGAAATCTGTGGGAAATGCTGATCATTTATATCAAAATTAATGAGATTTTCCCTCTCTGAACGTGAGGGCTGAGATGTGTGCTGACTACAGGGAAAAAAAATCCATCCATGGATATCTAGCTTGCCTTTTTTATTTATATTTTTCCAGGGGTCTTCTATAATTGATGACAGTGCCTATTTGGCAAAGGAATTTTCTGAGCACAAAATCCATTTTAATAGTAATTTTTGTCTATTAAACAAACTGGTTTTTTTTCCCTCCTACATCTGAAGCCAAAATCACAGGACCACAAAACAAATCAGCCTAATTTCACTGTGAACTTTTCTTTTGACATCCTTCTATTTTTCAAAGAGAATAAATGTGTTGTTACATGACTGCTCTTTTCCAGACAGAAGAGGCAGAGAGCTATTTTTGAAGCTCCTTAAATCAGAAGCTCTGGCTCTTTACAAAAGCATCCCCACAGGATATCAGGACTGTGTTTGGAAACATATGTGATAAAAAAAAATCAAACCATAAAAATGAACCGGGATCACCTTGTAATTGGGCAGAGAAGACTTCCTGCTGCTGTCTGTATTTTTGTTAAAAGCCAGTGCTTCTGCAGTTCTCACCTTTTGCTGTGCAAGATTGTACACAAAATCTCTGATTTCCAGGCAAATCAAAGCCAGAAGGGACACCCCCTGTTTGGAGGAAACCATCCCCCTCCTATATTCTCTTTGACTGGTGTTATGTGGGAAAAATTAGATGTACAGAATGAATCAAAAATCATTGTTAAAAAAAAAAAAATAAAAAAATAAAAACACCACCAGTGGAACAGAGATATGCAGAGGACCCGGAGGAGATCTTTGAATGCATCAGCTTCTATGTAGAGCAGTAAGCTAACAGGCAGTTCATTGAAGCTAAAGTATAACATAAAACATAAAATTACAGTGAAAATGGCTGAAAATATAATAAAAAATAATTAAAAATCTTGTAGGAAGGTGGCATATCAGCATCTGATGTAAATACAGACATAGGATGTGCAGTTTATCATTTGAATAGATTAAACAGCTGAAAATGGTAACAAAATTTGCAGGTTTGTAGAATTTTTTCCAGAAGTTTGAGAAAACCCCAATGGTTCCAGCAACAACTTCCCATTTTCATCTCTCAGAAGATGATTTCTCTGTTTTGCTCTGCCACCAGAATTCTCAGGGGAAAAAGCACCCATTGTAAAATAGGTTAAAACTGTAAATTTAAATTCAAAATCAAAAATAAAGGAAGAAAAATCAGTCATTTCCCTGGTCCTTAAATGTTAAATATAGTATGGAAAGAAACAAGTCTCTCCACCAGTTTGGCATGACATGGACCTTTGAATAGAAACCAGACTTCTGTTTCTTTTGTCCACTGCTTTCTACTCTTTGGTGAAATGAAATTTTAATGTTGTTGAAGACTTAGGGCAAAATTATTTTTTCCATGAAGAATGTAAGGCAAATTGGACAAGACATTAAGAGAATACAGAATTTAAAAATAGGCAGTGTTCCTCCTCCCTGGAAACTTTTCTCCTACTATCTACAGCCAGGCATATTTAAAACTCAGCATCTTCTAGCGATGTGGATATCATACTAATAATACGTATTTTCCTTTAGTGGACTGGCACCTGGAATTAGCTCACTGAGAGCAAATTGGTAACATTCAGGCTGCAAATGTTTTGAGGATGAAGCTGGACCAGAACCTTATTCCTGGACAAAATGTCAGTATTCAAAATACTGTTATATTTTTGAGAGTGACCCTCACACATGGGAGTGTATTGGTATCAGTTCAGATAACATGTGGCAGTGTATATGTGCACGTGGGCACACATAGCTCTCTGTATTTTGAATTGATGTTGATGTGCTTTTACTTTGTTCAGTATATGTGCATATATGTATTTACACATGCTGTATGCATGTTGTGTGTATGTTAAGTAGGATGCATACTCACTGGGATGGAAGCCATGCAGCAGAGGTAGGAGGGAAAACAAAGACAGGGACTATCCTTTTCTAGGCTACTGCTGCCTTCTCCTCAGCGTACATGGGTAGAGTTCCTGGACCAGGAAAAAACATTCTCTGTAATGACTCTATCCTGCTTTCCCAAGACTTGGCAGGAATATCTTCCTTCTTCTTTCCTCCTCATCATCCAGTGGCATGCTTTATACATAGTAAACAGAAGAGAGTGCATTGGCTCACTCCTTCACAGGGCCAGGAATTTTTGCACATATGCTCAGATGGTTTTGCAAGTACAGAGGATGTAGTATAAGCAAAGCCCTGACAATGTGGCTTGTCAAGTTCAAAAAAAAAAAAAGTGTTGTTCCAGTACACACAGATACATACAAACAGTCATGTTGCAATAGTGTTTACACCCACAACAAAGTTCAGGAATCTACTGTGTAAAACGTGGTGCAGGCTTCAATATAAGTGAGGCAGAGCTGAATGCAGTTGCCATCTACATTATGAAGGGCTTGAAATTCAACAGAGCTACTTTATAGTGCAATTTACATATTTTAAAAATAGCTTATTTAATAGTTGATAAAAGCAGGGGTCAGCTTCCACTGAAGAGCAAGAGTTTTAAATACCTGCAGTTATTTTGAGAACAGGGGTGATGAAATTCTAGCAACTCTGCAATTTCAAATGCAATTGGAAGTAAATGATAAATAAAAAATATTATGTCACTTGCTCTGAAGTTATTTTGCGCCTTTTTCTTCTTTCTGTGTCTCTCTTCTTTCATTTTCTGTTCTTTAGCTACCAAACTGTTTACCTATGTATTGTACCTATCTATCCACAAATACACACACACATGAAAACTGATTCTTTACATGGTATTCAAATTTATATGTCCAATGGCTTATCTCCCTATCTTTATAATAATATTCCCAAAAATATTTGGCAAGACAAACAGGAATGCAGATAAGAAATATGAGGAAAGCTTTTAATTAACAGCTTTAACTTTTCACCTTGTTTAAATGTTTGTATAATTTCAGTTTCTGCAAGTCCCTAAAAGGAAGTTGAAACCAATTGGCCAAAAGAAGCAAGAAAGAAAGAGTTATTCATATAGTCAGAAAATACTAAGTGGAAAAGAAGAAAGATTCAGATTTAATTGATAGCTACTAAGAAGCAGTGACTTCTATCTTTTCACTTAAAGAAGACTTTTTAGAAATTCATCCCAAAAGAATTTTCAGTCATTAGTGGAGGTTTCCAAAATCTCCAGAGAGAGAAAATGAATGGAGGTGTTAAATGCAAAGGCTTATCTTGGGGACCCTAATTCTGCCTCATGCTGCTCACATTACGTATTATCCTCACTTGGCCTTCTTTTTTGAGAAAGGGACCAGCAAAGTGGAGGCATTTCTGTGCAGTAGTGGAAATCAGATTGCACAAGACACTAAACCCAAAACCCCACAGAAATGGACAAAAGAAATGGAAAACTCTGGCTTATATTCATGGCTTCCTGTATGTTTCTTTGTCACCCCTTTCCCAAATCTGAATTCTTTGTGACCTGTAGTGCTCCTCAGTCAGGTTGAGGGATTGCAGGGGAAGGGAGAGGCGCAGGAAATGGTGCAGTATCACACAAAACTGTGAAAACACATATAACTGTGAAATCCCATACCATTTTTTAAATTAATGTGGCAGTCACTCTTTTTTTGAGCACAAAGGTGACTATCATAGAATCATAGATTCATAGAATGGTTTGGGTTGGAAGGGACTTTGAAGATCATCCAGTTCCAAACCCCCTTCTGTGGACTGGGACACCTCCCACTAAACCAGGCTGCTCAAAGCCCGTCCAACCTGGGCTTGAATACCTCCAGGGATGGGGCATCCATAACTTCTTTGGGCAGCCTGTTCCTAGCAGAGTTGCAAGGACAGGTTGACAAGACTATATTGCATCATATTCATAGAACAGGGAATGAAAATTGATATGATCCCTTTCACTGTTTTTGTAATACTATGTTCAGTAGTGAAACCCAAACCTGACTGCACTGAGATATGAAAGAGCTTAATGACACTGATCATGGAGCAACTAGGTAATAGAATGGCAGGGGACATTCAATGCTAATAAATGCAAACTAACATGTGTAGAGAAAAAACCCACTAAGATTACAGGCAAGGTGTTGGGATCATAATTGGATATTGGTATTTTCTAAAAGATATCTTAGAGCCAGTGTGATTTGCTTTATGAAAATGTTAGCTCAAAATATGTAGCTGTAGCAGATAAAGGAAAAAATAAAGTGAATTTTGTGCATTAACAGGAAATGAATGGAAAGCAAATGGTAAATATGCTTTTCTGTCCTTCTATCTCCAAAGATAAGTAATCAAACCATAAAACTGGCAAAATAAAGTGATCAACTCCCAAATGTGGAAAAGATTAAACAGAGCTGGATGTTTCAGCCTGGAAAAAAGATAATCAAGGAGAGGTAACACAACAGTCGATAAAAGCACAGAGAAGTCAAATGGAGAAAGTGGAGGTTACTGATCATTGCTTCCCAAAATGAAAGAAAAAAGGCTTTTCAAATGAAAATATTGGGTAGTAAACATAAATTTAAGAAAAGTAGGAAATGCAAGGAATCTCAAGGCTGAATGTATATGGAGGTCCTGAACATAATAGGATAAACTCACAGAAGAAACACCAGTAGAAGGCTCTACAGTATGAACCCACAGCTTCCCAGATTGGAGACTTTCTAAACCAGAGCCTGTACCTGAACCTCTTTTTATCAGTGAAAATAAAGCCTCAGCCTCATGTTCTTGGGCTGCCTCTAAAAACAAATATCTTCACCTGGAACATTGTATTTGTGTGGGGATTTAGTCAAGAGACTTCGGTTAGCTCTTTTGGGAGGGCAGCTGTAGACTAGCAGAGGAAGGGTTAGTGCCACACTTCAGTGCAAGAGAGCAAAGTGACTGACGTACATGGAAGTTGTGTCTAGGGGGTTACCTTCATCTACACACTCACAGCAGGCAGATTTTCATATGATTCTGACGAGAAATGGTCTGTTAGTGGACAGCTCTTTCCACCAAGGTTCTTTATTCGCTCTCTGAACTCTGCTTTGAAGAGAAATTTGCAAACAAAGAAGAGTGGCACAAGACACTGTATGTGCTGGAACAATGTGCTCCACTTCCAACAGCACCACTTCTTGCAGGACAAGCTCACATGCCAAATGCTGGGTCCAAATTTGCAGCAGAGAATGGGAACAAAGCGAATCTGAAACACTTGTGTTGTTCACAGCGCTTCCTCTGCTGTGAGGTGTCACACACCCTGGTCACAGCTGCTCTGAGCAAAGAATGCTTTCCATGGAGAAATCACGGCTCCTTGGGGAAAGAAGGTGAGCAAGGACGCCATGTGACAGCAGGGAGCTGTAGCTTGCAGTTTGGTGAACTTAATGACTAGTTTTGAGGCAAAGACTTGAAGGCCAAAGTCTGACAGGCTGTCAGGCGCTGATTGCCATTTTCATAAAGGGCGCTATACAAGTGTAAGTGATTGATAGATTGATTGATTTATTTTGCTGAGGCTCCTTTGTGGTCTCCTGGGGGGATTTCTGGCCACACCTCTCAGGCTGAAAGCACTTACTCTGCCTGCTGTTGCCTTTTTTTTTTATTTGCGGGTAATGAAAATTTGTTACAAGCCTTCCCTTTCATCTGTACATGGCAGGCTGTCACACAGAAACAAGCCATTCTGGAACCTTGCTTCCTTCCAAATTGCTAAATATTTTTCTTCAAATTGCTTCCCTAATGGGCTAGTATAATAGGAGCAGCATGCTCTCTGCCCACGCTGAAGATGCCAGAGCATTTGTCCAGTGCACATGTGTGTTGGGCACAATAAACTCATTGCCTGGCCTGGAGACAGTGCAGCACTGCTGCTGATCTAATCTGTGTCACACATTCCTGGGGCGCAATGGTGCATGCGGCACACACAGGAGAAGGTGCACACGGACAGGCACCCGTGCCTCCCCCGGGAAAACGCTCCTCGCTGGGGAGGCAGCCGGCTGCACATCCCACTCTCCTGGGGAAGGAGCCATGCCGGCATCCCGTAAGGTGAGACACAATGGCAGGAGGAGGAGAAGTGGGCTGCACAGCCATCGAGTAAGCCATGCGAGCAGTGGCAGAGCTGGGCTCGCTAATGGACTGGCCTGGCCAGTTTTTTATTGACTCCAGTTGCTTCTTTTTGGAGGGGCAGGCACCAGCAGTCCCCAAGGTCAGCAGTTCCATGTGCTCTATGCTAAACTGTTGCTGACCCACTGCTTTATGAGCCTAAGTGCTTATCCAGGAACAGAAGTGAATAGGTTGTGTGTGATAAGAAAATAATTTGCCAAAACTGCAACAATAAAGAAAGCCTGATGGGATCTCTTATGGTATGAATAGCCCGGAGCAGCTGCAGATTTCTCTCTGCTTTCACAATTATTTTCTTTTCTATAACAACTAAAAAGGGAGCATTGTCCACAGGCTCCTGCAGCCCATATTTTCATATCCAAATCTAATATTTCCATATACATGTATATACATATTATACATTGCGGATCTTTGTGAATAAAATACAGGAACAGAAAAAGAAAGGAAAAGGAAAAGCCTTCTCAGATAAGAGGGCAATTGGCACCCCAGATTAACCCATTCCTCTTTTCTGTTTCTCTCACAACCCTTCTAGATGGATTTCTGCAGGGTCCCAGAGCAGCCATCCCGAGACACATGGAGCCATGTTTCCTGTGTGCTGTGCACAGATGCCCCGTATGGCCACACCTGGGCAGCTCTCAGTGCTGACATGGAGAGCTCTGTGCCCTGGTGCAGCCATCCTCCCCCACTGCCTGCGGGGTGGGAATGTCCCATTCCCTGCCCAGGGGCAGTGTGTGTTGACAAGGCTGAGTGTATTTTTGCATGTTTTCCATCTAGTTGTTACAGAGGGGTTCAGTCCAACAGCTGACCCTACTCAGGCCTCCTCAACTCCCCCTATTCCCCACCCCCCAACTAGTCTATGGCATTTTTCTTTCTCAGGGAGCACAAGCAGGTCTGATGCTCATCCCATGCTCTGTCCCCCACTCCAAACAGCCCCAGTGGTGCAGGACTCAGTGGCAGGCACAGTGCTCTGACCCTCTCTTGCCCACCAGTCCTTGGGTTGAGCAGTGGTTTGCCCAGAGAGGGATACCTGTGACCCAAAGCCTTGGAAAACATGCCCAAGGCTTCTTCCAAAAGCTGTGCCAGAGCTCCTTGCAGAGGTACCACACTCTCACAGAGTCCAGGTCTCTGAAGCTCTCCCAGAACATCTAAAACAACCAGAGCTTTTCTTCTTGCCATTGAATTCTGTGTCAGCAGAAGACCAGATTCCAGCCTTGGATGTCACACCAGGGTCAGCTATGCAAAGTTCAGAAAACAGTTGTATAAAGAAACACACAAAGAAATTACTCAGATCGTAGCTGTTCTCTGTAGCTGATTTCTCAAGAGGTCTCCAGTGAATCAGGCTGAATGAGCTTTTTGTTGCCTTTACTGTTAACAGGAGTAGCTGAAGTCAGAGAGAGTTGTCCTGTCTTACTGCTGACAGCTACAGTATGGCAGGGCTGTGGTGCCTTAGCATACAGTGATCAATCTCATTTCAGTTCATTTTGCTAGAATTTAATTTTCACATGGCCCAGTGTGACCACATCCCACTAATTTCCCACTTGGATATTTTCTTAAAACAGAGAGACCAGTTGAAGATTCTGCAACTCCTGTTGGTGAAATAATAATAATAATTTGCATTTATTAAGTGCTGCTCCCAAAGGACTGCCCAAATGTTTTCCAAAATTTGTGTATACAGAAATCCCTTACTAAGGAAGGAAAAAATGCAGCTTCTTCCTTGGCACAAAGCAGCACTAGCACAACAGCTTAGGATAGGGAATGAATCAAAGGTTTAATGTTATTACATCTTTGTGGTTCTGCTAGAGTAATGCCCAGAAGTCTCAAGAGGGACCAAGGCCTCTCTTGGGGTGGGTGAATAAGTAGTAAGGTTATTGAAAGAAAGACAAGGAACAGGAAATGGTAAAAAGCATGCTCGAGGAAGAGTAGGAATAAAAAGAGAGGAATAGATAAACATGGTTGCAGAGATTTCAAAGACATTATAAAGTCATGGGATTGGAATCTTATCCCATACCCTCTTCTCTCCTACAGCAGGCTCCCTTCTAACTATTTAATCACTAACATAGACGTATGTATGTATCTTGTTCCTAATGATTTCCACTGATGGAGATTTTTTAGCCTTCTGAGGACCAATCCTTTGCCTTTAACATGTTACTTGCTATAACACAGAGCTCTTATTCCTCATCTTGTGCACAACATCTTTGCAGGCTATCATTACCTGTCTGTATACTTCCTGCAGAGGTGTCAAGTTGAAGTTAATGCTGGTGTGATAATTGACACATGCCATAAGATGGGATATAGAGGAGGACATGGCATGGGGGTATCTATTTCTGTGGGGAGCTCTATGCTAAAGGTGCTTGTGGAACAAGCAACCTGAGAGATGCCAGGTTGGTACTTACAGCCCTGTGGGAAAAGTGGGACATGTGAAAGAGATTATGGACCTTGGTGTTTAGACAAGAAATGCCCATCTTTATGTTCACAGGTCGTTGAGAAAATGTATTTTAATAGTCCATAAGGAAACCAAAGCAGCAGGTAATGTGACAAGCATGGAGTTGGGGCAGGCACTCGTGGCAGCAGCAGTGAAGGACGGAGGGGAAGGGCTGTGATGGCCAACAGCACGGACTTGGCTAAGTGTGGTACCTAGGAAATGCCACATAGTCTCAGGCAACAGTTTCTGGAGGAGAAAATAGAAATGGTCACTACGACATGGGTCTGTGTGACTGAAAGGTTAAGGACATTATGGTCAGGCAGAGGAGAAGTGGAAGGTTTGGCAAAGGAAAATTAGTAGCTCTGTGCTAATGAGCTGGTGCCAGCAGGACCTCTGTGAGGAGAGTTTGCTGAGGCAGGTGGAGATACAGGGCTGGAAGGAATAAAGGTATCCTGCAGATACCAATTTGTGAGTTTTCAGAAGGAATATGGGTATTGATTTGGAGCTCCACTTCACAATTGTGAACAGATACAGAAAGCTAAAAATCATTTATCTTCTCTTATTTTCTCCCACGAGGAAAGCAGTTTTAGGTGTTGATGTCCTCTCTACTGAGTCTCCTGCACACCCATCTTCTTTGACCTGATTTGGAGTACTGCTTGTTTGGGAAGCAGGAGGAGCCTTTCTAGTTCCTCATCCACAAAACATACTAACCTCAGTCCTGACAGTGGGCAAAAGTAGTGTACAACAGGATGTGATCTTTGGGGTATCTGTCCTGCAACAAGATTTTTTAGAGGGACTAAGTAGATGACACTGGAAAATTTCACAAGCTTTAAGATTTCCCTTCCTTTCCCCATTCTTCCCTTCCCAGGGAATGGGGGATGCCTTGCACTTCAAATGCAGTGCTCAGGGGATCCCAACTAAAGGGCAAAGTGCATTCCAGCCCCCAGACACCCTCTTCCTTGGAGATTACACAGGTATACAGCAAAGATGAGCCCTGAGCTGGCCCCTGTCCTGCCAACATCTTTTGCACATCTTTAATGACAGAGATTAGTAAGGCAGAATTGAGCTTCACCTCTGCAGACCCAGATCCACTTTTTTTTTTATTTTGTTGTTTATGCTGCAGGCTAAACAACTAGGTTTACCTAGGGTCTATTGTTAAAATGAGCCATCTGTGGCAGCTGTGGTAATTATACCCAGACTACTGTACCTTTCATGCAGAGCTCTTAGATTTGTGTTGAGACTTTGAATACAAGAGGAACAATAGCACAAGGGGAAAGAAAATATCTCCTTGGAGTGAAAACTATCATGAGATCCTCCCTTCCTTCATTTTCCAGTCTTCCCTGGATTAACCACAATCCTCAGGTTGCTCAATGGCTGTTCCCTGTGACAAAATACTACAAAACAGTCTGAGGGCAAAGAGCAGATGCTAGTGTGAGGCAGGTTTTGCACCTCCTCCTCATCAGCAAATGCTTGCTAACACTTTGCTTTGGTGAGCCAAGTAAATGTGGTATTTGTGCTGCTCTGAAGACTGGCCAGTGCCACAAGTGCTACCATAGGTGTAAGTCTCTTGCTCAGTTTCAGTTCCCCCTACCCACTGCGATCAACTCAGCACAACTTGTGCAGTAGCTGCGGGGCAATCTGCTTCCCCTGTCCCCAGGGCTATCAGTGCTGGTGTGAATCGGGAGCAGCAGGAATTGCTCCAGAGCAGTGCCCAGTATTTCCTCCTCTCCAGGGGGGCTGAGCGCTCTGCCCTGGGGAGGGTCAGCCTTTGCAATCAGTTGACTTTCCAGCACTGCCAGACTGTGAGGCTTAACAGCAGACAAACGTCTGCATGGCATAAGCTAATTCTCCCTACTTTCCTCATTTTAAAGCTTCTCCTATTAAACCACATATTGTTTTTATGTAGTTGCTATTGAATAGTGAAGTATCTGAAAATCCATGGTACAGGATGATGCCTTGAAGGAAATACAGAGACCTTTAAACTTCCAAGTTGTTGTAAACGCTACCAAAAACCCATTTTTATCTCTAAGCTTCTCCCAAATAAAACATAAATTTGAACAGATGGAAATAAGAAAAGAAAGATTGTGGGAATAAGCATTGATACTGTCAGCTGAAACTGGCAATAACAAAAGCAGCCACTGACTCTTTGAGCTCTCAGGTAGTACAAGGTATTTTCACATACTACATTTCTCCTTATTTTGTGCTTTTCATTGTGGGTTTTCATAAACTGTAGGAACAGTTCAATCATAAGAGTAAGTCAAGTTATCATGGCCAGAAAAGAACAATAGGTTTGATTCACTTATGCTGCTTGTGGCACCACCGCGGCAGAAAGTCTGCCCAAGCCGGGGGCGAGGTCAGAGTGGTGCAAGGTTCACAGCCCTTGGTGGCTCCCTAAATGAGTACAGCTGATCTGGAAAAATGCTGTCAGCAGAGCAGAGAAGGGTGTTCTCATCCTCCTTAGCCCCTCAGCAGTTTCCAAATCACTAACGAGGTGTTTGCAATACCAGGGTGTGATTTAAAGCTCCTGTCCACAGGGCCAGTCATCTAATGAGCATCTGCCCCATTTTGGTCCGAGAGCGAATCAAGTCCATCGTGTCTGTTGTCTAAAAAGTCGTGGATAAATAGTCCAATAACAAACAGTATGAAGTAATTTCCTGCACAAACTTACTGCACCCTGGTCCTTACCACAAGCTCAGATTTCTTGTATGGGCTCAGATTTTAGCAAAGAATTACGGTATATTGCTTTCCATGAGAAGAATTTCCCACTTAACGGATCTCAGGTCTCTATTAGACCCTTGGCTAATGGAAAACCATAAACCATCCCAGAGCTTTCTAGAACTCCATGGAGAGCTGAAAGTGCAGATATTTAGCCTCTTCAAGGGCCAGGGACTGATAGAGGACTCCTTAAAGGAATGCCAAGCTAATAGAAGTTCCAAACAATTCCGTTTCAAAGGACTTCTAAAGTAAGAGATGACTATATTAACCTGAATATTATTTAATGGCAGCATTAACTCTTCTTCAGTGGTGTTTCTTGGTGGTATCTGCCATCAAACTCAAGATTCAGGCCTGATTGATTGGGTTTTTTCTGGGCATGGGGGTTTTTAATGTTAGCCCTTCATGGCTAGGTCTGTTTGGGGGGCTAACTTTGACCAGCACAGTTGCAAGGTTGTGCATCTTGGTCCTGAAGGTGGGTGAAGCAGCTGGGCCCAGATGTGCTCTGGCAACCGCTGTTCTTATCCTTGTCACACCCTCTGTGCTGTAAGCAGTGAAGAGTTTGGCTCGGACCCCTTGGACTGTTCCTCTGCCACTTGGGAACTCTGCATTTCCTGGCTCCACATGCTTCTGCACTGGCACTGTGTCAGGGCAAACTCATATCAGCTATTGACATATCTGCCCCTTGTCTGCAAGGCAAAGTACAGTGCAGAAACAGGTCTTAGTAGCACTACAATGGCTGATGTATTTCAATTCACTATAGGCACTGCAGATTTACACATCATTTTTCACTTTAGCATATATATACCACTTAATGTTGGAGAGGCCCTGTCTATTGCTAACTGGTGCTTTTTTGAATGGCTGCTCGTGAGTCTTTTTTATTTTAATATTTCCTAACTCATCCCCTCCTAAAACAAACTCAGATTCATTCATTAAAATTAAGGCACTAAGATTCCACAGAGACAAACCCCGGAGAGGGCTGATAAATTACACAAATAAGCTGTATTTATAATACCTCTGATGCCTCCAAATAAGCATTTTATAGAAGAGAAGCTCCAGCAAACTGATAAATCTATTCTCTGATACTGCAGCTAAGCTGCATTTCAATACCTGAAACCATCTGTTTGATACAAGCATACACTTAGCATAACATGAACACCTCAGCACACAGGTACCTTAGCATAGTGCATCCCTTCATTTTCCCATAAACAGCAATTACAGCCCAGCAGTGAGGAGCGCATGGTGGGCTGAGGAAGGAGGAGGAGAAACATATAAAGAAGATGGAATTTTTTTTCCCCTTAATCTGTGTGAGTCTGACAGAGCATATGAAGGTCTGTAAGCCACAGAGTGCCAGTGAGAGAGAGACAGAGAGACAGACAAAATTATTCCTTTGCTAGGCCTTGCAGTTTGAAGTAGTGCCTGCCTTATTCGCGGGACTTTTTTTTCCCCAGATGCCCACCCAAGAACCATTCAGCTACATTTATTATTCTGTCAAATACAATGTGCAATAAAGAGCCAGTCTCCCCAATGATGGGTACCTGTGTTCATAGCTCCGCAGTGAAGCACATAAATCACATGTGAAGGGCAATGCACATGTGCTTTTTGTTTCTTGTATCACCTTTTATTATCTTAGGACTGAAAAGTTAATAACCCAGTGGGTAATCATGCCATTATCAGTTTACATTGTAGTAAAGCCCATTCAAATGATGATTACATATGTTAATGAGTGTCGTTATAATGCACTACACAGTACATTACCTTCAATAAATATAATTGTTTATGTACTTTAATGAGGGGATATAATGCCCCCAAAACTAATGGCATGGACTGAATTGTTATTTATTGCTGAAAAACTTTGCCATTAAGAAAGGAAATCTCACAAACCCTTTCATCTTTATCTAACTTTTTTCTTTCTTTAAAAGCTGCCACTCATCTCTCCCTCCTTCTACTTGCAGGGGGAAAATAGCTGTAAGACACTTCAGCAGTGTTCCTTGTCAATGCCTTCTTCCACCTGAAGAAGCAGGAGGAGGTGGGTTCATTTAGAAGGTTTATTGAAGATCATTATGTTTACCCCTTAGTAAGGCTTAATGCGCTATCTGGCAACAAAACTGATAACGCGTCAGAATTTTGGCTGCAAATCAAACAACGGGAAGTAAAAATGTTGGTTGTTAAACTACAAAGTAGGAGTAGAAAATAAGGTTAAGGATGACATTTTGGCCAATGGTCCTTCATCTAGCTATAGAATAGTCAGAGAATAGTCGGCTATGCAGAGCATTCAAAGCTCTCCAGCTGGGAAAGAAGAAAACTAGAGGTGAAATGCCACCTGATATCTTCAATCTCTAGGCACTTTCTCTTCCAGAGGAGAGAGATAAAACCTTTCTTTGTGGGCTCAATAAGAAATGACAAAGAGACAAAGAATGCTAAACCAGGCAGCACTGTGTAACCGGCTGAGGGTGCAGCAGGCTGAGCGAGATGAGCTATCAGCAGTTAAACTGCACAAGACTGGAGTTTCCTCTTTAATTTCCCTCCACTTGGTTTCCTTCCTGAATGGCACCGCTGTGACATTTCCATTACCGGTGAAAAGTAGTGTGCTTTGTACAGTAGTCTCTTCTCCTGTTGGAGTCGGTGCAAAAACTCCCATTGATTTCAGCAGCAGAGGCAGAGAGCTGGCAGTGGGGGCAAGGTTGCCTCTGCAGAGAATTTGCATGCGGTGTGTCCTAATTTTACTCTCTCTTCAGTGTCAGAAATTTAAAAAAGAATTTCCTCGAGTCTTCAAGAATAAATAAGATGCTGAAATTCAGAACAGATAATAACAGGAATTGTTCTAAATGCTGTTAAAATTCAGGTGTGATGGCAGGGAGCATGAGAAAGCTGCATGTGAGAGACCAGTAGGAACTGAGGTAGCTTCTTCAGGTAAATACCCAAATATGTGTACATACAGCAATTACTTGAGAAACTTTCCAAGGATCACAGTCATGTTCCAACTAGTTTGAAAGTCAGTAGTGTAAAAAAACTTTGACATTGAGATGCAATTTGTGGGAAGATCTAATTAATTTTTTTGCTCCTAAGAATAATTTATTATTTACACTTCTTATTATATATGTATTTTAGCTTCATTAGTCTGCAATGCTGGAAAAAATTATACCTTCAAGTCCTATTTATCAAATTAATGGTGCAATTTCATAGTGACACATTCCACATTCATTAAACCAAGTACAGTAAAAATGCATTTAAATTAGATTAGTGTGATGTAATAACGATTCCAGTGTATGGGGTGATATTCTAGCAGTAAAGAAACACCCAGATTGAGTTGAAAGCAACTTTGAGACGATTTTTCAAAATTGATTTTGGCACTGATTTAAGTGAAAGAATAAGGACTAACATTTCCCCCCACAGCTCGCCCCATGTGGGAGTTCAGGGACCTGAGTGGAATTGCAGGAAATGAGTGGTGGAGTCGTTCTGGCCACGGCAGCAGAGGAAGTCATGCACAGTCTACAGAAGGCAATTCTGTCAGCCTCCTGAAATGCTGGGGAAGGACACCCACCTGGATCCACCTTTCACGAGTGCTGAATGCACAACACCACAGAAGTTTCTGCCAGCCCTTTAAAATCACGAGTCGCCCAAGCATTTGAGGCTGACCAAGGCTCATGTGTGTGCGCACGCACCCAGATGCACGCACAGGTGCAAACGCCTGCATGCAAAACCTCTTGGAGGTACCACCTGAGCCCCCTTGCCTCCTCAATTACTGCTCCCTGGCAGCCTGTAAGCACTCTCTGGGCCACAGAGGCTGGGTGAATGTTGGTCCATTTCCACTGACCTCATCCACCCTGGCAATCCCAACCACAGAGCAAATAGAAACTCTAGGTGGGTGCCAAATTCATAATCCATGAGGGCCCTATAAAACCTTAAGCCCTTCTGCTTACTCATGCCACATAGACTGCCTGTTTCAACCCCACTGTGAAACAGGCAGAAACTCACATCACCTCTCTGTCATGTCCTTTAACACCCAGTTTTAGTTTAGCACATTCCCTGTAGCTTAACTTTTCTGGCTTGGGCAATGAGTGAAAGTCCCCGATAAGTAGCAGGTTGATGGAGGTTGCTGGTCAAGGAACAAATCACTGGGAATTCATGTCCTGAAGCTCTGATTGAGTCAGACGGGGGCTGCATGTCCCCTCCCTCCACATGCTGATACTCGTCTTGTAGTCTTTATAGCCCAGCAGAGGAGTGCTTTCAGCTGGCTGACACTCAACCCCGCACTGCTCCAATATCACATTAAAGAACCAAATTAAATCAGAATAGCTCCTTAATAAAAAAAAATCTTTCTTCCGAGTATCCACAGGGAGTTGTGTATTGTGTGTATCTGTCTTTCAGACTGTAAGCCTTCAGGGCAATGACTATCTTTATTTCTGAAACACAAACAATATTAAAACACCATTGGCACTTAATAAATCAGTGAAACTACAATCGTTACATGGGCCACCTGGTGAGCCATCAGTTACCTTAACACATTAACAGAAGCTTGCCCTTTGCATTTTGGCATGTGGCTTGTGAGGGGTGTGTGGCCTGAAGGCAGATCGAGCACCCCAGATTTTGGAGGATGCTATTTGCTCACCAAAGAAGCCCTGGACCACTGCAGGCATCATTGCAGCAGCATCCTCAGGCACTTCTGTCCTGACCTAGAGGTATGGTCCCACCAGAGGATGCAAGTTCGTCCTCCATCTTGTAAATCTTAAGCTGAGGTACAAAGAAAGGTGGGAAAGATTGATGCAAGATTACCCAGACTGCATGTTTAGAGGACACTGCATTAGGAGGAGTTATCAAATACTTGCACTGTGCTGGCACAGGGATGTGTGCCAGCCAGGGATGGTACAATCTGGCACAAAAAGCCCCATGGTCACTGCCCCATGGTCACTTCAGAGATAACTGAGCTTGGAGGGCTTATAGTGAAGAGCTGGAGCTGAGCTACACTGGTTTTAAACTGATGAACAGGGATATGGTAACAGTGTAGGAAAACAAGAATCTTGCAGGTTGAGCTGGATGTGCATTAATAGCAAGGAAACTGTTGCATGTTCAAAGGATTGCATCAGCTCTTTATACACCCAAAGGTAATTTACAGACTTAGGCCCAGAGATACTTTTGCCAAAAAAAAAAAAAGGGGGTTTTCAAAATTTTTCTTTAGAGAGCTGCTAAAAGGCTGAGTTGAATCATTGTGAGCAAATTCATGTATTAATATAAACAATTAAGCTTGATTAAAAAGAAATCAGTTTTGCCTCTGGCCTGACTGACCTCAGATTTCTAAGGGCTGCTTTTCCAGTCCTAAGGGCCTGAGCTACGTGTCCTTTTGACTTTAGCTTCTCAGCCTGTCATCCCCAGGCATATCTTTTGTTCCACAGCTCCCCTTCCCTTTCTTCCAATAGATAGAGAGTTATTTAAACAATTAAGGCTGTATGCCCCTACAGCCTTCTCCAGAAAGCAAGGGGCAAGACACAGCCAAGTCAGCTTGAACACTTAGAGACAAAGAGAGCAAATTAAATAAATTGATTGCTTAAAAAAAAAAAAATAAAAAAAAGAAGAAAATCATATCTAAGCTGAAATTTACATTTGCTCGTTTATCTCAATTGATGATTTCTGCTACCAAGCACCATATGGTGTTGTGTAAGGCTATAAATATGCTGCTCTTCCAGACCCATTTCTATTGGCATTTCCCATCAGTAAACAGGTGCTCCTGGCTTCTCCTGTGCCTCTGAGCTCAAAAAACTTGAGCGAGTACCTTTGTGCACCTACAGGAAGCAAATGCAACTTGTCAGTGGGAGCGTTCCCTTTACGACAGAGAATATCAGCTGTATATCCACAGTGTGTGCAGGACAGCAGAGGAAGTCTGCATTACAGTGAGCACCTGTGGCAGCTTCCTTCCTTCATGCTTTTCCTTGCATCTTCATGCCCATCAGCAGGGCTGATCAGCGCCCCAAGGCTCCTCCTGTGTGGATCCTTCACCGTGACCCCAGTGTCAAGCACCACAGTGTGGATGCTGAAAAAGCTTCAGCAGTGAATTTCTTTAGCTCTCTAGCATTTTGTGAGAGCTCTGTGTTCCCATGCAAGCTATCTAAAACAAAGTTACCGATTTTGTAAATACTGGCACTTGCAGATTGTTTTGCTGGATTGCTTTGGCTCTAACTAGCAAAACATTTGGGAAAGGATGTCTTAGAATTTGGCCAATCCCTTCAAGGGGTGGATGGCCAGAGGACCAATTACCTTATGCCATTTAACACACTTTTTGTGAACATATAAAAACCTCGGGAAAAACCAATTAACAGGCTTGCCACCACTGATACCTGACCCTGGACTTTGTGTGGTTTTTCTACCCGTCTGCGTAGCGACAGTGACACCACAGGATCTTCCTGGCAGGACTGAATAGGTGCTTGCTCCTGCCTTCTCTCCTGCTAGAATCAGGTGGGCTGAGGAAAAGGGGGCAGCCAATGTATTCTCACGGGGAAAGGGGTTTGCCCTGGGGGGAAGTTGAGAAATCAGTCAAGAAGCATGAATACCACCTAGAAAACCTGGAATCATCTACCTTAACAAGGTCTGTATCCCTTACCCATTTCAGTGGCAAAATTTTGGTGTTATTCTGCTGTAGAAACCTAAGCACGATGATGAAGCACCACCCCATCCTGCAGACTGCTGCAGTCTGGGGCCTTCATGCCCTCTCTGCAATTATTTAAAGGGCTGGGTTTGGTTAGTGCTCTCTGCACACTGAGAAGGACAAAAGGGAAGAACCATTCCTAGTACCAGGGTATACTTTGTGAGGCTAATCTGAATATTGCCTTACAAAGAGACCATGTGCCCATTGCCTTTGACTGGGGACAAGGACTCCGGCTGTTCATGCCAGGTGACCACATTTTCAAATCCATTGTAATGGATCAAAAATATCCAAAAGGTCAATATATTGTTCATACCACATCAGTGATGCTGGGGGGAATAACAACCTTCAGTAAATCGTATTATTTTCACAACTATACTAATAACATGAGAAACTATAGATATAATAAAAGTTTATATCTATAGTTGCTCTGCAGACACCTCCTCTGGTATGGTATAAATATAGTATATGAGACTTGGTGGTGTAATACAGTTTTTATTTCAATTTTTTAGGGATGGCCATGCACATCCATAACTCATGAAAATAAAAAGTGTATTACACTGCCAACTGTTACATATTCCCTAGTAAAGCAAAAATGGCAAGATAAATTTTATTTTTCTCTTCTCCCCACCAACAGTGTCTAGCTGATATGTTGATGACAAAATGTTAGAATAAGTACTATTTATTCAAACACTTTCTATACTTTAACCATGTCTGTCCTGTTTATTTGTCACTCCTGTCCATCTGTCAAATGCTAGGTGACTTCTTTTTTCCCTGCATGTTGCCTTTGGTTTTAATTTTATGCTGCTGTACTTGGTGTTAGTCTCCTTAGGACAGAAGGGAAGAGAAATTGCCTCTTCCCATGTCCTGCTCCTGAATTTTCTCAGACACATTCTCTTTGGGTCTTAAGAGCTCTAACATCTGTGTGGGACATGTGTGTTGGCTTGGTAGCATTGGCAGCACTTCTTCAAGAAGTACAAAAGAGTGTAAATGAGGAAGGATCCTGGCTGCATGGTGTGCGTCAGTGGAACAAGAGGTGAAAAACCCTATGATTCATAGGTAGGGATGGGGAAAGAATTAGAAACTCGAGTGCAGCAGGCTGAGTATCCTATACCTAAGAGAAATGGAACAAATGTGTCACTCCCATGCTATAAAAAGGAAAAAGTGATAAAATCCTGTTTTATACAAGTGCTCTTATATTACAGGCAGCTCTTGAGTATCCACATAGCAATGAATCTGGTGGCAGATTAACTGTGCTGGGCTTGTAGGACGGCCAGTGTGGTGCTGCACGGAGTAAGAGCAGAGCCAGGGCCACTGGGGACTGGGGTTGGGAGACCTCAACACGCAGCAGCAGGGCCGGGCAGAGTCCATCCAAGTCAAGAGCTGTCTACACACTGAGCTGCTGCTGCCAAAGCCCAGGTGATTCCTGCAAAACTTTCTCCAGTGGCTCTGCCCTTTTCCCTCTGGGAACTTCAGTTTGGGGTGAGGGTGGCTCATTCAGTTTTTGACAACCCAGCCCTGCACTGGAGGACATGTAATGTCTGTCCTCCATCCATGGGACAGTCACTGACCTCTCCCCTCGGCTTGAACATGAGCAAGGACCCTTTAATCCCTGGCAAAGTCCACTTGGTGACACTAGTGCCAACCACCATTTTGTCTCAGCATGTCTAATTGAGTAATATAATGAAATGAAACTCAGACAAAAGTTCCCAGTTCCCCATGTGTATATAATTTGAACTTTGCTGGTGAAGTAACCTGTCATTTGTAGGCTTTTTTTTAGTGTATCAGTAGGTATCATAAAATTATTATCTTCTCTTTAAAATCTCACATATTTGATTCTTTCTTGTTTGCTTTCTTGCTTTCTTTTCTTTCTTTCCTTGCCCTCTCTAACTTTATCTGCTCCTCCCCCCCCCCCCCCACCCCCATCCCATGTCTGTGTAAAGGGATATCCGAGACCATGGATCAAAGACCAAGGAATGCTGTGTCAACTGCAGCATGAAAGGAAAAGAAATTTGAGCTTCCCTTCTCTGCAAACGGCCCAGGTTCTCAGCCTGTACAGAAATCTGCCCAGAGCATCTTTTCCTCCTGTTTCTCTCCTGTACAACATGCATCCACTACCTCCTCACCTGGAATCCTCAAAGCTGGGATGGAAAAGAGTTCATACCATACAAATGTAGAAAAAAGGACTCCCTAGCTCTGTGGAGGTACTACACACACAATGATCAACAAGAAGAACCATCTGAATCCCTTCAAAACCTGTGTACAAGCTGCAGATGTGCAGACCAATGCCCAGAGAAGTATGCACAACACCAGGAAAAACCAGGATTTGACACAGCCCAGCTGATGATAAGGTTTTCATTACAGCCTCAGCATACTAATACCAGACCACTGCACAGGTGGGAGAAAGGTGCTTGAGGACCAGTAACCACGGAATTTTATCAGTGTGCCACTATTACAGCAACACCTGTGCTAAATAACTTTGAACGTTGATCTGCTGTGTAGAGTCAGTGCTCAGTAGCCCTCAAAATTTCTCATTTCTTACCTGCAGTGGAGTGCTCTTGTATTTGAGCAATGGCTGCACAGAACTTCCTAAATGTTTTTCTTTCTTCTCCTTTAGGATGCCTGTCACACAGATGCAGAGTCCCTAAATTGCCACCTTCCTGTCTCTGCATTTTTCTTTTCATTTCTCTCTTTCTTGTGCAGTGAAAGACGTTAGGGATGGAGTGATAAAACACATGATAAAACACCATCACTGGGGAGATCTATGCCCTGGAAATACAGAAACAAAGTCTGCACTCAAGCAAACTTTCAATTGATGACAGTGCGTTATGCCTCATGACAAAAAGCAAAGGAGTCCTTAAAACTGTGCTTGCCTAATTAAGGTCCTGGTTCAGCTAGAGTGCCTAATTTAAAACAGATGACTCAGTGTTGATGGTGCTGCACTTTAAGTTGGGTACCTGCCTAAGTACTTGGCTGAATGGAAGCCCAAGCAATGTATCTTTAAATGAAGTAGCAGTGGAATACAACAGCCATTCTAACCACTATATATAATTGACTAAAAAATCAAATCACTGAAAAAGGTGCTGCACTTACAGTGAAAAATAATAAATAAATGACTTACAGATTGCCAACATGACAGTCTGCAGCAGAGCAGAACTCAGCGAATGCAGCTCCCATTTGAATTCATGGGAAAGCAGGGACTTTTGAAACTGCTAAGTTAACCAAAAATATATATTGTTAAAGCCAACAAATTTATTTTTCTGTTTGAAAGTCCCCGTTTTGCTATACAGAGGAATAGGTTTGGAATTCTCTGACTCTTCAGCATCATAAAACCTAGAGTGCCTGCTTGGGGAGGTGTCAGGAAAATATTGGTTTCCATTCTAGGCTTATGTTATATTTACACTGTGGCTCACTGAAATACTAAAGCAGTAAGAGATATTATAATTAACCTCTTCAATTTTTCCCTTAAGAAGTATCTGGTTCAATGAACTGTCAATCAGATCTCCCATTTCCTATTAGAACAGGGGCTAATATGCAGGGCCGACAAGTGAGTTCAGTGAAAGAGGAGAGGCAATACAATGCCTCTATGAAAGCATCAGGTGGTAAATATTAAGAATGTTTTACGTAAAGACAAATTTTGAAATGCTCTGTGGCTGCTCTTGAGCTACATCTGTTCTCTCTTTTTGTGCCCATAGTTCTAAGGGCCCACAGAATTTTTGGTGCAATTGCATGCCCATTCCCGCTTTGTGGGAGTAGTTTATTTCACTGGAATTGATTTGCAGACATGTGCACCTGACACTCAAATGTCTGCAGCAGGCATGTAACTGTTGTTGATGTCATTTGGTGCTTTGTGCTTAGAAACAAGATGGGTGGTCACATATCATTACTAAATGCTAAAATTATCTAAATTGTACAATAATACAAAAGGTTGCAGCTTAGTGCTTGAAATATTATCCCTTTAGCTTAGAATTTCAAGTTTTATAAATGTAGGTCTATTCACAGTCCCCAGTGCTGCAACTGACTGCATTATTTATTATTTATCATTATTAATTATCGCAATGTATTATTTATGCCATGCAATAGGTATGCACAGGATTTTGCCAAGAAGCATCCTTCACTCTCACATTTATTAATTTCTAGAATATTACTATGCTGTTTGACTTGGAAGTGAATCAAACCATACCTCGATATTAAAATGAGTGATAGTGAAAAGCTTCAAAAAGTACCCCATTTTCAGTTGTGAGAATCAGGTGGCAGCCTGGGGTCCTCTTCAAGGTCACTGCTTTCCTTTCCAAACCTTGACACCAGGAAGAGGTGCCTGGCTCTTGGGCTCAGCCTTGTGCAATAACAGCCCTTCCCTGTTTCTTCTGAAGCCACAGCATAAAATCCGGTGTCTGAGCTGCAGCTAAGGGTCACAAGTGGAACCAAATTATAGTCTTAAACTGTGCCAGAGAAGGTTTAGGAGGAACTTCTTCACAAATTAGACATTGGAATGGACTGCCCAGGGAGGTGATGGAGTCACCTTCCCTGGAGGTGTTTAAGGAAATACTGGATATAGCACTTAGTGCCGTGGTCTCGTTGGTAGTGTTGGGTCATAGGATGGACTCAATGATCTCAGAGGTCTTTTCCAACCTAACTGATTACAAAAAAAAAAAACCACCAAAACCCCAAAGAATTATCTGATTGTGCTCACGCATTTATTGGTATTATGATTTGCCTTAGGTTTATTGTTTGCTAAGTTGTACCCAGTATTTCTCAACAAGAAGAGGGCCCATTACTATGTTGGTCTCTGTACACACATAGCGAGAACAATGTGTCCAGGATGGTGCACAGTGTTTGTAGATATTAGTATTGAAAAAAGCACAAACAAACAAAACAACAACAAGCACAAACAAACAAAGGAACCAAAACAAGGCAGAATTTTCAAAACTGCCTTGGTTCTGAGATATGCCTGAATTTCTCAAGCAGTTTTGGTAGTCTCTCTGAAATACCTGTATTTCAATTTATGAGTAACAAGGCTTTCTCTCAGAGTTGTGGCAATAGGTGGGGTCCCAGAAAATTTAACCACATGAGATGAATCCAGCTTGAGAGGAATGCCCTGGAGGTGCAGGGTCTCCAAAGCCTTATTATTTTGCTAATTTATCACAAATGTGCTACTTAATTATTCCTTTTTTAAGTAAGTGAAGCACAGTTGTAACTAGAGAGAGAGCTCCTGTTCCAAGGAGCTCACCACACAAAGATGTAGCAGTCTGGTGGACAAAGTGGAAGGAGCAGATTCAGTGCAGCTGCTCTTTGTACACGTGCAGAAAAGCTACAATCAGCTATATTTTTATCACTGTCAGAACTCAGCATTGAAATTAATGTGCTGAAAAAGGTGGAAAAGTTTTAAAAACTTGCTTATATGTATATTTAATGAATGGTATCCAGAGAGACAGGGGTGTTTTCCCTCCTGTCAATGTTTAGTAAAGTTCTGTTAGTGTCACCTTCTGGCTAAAGAAATTGATAAGCATGATTATGATCACTTGTGGGCCAATGGGAGACCTTTCACACTTTTGGGAACTGGTTCATCCAAGTTGTAATTCAAGACACAAAGCTAAGGGTGAATTTTGAAAAGAACCACCTCAGGATGGCAGCTCCTGCAACCCACCTGCGGCACGATGCTCCGAGCGAGAAGGCTGCACCACTCCTGTGCGTGTCAGGAGACAGGAGTGTGAGCTGCTGCCTCAGTGCTGAGCACTGAGCTCTCTGGTAGGTGCCCATACAGTCCAGCTCTGCTCCCAGTCAGGAGCAGGGCAACTCCTCCTGGAATGGCTGGAGAAGCACAAAGTAGTAAGGACAGACAGAACATTTGACGTTGACAGCTGATGCCACAGGAAGGTTGTTGCCTCCTGTGCTACAATGGCCTTATGTCTTCACCTTCTGAAAACAAAAAAAATCAGCATTGAAAGATATTACTGGGCCTCAGTTTCCATAAAAGCAGGGTGACTAAGTCCCCCTTCCTTTATACTGGTGGAAATCGCAGACTGTTCTGCTGAAATCAGCCACGTTACAAAGCTGTAAAACTGGTCAAATCAAGGGACTAGCTCAGCCACAAAGCAGTCTCTCTGCAAGCCTGACACTTCATTCTCTAGAGATGTGCTAAAGCAGCAGGGGTCCTTAAACTCCTTTATCATCTGGGATCACATCTTAATAGGACTGACTGATGAACACTTCCCTTCCTATTCTCCCATCTAAAAAGATCACCTCCTCTTCTTTTTCCTATCATGTATCCTCCCTGTGGCAAAGCAATAGCAATTACAGGAATATTAAGGAAGTAATTAATGCATTTTAGCCATCTTTTAATGAAATTCAGCAGCTGAGAAAAAGGGAGAGAGCCAATAAAGTGTAGCCTGTTATCTCTACCACATGCCACATTTTGGTGACTTGTGTATTGGAAATCAGATAAATGTTTACACCCATTTAATATATAACCTCTTGGGTTAGCCCATCCCCTGTATTGCCTGTTGCTTACACCACATAAGAGGTTCACATTTGTAAAATGAAGCAGATTTTTGACTAAGAGCTCTAAAATGAACATGAAGAAATTTCTGTTAACATGACAGTCACATGGACATATTCTGATTTCCTGGTGCCTCCTTCAAACTCTCCTCTCTTACAACTTCTTCCGTGCAGTTCCTATTGGAAGTGCCCTATGTCAATTTGCCTGTTGCCAAAAAGTGAACAAAAGTTGGTCAGGTATGTGAATGGATAACCCCTCTCTCCTTTCCTCAAGAGTGTGCCAGAGCAGGCTTCCAACATCAATAGTAACACTTTCACCTATCTCAGACACTATTATCAACGGAGGGTAGTGGAGAGGGACTTTTTTCCAGCAACTTCTTCCATTTTGTCTGTATCATCCAGGGCTGCTGATTTGTTCTCTGCTAATCTTAGTGGCTATACAGAAATATCTTTGCGGTGTTGCTGCTTCTTCCTACAGAAACTCAAACAGAGTCAATGAGATCTTGTGTTTTTGCATTTTTCAAGGGCTTCCCTTGAGGATCTAATTTCATGCTGCCCTCAAGCTGCTGTGGTCTGATAAATATGTCCCTATCAGCTGCTAGAATGCTGGATTGGGCCATGCCTTCTCTCTCAATTGCATTTTGGTGTTATGCTTTGATTAAGCCAATCCTCTACCAGTGACCCAGCAGTGGGTGACCTCCTTCCCCTTTCCCCCAGCATATTGTATAAAAATAGTCAAGTGATAATGGCTCATGTTTATTGGTTTCTCTTCAGCCATGCATATTTCCCACTGATGTCAAAGTAGTTTAGACTGCACGTTGCCAGCACTTGGTCATAGTTCTTCTGCCTAATATCATAACTTATCAGTGTTGTTGGAAATATCTTCCAGCTGTTAAACAATCCAGCTGGGATATAATTGGTCATCAGTCTAATAGCATAGCTGCAAATGTCTAGTTTCTTTCTTCTGCCATGTGTGGTAATTGAGTCTCCAAATCTGTCAACAGCCTGTTGGTAGACAGCCTTCTCTCCACTGGGCTGCTCCATGCCCTTAAACTCTGGAAGCATTGCTATTTTCTTCCCCTTCTGGGAGTTGACACATTCAGACATTGCATGATTATTTATCCCTTTCCTGCTGTTCATAGCCTGAGGTTTTTTCCTGGTGTGAGCACTGCCTGTCACAATGTTTATGCTGGACCATGAAGGCAATATTTGGTTGGTATCTGTCCTCTCTTCCAGTAGCTAGGAACATCAGGAACTCAGAACATCAGAGGAATTAACAGTGTCATTTTGTCCAGCCTTTTTCAAGAGCAGGCACTCACCCATGCAATCAACTGCTCATCCAGAAGGATCAACAGAACATCTGCTTCACTTAGGCAGAAAGAGTTTTTTCACCACCTTGCAGCAGATTATAGATATAATAGCAGAAAACCAACAACTGCATCTTGCCATGGAGTGAGGGACAGTGCAAGAGATTACAGATGTCATAAAGGTCTGTGAAACATTGGGGTGTCATTGTTCTAATGAACAATGCCAAGATAATTCTAGAGCATGGCTTGCAAATCTCTTTTGCTTCTCTTCCAGGCTATTGTGTTTAGCAGTTAATCACATTTCCTTGTGTCCTGTGGATTTCACTGGCATCGTATTCATGTACCATATGGATTCCATGTCAGTAGGAATAAACCTTCTCTTTATTAACAGGATCTTATTGCACAGTCACATCTGTAGCATCCTCAGAGTGGACATATAGATTGATATAATGGTTTATCTTCCAAAGGCTTACCTCCCACAACACGTTTTTCCAAACTATACAGGAGCTGGTAAATACATTGTTGAAGTGAGACTTCCCTGTTCACTTTAGATATTCCCAGACTCAATATCTAGATGTGAAAGACCTTCTTGTGAGAAGGGAAAAATAATATCCTAATTTTAGTTCCTAATGTAGAGTCACAACCAGGGGTGATGAGCTGTACTGTTGAAGTCATAAAATCATGGAATGGTTGGTCTGGAAGAGACCTTAAAGGTCATCTAGTTCCAACCTCCCTCCCATGGGAAAGGATGCCACTCGCTAGACCAGGCTGCCCAGGGTCCCCTCTATGCAGGCCTTGAACACTTCCAGGAACAGGGCAACCACAACTTCTCTTGACACCCTATTCCAGTGCCTCACCCCCCTCTGAGTAAATAATTTCCTCCAAACATCTAATCTAAATCTCAGGAGAAAATGCCTACTTCCTTCCTTTATCTCCAAGGGGTGCCTATATAGAGAGAGGTGAGCGTCTACAACATAAATGCTGACAGTCAGGTGGGATGAATCACACTTTTGCTGGAATGTCTGAGGGTATGAAGACTCCCTCCAACCTTCTCTGCCAAAACAGAGTTACTCTTTCCAGCCTCTTATCTTTAAGTTCCCACAGTGTCCCACTGATGTCTGCTCACATTGCAGCCTCTGTACCGAAACAGGCTAAAAAACAGAAGGAAGAAGACTGAATTTTCTTTGATTTGGCAAAACTCCTGTGTGATGCTAACAAGACAAAAAGTTGTGTGAACATGTCTTTCTCTTTTTCATTGCTAGCTGTGTATAGTAAAGAAAATGTGTAAGTTTCAGCGTACAAAAAGGATGGTTTTTACAAGGAAATTTGAACACAATTCAGCAGCTGGGACTTGCTGCAAAGATACCTGCAGTCAAATTAGGCAAGGCAAACACAAGTGAGAGAAAAAAGGAACATGTGATTTAGAGATGGTATTTGCCTCCACAACTCAGCAAATTTTAAGAAGTTAGTGCATTTTCTTCCTCTTTCTCAATAGTTCTAAATAAAAATGGTGCAGAGGACAAGATAACAAACGGGAGTGCTTGAAGAGGCAGTGTTTTAAGTGCCACTGTTGGCATTAGTGCCTCAGATTACGTAAGAGTGACACAGCTGCCCTGTGCACCAGCGTCCTTGCTGGGGGAGATAGGTTTCCCTTGGCCTGCTGTCCTGCTCCAGGCTCCCTCTGGGTGTGGGACTGTGCAGTTCCCAGTGCCTTTACCCTGGGAGGTTTGGTCTTCCCTCCAAGGGGAAGGTTCATCCTTTGGAATGTGACCTTTATGGCTATCCAGCATTCTGAAAGTGTTAAACAGAAATTTCTAGGTGATTGCTCTTCTCTTTATATTACTTTTCTGCAGTTTGCCTGCCCAGCCCTATCTGAAACGTCTCCCCAGGATTAGCACTGCTGCGTGAGCATTTTTAATAGAGGCCTCCTAATACAGAGATCACATCCAGCTGCTACAGGCAAGAACAAATTTTCACCTGTCCTCCAGTGTGAGAGCAAATTGCTTTATCTGCATGGGAGCTCAGAAAGGAGCTCTAGAAAGAAAAAACACACCCCCATTCTCCTCTTCATGGAGTTGAATCAAGCTTTTTAATGAGTCTGTGCTTATTTTTTCAGCCTTAAATGTGTGTATAGTTGCAATCTGTGCATGGTTTAATCTTCTTAGCTTGATGTCCAAATACAAGCTAAGGCAACAGGGAAGTTACAAGGTTTCTCCGAAGGGTGTCCATGAAGACAGACCTTTTCAGTGAACAGCTCCCAAAAACCAGAACGAGTATTTTTAGGCAATTGGAAGGCTGTTAATCAGAGGCTTTTACCACATTATAGACAATTAGCAGAGCAAAAATTGGAATGAAATGTTATATTTTGTCATTATTTAAACTTATCCTTTATGTCTTCTTATATAGAAGATCATCAGAGACCTAAAACTCTATATGCAAGGCCATGCCTGTAAACATCAATAACTCTTTTGAAAACACATTTATGGTAGCAACAAAACCTGAAGTATCTGTGCTAACAAGTACTTTAATACCCAGCACATGCAGCTGTCATTGCAGCCATATCAATCCCTCCCTCCTAAAACTTCAAGCAACTCTCAAGGACTGAAGAAGAGAATACAAAAGGCATCGGGAACACTGTCCAAGGACAGACACAGCAATCCTGTGCTGCTCCCCTCCCTCTTCTTGTGCTCGCTGTCCCTGCTGCGTGGGCTGGGGCTGCAGCCTGCACGCTGGCACCAGAGAGAATATTGAGGCAGCACTCGTATTTTATCATCACAAGTTGCTGACTACAAGGACTGCCTGCTTTAAATGTGTAACAATGCTGGTCTCGCTGTAAATCACACTTTCTTGGTGAGCTACAAGGAAGACAAAATCCTCACGTCTCTTTATGTACATGGTTTTCCTGAGATATTTATAGCAACAAGATGTGGACTGAGTTATAAACTAAGAGACTCAGTTCATGAAAGGGACATTGACTGTGAGGTCAATATAATTTCCTTATTTCTTATTTATTTTGCAGTTTCAAGAATCAGACATAATGCTACCTTACCATGCTTGGGATGCAGTCAGAGCAGTTGGGGCTGCTGTGCTCATCCCACTCTACCTGAAGAACAACAGGTCCTCTGGGCAGCTGGTCAATGATTCAGAATATAAGAGCAGTAGGTTGATGTAAAAACTGATAATTCTTTAGCAAAAGATCCCAGGGAAGATGTATCTTCTTAGAAGCAAAGCCAAATATCCAGCATGACCAATTCTTTCACCCACAAACAACTTGAGATCAGAGATGTGCCTTAGAAAATCCAGCTCTGGGGAACAAAAGAGCAGCAGGGGCTCTTCATAATCGGCTGCCTCCCACAGAAAGAGATAAAATACTGAGATAAGAGGAGAGTCTGTGAACAGCACAGAGGCAGGAGCTGCCTGATAGACGGCTGTGAAGCCAGGCAGAGGGGTGGGAAGGAGAGGCCAGTGGAGTGGAGTGGAGTGACTGATCACCTCTGAGAAAGCATCCAGCAGAGACCCAGCTGCTAAACCTCTGGAGCTCCAGCAAGGGCATGAAGAAGCCACCCCAGTGCCACAGGAGCTTGAGAAGGGGATAAAAATAGGGAGTCCCATCCTCTTCTCCTGGCATAGGCAATTCAGGCAGAGGCTAAGTGAGCAGGGATTGCCTTGTGCAGCAGCTGACTTTGAGAAGTCTGTGGGCAGTCAATGCAGTAAGGTCCTTTGCATGCCACACCTGCAAGGAAAGGAGCAGAAGCTTATTCTGCCCCAGAAGTGTATTCAGCTCTTCATGCTACTCCCAAAGGATGAACTGCCAAAGACTCTTTCTTCCCATCCTCTCAGGGACCCAGGTCTTCCATTCAGTGGGGCTCTGGGTCTAGACCCCACCTCACTTTGAGTCATCTCTGACAGGCTGCTGTGCTGTGCAAGTGCTGTGCTTCTCATTCAGTCCTCGTATCCAGCTGTTACAGAACAGTGGAAAACTCTTAGTCACTGAGTTAGCTGCTAACAGTTTAGGCTGATGAGTAATGCATGAAAGTCTGTGAGACAAGTACACAGTGTAATAGTTCATTAGGTATATGTGCAAAAAAGCTTCATAGGAGGTCCAGATACAAATACTGAATATTCCCCTTACCTATTTCCCCAACTTGCTGTTGCTTAACTCAGTGGAAGTTTGCCTTAAGGAGAAGCCTGAAGGAAAGGGTAGAAGCTTTATCTATCAATCAGAAAGCTGCCCCAAAATTAAGAGGTGGTATGTTAGATAAGAAAAGAAGAAATTAATGACATTCATTTATTATGAATAATAAATGTTGGTAGTATGCAGCACTGCAGATTCGACATGAAACTCATCAGTTTAACTGAGTAAAAGTTTATGATGTGTTCTTGTTCAGACCTAGAGATGATTTGAATCAAAACTTTAAAGGGGAATTCCAAACTTTTTCAAATATCAGCCCTGAACTCTGATTCAGATAGTATTCTGATCAAAACTCCTCGTAAATAGAAACTGTCATGTCACTCCAGCCCCAAATGCTTCTTTGAATTCCTCTGGACAGTTTCCTATTACTTTATCTCATGCTCATCCTTTTGTCAAACCAAACTCTGCTGTGCATCTGTTAGCAATAAGATAGAAATGTCAGGGATTGGATCCCAGTGTCTTGGCTTCCAAGCAGTTTCAGAAAGGACCCTTCATGTCCCATGATTCTCATTCTGAAGTTTTATCTGCTCGGCTGATCTCTTTCCTAAGAAAGAGCCTCACGTAAGAACAGCAAACTCCTTTTCTTTAGCAGTCTAGCTGCTTTCCTAGACACACTCATCTCCTCTGCAGATACCTCATGACAACAACTATACAGAGTTGGCCAAAATGATAAGCAGATGCTGCTCAGCCCTGATGTCTGGATCTGCGTCACTCTTGCAAGGGTGGAGAGGAAGGTTTCCTTCGTTATCTGATGGCCCCTGCTTTCTTCTGACAGACTAAGTGTAAGGCAGTGCATCATTCTTTTCCCGTGAGGAAGTGCTCCCGTCCTCTAAAGACAGAAGATGACTCTTGCTCCTTTGGTGGACAGTGTTTTGCACTAACCTGAGAGGCCAAGAAGGCCAGGTCCACAAGTCTTTCCTTCTCACATAATTCCTGACCAATGGTTAGAAAGAGCTTTTAATACAAAGGATGCTAGATATAGATAAACATCTCTCAGACTCCCTGTGGTAAAGATTGTGTCTAGTATTTCTCAGTTTTGATGGGCAACTTTCTGCTGACCCATAATAGTTCATTGGTGAGGGCTCTGGTTCCTCTGTATGTCGTACATAAACTAGAAATGCATTAGGACTTTCCTCAGTAATACAGGAAGTATATTTACAATTGCTGTTCAGGGCTACACTCTGATGTACTGCTTATAGCAGACACTGCCCCAGGGGCAGCACTGATGCGTGGGGTGCCTTTCAGGAGCTTGTGTTCATCACTGGAAGCACAGTTTGCCCATGCTACACTCAGCATCCCTCTTTTTGGACACACTCTTGCAAAACGTGTTTTTCTGTGAGAGACCTGACCCTGAGAGTTTTTCATTGTCAGTATTTAATTTCCAGTTTCCTTTGCTGAAGGGCCAGTCTCATCTCTGCAATGCTGTGTGCCATCTGAGTGGAGATGGGCCCCTCTCACACGCTGGTCCCTCCTGACACAGCTATTCTCCTGGAGTGACACCACTCCAGAGTATGAGGAAAAAAAAGTCAGCACAGCACTTTTAAGCTGTCATGAAATAAGAAAGGATCCTTTCATTTTATGTTTTGTTTTATAGCAGAAAAAAATCTGTCACTTTGCAGGACGCTTGCAGCAAACAGCTTTAAAAACTGAATAAGTGGTTCAGCTTTACTTATTTTTTAATCACCTAGCAGCTGTTTGCTCCACAATTCACAAGTATATTTATGTTCTCCTTTAGTTGAGGCTGTCTGTTACCTTCCTTTCTGGCCCTGAATTCCCAGCTGAGTGAAAGGGCATGTCCCTCTGCAAATAGGACCCATGCATGGAAATCAGGTGGGTTACAAATGCAGCACACCTGCCCCCTGCTCAGCACTCAGGATAAGTACCCCAGAACCAGCAACAGACTGCTGGTTCAACAGCTAACCCCTTCCCATGGGAAAATGGGCATGGTCAGGAAGGAATGTGAAGGAGCCTTTTTGACCTGAGAGTGATGGTCATCCTCAAGTGCCTCAGTTTAGTTCAAGGGTAAGTTGCTGTTCCACTACTAGGCAGAAAGAGGGGGTTTAAGGATTTGGGTTTTGCAGGAATGGCAAGAAGCAGTGAATCTCTGCAGAGCCAGAAGGAGGTCTCATGTTGTGCCAAGGCTGGCTCTCCTGCAGAAGCCTGAGGTTCTTGGGGCACACACTTTAATCTGTTAAAGGGCCTCTTAAAACAGACCTCATAAGTGCATTCCAGTAATAAGTAATGTGATACTGTCATGTGGGAGAGCGACCTGATGATAGCTAATGGTGTTTCTGCCTCTCTACCATGTTCCGAGGAATGACTTGGCCTTAAAAATACACCAGAATCCCCAATGGGAAGGAAATCCCCAGAGCTGATAATTTTGGAGAATGAAAAGATTCCAAATGGGTGCTAATATTTCACAAGGGAGGCTTTCAAATGAATGAAATGCATCTTGGATATTAATAGTGAAGTCTATGATCATTACTATCAAGATTTTTCTGCCAATATTTTAAATGGAGAATGAAAGCATGTGCAGATTATAGGGAATTTTCCCTTTTTTTATTGAAAAAACACATTGCACATGCAAATTAAAACTGCACTCACCACTGCAAGATTATAACATTTTTGGCACATGTACTCAGTGTGCATAAATGTTGGCTGTATTTAAGTTCTCCTAGACATATATAATTAATGAAATACATTTGTGTATAGCCTCATTTTGTGAGCAGCCTAAATTTAGACTGCCTATCCGTTTGCAATGTAAATCTTCATTTTGGTTGGTATATTAAATGTTAATGCTTGTGCTAATTTTTGTCTCTAACCTTAAGGCAGGTCACACATTGCTTTATTAAAATAAAAGAAAGAAGATTAATTTAGTCGCTGGAGTCAACAATTAAAAGTACATGGGAGTTTGGGCAAAAAAAAGTAAGGAAATGATAACTTAATGGCAAAAGGCATGTCCTCCAACAGCTAGGCACCATGGTGTGATCCTTATTTACTTTTATAGCGCACCCCATTGTGCCTATGTGTTGGAAGACATATGTCATGTTTCATCCTCAAGGGCCTAAGTGTGAATTTCCTGTTATTTTTTTCACAACTTTAAAAGTTGTTTCAATGAAGTTTTTGTTGGAAGAACTTTAGTAAAATGTGTTTTATATACTGTCTGTGGCTGGCCGGGAAAAATTGCAGCCCCAGAGGAAAATAACAAAGAAAGGCTACAGCCTGAAGGAAAGGAAGGAGAGGGCTGGGAGTGGAACGGAGCTTTGGCTGGGCTGGGAGCGAGGACGGCGGTCCTTGTCCCTGGCTAGCTCCACTCACAGGATCACCAGCTAGCAAAGACCTGTAGCCCCAACTAGCTCCACAGAGCTGTGCATCCTTTTCCCTCTCCAAAAAGGAGAGATGCTCTGAAGATCCATGGTCGTGTTCACACAAGGCAGGTTTTGTTGGCATTTTTGCTGTCAGCTCTCCAGAGCAGATGTGCACACAGTTGCTGTGAGCACACGGGCTTCCCTGGAGAAGGCAGCACCCACCTCTCACAGGTGGACTCCTCTGATTCCCATGGAGCAGAAGCCCACCTGGAAATGTCTAGGTTTTTTTCAAGTACGAAACAGGGAGACTCTCTGTAAAATGCCATCATTTTTTTGCCACACCAAGAGCTAATTAGCACCCTGATTTAGTGCAAGAGCAAACGTGAAAAACCATTTTAAGCTACCAGACACTCTTTTTTTAATAGGGTTTTCACTGGAAATTTCTTAATCTTAAGTAAATACTTTCAACGCTGTTTCTGAGGTCTTTGAAATCCCCATCTGGTGCCTTAAAACAGAATCTCTGATATACAATTTTTCCTCCAGTTATGCCAAATATAGCAAGAAAATTCATGGAAGCAGAACATATTCAACTTTATGTCCTCTGATTTGCAAAAATTACCTAGCTAACTTCAGTGAGCAAAACTTCACCAACAAAGCTTTTCAGCACCAAAATTCTGTACAAATGCCTTTTAAATGTTTGAAATTTTCTAGAATTACGCTGTCACTTTTGCAAATATTCTGTGAAATTTTAGCAGCAATTACTACTGAGGAAAATGTTTCAAAGAAAGGAATTCTAAAAAAAGGAGCAGAGGGGGCGAAAAAAAAAAAAGAAATAATCTTGCAACACTAGCTTGGGAGTCAAAACTCCCTTGAAGTGGAAATGAAGCCCGATCCTGCGTGTGAGAAGCTGCACGGATGCGGGTCTCCCTGTGGGGTCTGACCTGTGTGACCCCACAAAGCCCATTGGCTTCACTGCTTCCTGAGCCCCTGTCCATTCATTTTGTAGGGAACCATCCACATGTGGATGCTTGGGTTGCTGGTCCAAAGTCTCTCTGTCCATGTTTTAATTTTTGAATCTTTTTTTTTTTTCACAGAGTGAATCTTTCATTTGAGTTTCCGGGCATTAGTATATTAATAGGAATGAATGAATAAGAACATACTCTACATTGAAAGTAAAAATGGGATAACCAACAAATTTGGTGTGAAACCTGTGCGTCTTCCATCTTACAACACAGAAAGCACTGGTCCATTTTAGGGTTTATCCTTCCAAGAGAGACCATGCCCCAGGAGCACACACTAGTTCCTGGGTAAATTACACAAACAAAACATTCATTCTTAACAGAAATACAAGTAAAGAATACCTGCATCCACATCAAACCTATTCATCCCACAGCTAATTGAAAGCTTTCTAAACAAACACTCCATTCTGATGGCTCCAAAATAACTGGCACTTACAGCTTTGACTTAGTGGTATGAACTATAAACAGTAGCAGAAGACACTGCAAAAATAAAAAGAATTATATACAAAAAACACAGAAGAAAGAGTCCAGAGTCTTGCTTCTGAAATACCAGCTCAAATCTGTATTGAGCCAGTGGTAAATTACCCACCTGTATTCACTTACTTAACATTAAAAAACACTTACACATCATTACACTTTTGTACCATATTAGTGAAAATGAATGCTTGAGCAATATGAGGTAAACATTGCTAATGTGGGAGAAGGCTGCTTATATCTTCTAATGATAGGATTAACTATGGCAGTGATAGATACACCATGCCCCTTTGAACCCTAGCTCACCACTGAAAAAGCCACGTGGCAGCACAAAGAGACTTGCTCAGCCAAAACGAGCTTTTCTCCTGCTTTTTGAGATCACTGCAACAAAGCGGGTTCACTGACTTAAAATAGCCTGTCACTACCCCGAGTGGCATCCTGGGGATCCAGGGGCTTCTGTGCACTTGATTGACTTTAATATTGTATTCTGTCACCTATAAATATTTTTCTCTTTAATGCAATTTGAAAGTAAAATAAGGAAGTGGCTCATTTCACAAGTATTTTGTTGGTGCGTTTCTTGCAGCAGTTCTTTGGCACTTGGTTAAGTGTTCCAGCACTCCCATCCCTAAGTTTGTAAAGGTCAGTGCCTGACTTAGAGCAGGGGCCTGATCCAAAGCCCACTGCTGTCAGCAGAAAGTCACCCCCTAAAAGTGGGAGGTGTTTATTGGCCCCACCTGCCCATAAAACACAGAGTGGTGGAGAGAGCAGCCATGAAAAGGATGGCATCTTGGACACAGCACCTCTGGGAGTTCCTGTACTGACCTGAACTTCTACAGAATATTGCACAAACCTTTCTGATGATGCAGGCCATGCCATCCTTACCAGCCATGTGTGCTTGCTCTCCACTCAGACTGCTTTTTTGGGTGGACATTTAGCATGTTGTGTGGTGCTTGGGAGGGCTGATGTTTCTGTCCTGAGGGCAGGATTGCTTTCAATTTATTCCCACCCAAGGCGTGCAAATAAAATGGCACCAGGACCATTTTGTATTCCGCTGAACCACACATTCTCAGTGCTGGCTTTCCCCAGGTGAGAGTTGCAGGATGGCTCTTTTCGTGTGCCTACCACCTCATCCTCTAAAAAGGGGCAGGATGGCAGCAGAATCTGAGCAGAATTTAATTAAGTCAATTCACCCACTTCTTGACATTAAATCCCAGTAAATTTCTCTCCTGCACACTGTTCACAAAGCTCCTCTGCCTCCACATCCTTGTAGGGATTCCCACCCCTGCCCTGCAGGCCTCTGGAGAGGTCCAAGGGGCCAGAAGGGTTACAAAAGCCAACTGCAGCCTGGTGCTGCTTCCTGCTTTGGAGGCAGCACATCTCTGCGGGGCACCACGGGGCACCTCGCTGCAAGGACTCTGGAAGGTTCAGGCTAATCTTCAAGGGGAAAAAAAAAAAAAGCCTATCTGAAAAATGGAGAAGAGATAATAACACTTGTGGCTGTACAAGCGAAGATAACGGCAAAAATAATCAAATCTCATGCTCCTGGGAGGAAACTAATTGCACACAGGGGTCAGGAAGACATTTTCATCCACTGTTGAGCTTTGCACAGTTGGCTGCTGCGTTGTTATTATGAAAGAGGGAAGTGGAAGGAGGAAAGGGGAGTTTGCTTGTGTTGCTTGTTGCTTTTTTTCGCTGAAGAGATGGAGGGAAAGGCAAGAGTGGCTCTAGTTTTCCCTTAAGCATCAAGAGCTGTGTGGCATCAGAGGCGTAATCCTGGGCTGGATGGATGCAGTATGGCAGCACTGATGTGTCCGATGGATTGGGGAAGTGGGATGCGTCTCTCCGCGTGCACACGTCTGCTATCCCTCACTTGTGAATGTTACTCCAGATGGTAATCAAGAAGGTGGTTTTATAACCCACATTAAGAGGACTGTCTGCTGACAAGTTATGTGTTTTCTTCCCTTGAGTACATGCTGTTAAGATGGATAAGTGCAAATGGTTGAAATTTGGTTGTTAACTCTGAATAATAATAATACTTTGCATTTCTATTGCATCTTCCATCCTAGGATCTCAAAGCACTTTGAAAACACTAATTAACTAAATCTTACCACACTGCTGTGAAGCAGGTAATTATTATTACCATTTTTTACAGAAAAAGAAGCTTTGTCATAGTGAAAGAGAATTTCCCTGGGTCACCAAAGAACCAAAAATAATCAAAAAATGATGATGACTTCTCAAAGTAAATTAGAAACTTTGCATTAATTTCCTAGAAATTAATTTAGTTTTGGGTTTTTTTTACCACTGAATAATTAAGCCAATCTTCATGCATTTTTAACTTTTGAAAACTTCTTTTTTTGGACTAAAACACTAAAAAGAAACTCAAACCTTGCACTTTTCATTCTTGCTGAGCAACCAGAAAAATATCAGTCAAGAATGAAAATGAGCTATGGAAAACTGAGTTACTTTGAGAAATAGTTTGATGATTGCAATTAATTAATAATAAGAATATGGTGAAAACCCATGTCAGCTTCAGTGTCAATTCCCATTCCTTTTGGCCTCATCAAAGAATTCATTACTCTTTTTCCTACCCCCTGGAAAAAAAAAGAAAGCAATGTGTTTGTGAGGGCTACAAGACTTCTTTTTATCTCACTTTTCTGGTTTTTTTCTTCCTGTCATCCATTTGAAAACACCCTCCAAATGTGCTGCTGAAGGCTGACACTTCATAGACAATAGGCTCATAAGCTTGCATAAATGAGAAAGAGCAAAACCAAGTTTCAGTGTTGATTTTTTTCCCGTTGAATAATAACAGTTATTTGATTTTCAGACCCAGAATCCATTCTTAAATTAGAGAAGGATGTTGCAGTCCCGTCAAAGAATGGAAGACAAATTTTGCTAATCCTTTTGAGAGGTGAGACAGTGGTAATGGGGGGTAAGGAATGACGTCTGGGTGGGCAATATTGCCTGTTCATTTCCTCGGCTTAGCTACTGATTGTCACTCTTGTGCCTTAGAGATGCCCATAAGCTTCCAGGGAGACTGCATGAAGGTAGAGCAGCTTAATTATGTAGGCTGCTATTTACTAGGTTTCAGCTGAATCCATCAAACTAACTTTGCTTTAACCTGAGCCAGATTTGATTGTGAAGCCAATTTATTGACTAGTTTCTCCTTTGGCAGTGCATCCTTTGATTTAGACATAGATACTTACCCCCTTGAAAAGTAGCAATGTTATGACACAATTTATATTTTAAAAAGCAGCATTACACAGAACATAATTTTAAAAAACAAACAAACAAACAAACACAACAAAAAGCCCTTTGAATCTAGAATAATGGCTACCTGTAAGGCAGTAGCTCACTTGAGAGATTTTGCTCAAGTAACTTATAACTATCAGCAGAACCCCCTAGGGAATTACCGCTGTTTTTGCAGAAGCTGTTTGCAGTGGAATAAACAGACAAGTGCTCTATATATCATTTTAAGTAAGACAAATAAAGTTCTGCTTCCTCCTTACAACGATGTCATTGTCACTTATATAAGAATAATTCTGTGTGACTTTTTATGAATCTTTCCCCTGTGCAGAAGTACAATGGCCTAATTTCCTACACCGTGTATTATAAATAAACGTCCTTCTCCAGCAATGTATAGCCAAGCTGAAATGATCCCACCACGTACACAGCAGCCTGGAAATGCTAAGGTGTGCTTGAGCACCAGCAATGGGTGGAAGGAAACCCTGCCACCCCAGAAGAGGGTATGTCCACACCTCCTCCTTCCCATGGAGGGTTTCCCATGGCCCAGGAACAGATGATGGGAAGGCCTGGGGAAGCCGCTTCTGCTGTCATAGGTTCCCCTTGCAACTCATGGCATAGCTGGGACATGGTTTTATTTATTCTGGGTTTCAAAGAGGCAACATCAAATGCATGGTACTGGTGACTGTGGGAGAGAAAAGAGGACAGCCCCCTCTTTCCCACATGACTGCCCACTACTATTGCTAAGAAACCTCAGATGGTAAAAACACGTTAAAAAATTAATAAAAAAAGCTAGAAAGTGTTATTCAAAATGTAATTTTAACACACTGTGAAGGGCTTTTAAGGGGGAAATATGTGTGGGGAGGGCTCTTATCTCTCTAAGGCTCTAGCTAATGTAGCTGGCTGCCCAGGGGAGTGCCAGAGGGAGAGAAAAATGGGAGAAATGGTATTAAAAGGGTGGGAACATTATTTTATAACTTAAAAAAAAAATATATTTGTTTTCCCTAGAGTCTTTCAGGTTGGTTTGCTCTTCTGGCTGCGTTTGATCTGCCAATAGCAAAGCCCATCTCTGCAGTGATTGTGGAATTCTGTCTGATATTCCCTGCGTGCCGTGAGCATGGGGATTTCATTTCATACATCATTTCCAGCGAATACCCTCAGTAGGAAGCACAGGAGACGTTTCTGTCACACACACGCGCGTACGCTCGCGTCTGTGTGCGCACACGTAACGTGTGTATGTGTCCACACGGATCAAATCACACTTGGCAGAGAGATACCTTCTAGCTCTGGTTAAATTCACGTGATAAATTGTATTATCCTGTGTCTTTCAGTGCCTCACCTGCACTATACTGCTTATTAATCTCTCTGCCTGGATCTTTTGTAGTGTTCTGAACCTCTGAGAGTGATTTCAAAAGGTTTTAAAACAACTGGAAAAAAAGCAACCAGCAGAGTACCAGGGGAAACTACCTTTTTCTTCATCACCTCCCCCAGAAAAAAATACACCAAACTCATGTCCTGGGACAGAAAGCATGCACAGAATGACCCATTTGGAGTCCAAGTTTACAAGTTAACAGGGCTAGCAGAAAGAAATGGAATATTTCTAATGGGGTACAGTCAAACTTTTACCTCTGAGGCATCAGATATTAATATGATCCTGGTTTGTACTTTCTAGAGGTTTCTACAAAAGCAGTTTTGTTTCTTCAGTTTTTGAGTTCTGTTTAAGTAGGCTTGTGGGGAAAAGAAGGGAAACATCTTTACTAAGGGAATAGATGTCAATATACAAAACCACAAAATGTACAAAACCCCTTCAGATTTTGTGTGTAGGGAACCAAAAAGTGATTAGCGATTATCACTTAGCGATTAGCGATTAGTGATTTAGATTATTTACATGTACTTTCACTACTTGGAACAAATCCAGCTATTCTCAACTCACAGTGAATACTCCCTCAGACCTAGTCTATCATGACTTTCCTATGCTATTTTAAGGTACTTTGAAATTCCTACATGAGAAAACTCAATACAGGTGCCACATGCAAGTCTTCATTTCACTGGAATTTTTTTGTCCATTCCTCCTGGTCTTTCATTGCTTAAATGCATTACAGAGTGAATGAATAGTCTTTACACACTAAGATATATAATTTATAGTCCATTTGCAACCAAGGACAAAAGACTGGAAGAAAACTCCTGAGCCATCCAAATCCTCAGAAATGCATGAGCTGCCTCACCTGACCATTATGGAGGCTGTAGGAGCTACTGGTGTGATAGTGTTGCCCCTCTTCTGTGAGCAACTCCTAGAGTTTCCTCATGCTATGGGTGCTTGAGGGTCACAGCACATGTGCCACCCCTCTCCACAACTTCCAGAGGTGACTTCTTGGTTTAGGAGAGATGGCAGGGCTCAAACTGGCACCTCCACCTTGTCATTCCCTCTCATGCGAAGTTTTATCTACTCTCGCTCATATCTTAAGGAGATAGCCTCTCTGTGGGCAGCCTATTTCAATACCCAGCTTGTCTGTTTTAAGGGAAAAAACCATGATATCTAACCTAAACTTTTTCTTCCTTTGTTTGAGGCTGCTGCTTCTTGTTCTACCTTCTTGTACTAATGTGAAGAATTCCCTTACTTCATTAAAGGAACTTCTACATATTGGTAATGTCCCCAGTGAGTGATCTCTGTATAAATTCAGTTCCTCTGATGTTTTCCCCTATGTTTTATACTCTGATCTTGGTATCACTTTGGTGGTTAATCTCTATATGTTCTCCAGTTCAGTGTCTAAGTGACAGGAGAGCCATAAAGTCTTCTGGGTGGCACTGTCCTGAATTTACATAGCTGTCGTATCACTCTTCTACTTTCACATGGGACTTCTTTTTAATTACATACAAGAATTCCACTGCTGTAATTTACTTGGGTTACAACACACATGTACATGTTCCACAGAATAGCAGGAATAATAGTCTCAGGCTCTGTCCCTTACTGGTTGCTAGATGGCTCTTCTTCAGCTATATCTCTCTCTTTTACCGATACTCCCAGAGTATTGTATTTGCAGAGACCCCTGTTCAAAGTGCTTTTGGACATAACCTTGCTGTATTTTCTGAGTTATCTATTTTTTGGTCAATGGCCTGGTACATGCAGCATTTCTGAAATGGTGTGAAATACAAACCTGCAAAACAAGAGCATGGTTATAAGACAAGTGACCCTGATTGAAAGGGTGGCTGTGAAAACTGATTACACAGCAAATTGCCCATCTGCACAGACTTGGAATAAGAACATTTCAAAGCTCATTTGTGGGCTGATGTTGCCATTTAATGCAGTTTCCAACAAATCATTCATAAAATTAATGGCCACAACTGATGCTTGTTTCTCTCAAGCTCTTCTGTGAAAAATAGTTCTTCCACTGATTCAGGGAGATATGTAAAGGAATGGGCATTATGTGAAGAAAATTGAATGAAGTAATCTCCTACCTGCAGATGCTTGAGCTGCTGGTAACATTCCGGGCTACTGCATAATTTTGTTCTTCACAATCCATCCATCAGTTTTTCTGTTATTAATGCTGCTTTGTTCTGTAGCTTTCAGAAATGCATGGAAAGGAACCCGTCCCTTGTCTCCATGCTGAATGTCCCTGACACCTGCTTGTTTACACTGTGAATGGTGGTTTGAGGGGGGATAGCCTTCCCTCTTTTTAAACTTCTCTGCTGCCCATCATATACCCAGAATAACTTTCTACATCTTCTCAAAAAATAGGACTTCACAGCTCATGTCCCAAGCGTAGAAGTGTCACTTAGAATTTCCTATACCCTAAATGCCTTATTTTCCAAAACTTGTTTTGGGGGGACTCTGAATTTGAAATTAACCTCTGCAATTTGTAGTAGAATTGTACAGAATTGCCAAAGGTTGCACAACCAGTTGTTATTTAATCTGAATAATACAAGAAATGTTCAGTTCTAATGAAACAAATAACATCTATGGTTTGTTTCCTGATCCCTCTGTGTTATCTTTCCAACCTGGGCTAGATGCTATTTAAGACCAATTTCTTCCCATTTGTTTTGAATAGGCAACCTTTTAAGCCATAAAAATCTATCTTACTCAGCAGATATTTTATTTTTCCCTGAGATAGTTTTGGAGTTTGAAAACTTGTCTTGCTGGCATTTTTTTGGGTTTTTTTGCCCAAGGGTCCTGTGTCTTTGAAGATCCTCACCAAGAGTTTCAGGCTGTAATTTCATAGTGTAAAATGTTGGACATCAATATTAGCTTAACCCACATCCTTTATTCCAACCACCATTTCCTACTCCTCCTCCAAGTGGTGCTGTTTTTCATATATCCTGGCAGAATTGTTGTGGGACAGAGCTATGAACTGTACCAGAGAAATTACCCAGCTTTTAAATTCTACAGCTGAATCCTCCTTCCCCTCATAAAAAATAGTATTAAAACAGAGCCCCAGCTTCAATACCTTTTAAAATAAAATATTAACAATTAATCAATATTTGCTGCTTGAAGATTTTCCAGTCAAAAGACAGATCTTCACCAGGAAGGAGCAAGAAAACTGCTGTTTGTCAAGGACTGGAGGAAACTCTCCTTTGTGTGCCAATAGTTTGCTGGTCACAACCTGCTCAGAGAAGGACAGACAGTCCTCATCCTGTCTCTTTAGCATGGTAAGGTGAGGCTTTATGTACTGTGTAGGGTGGCTGCAGTACACAATCATTCACACAGTATATAAACCAAACTGAATTTCAGAAGAATTTATAGAAAGGGATATATGTGTTAATATGGAGAAATGGTTTTGGAGAAAGCGACTTTCTTGTTACAGGGATTTCAGTTCTGATTTGGAATGTGGCTTGATTAAAGTCTCCCTGCCTGATTATGATCCCAGACTAATTTTACACTGGCATGGTTCCATGAACTTCCATGCAATAGATAGGAGTGTAACCCAAGGGAGAGTCAGATCCTGAGCACTCTGAATCACTGGATCATTGCACAGCTACCTGTAAGCATCATGTTGTGTATCATCCTTGTTACACCAGCAGCAATTTCCTGCAGAAAATGGGAAACATCCTCATTCTAGACTAATGTGTTCAGCTGCACTATAAACTCCTAAGAGTTTTTAACACATGCAATGAATCTGTCTGGTTTTAACTTATCTTTTCACTCCAATATCTCTTCCCTCGGTAAAAGGGACTTCAGACAGCCCTGAAAGATGAACTGTCTTCCTGAGCCAGCAGAGCCTGACACAGTGGTCCTGAGGATGTGGGCTCCCTCAAGCCATCTCAAGTTCAATACTGAAGCCTCATAAGTTTCCTGCCAGCATCTTAATCTGTTGTGCTGGCATCCACATGAAAAGGAAGCACCCAAACACCGTCAGGGAACTTTCATACACAGTCCCAGGCCAGGCCCCTTTGGCATCAGGAGTGGATGCACACAGCAAACCTGCAGATCTGATGGGAACTGCTCAGCCTGGTTTTGCAGTGGTTTCACCTATGGCATGAGCAAGTGAAGGGAGGGCACAGAGTCCAGTGCAGCACGTAACAAAAGGAACCAAAACCTCAGAGGTACATGTCAAAGTAACCCCCCAAAATCAGGCCCAATTGGAATATAAATTTTGGCAAAGCCTTGTGATGTCTAGTTAGCATGGCAAAATACTGAGATTATTCCACATGTTCTCAGGGAAAAGCAAGGAAAATAGTGGCTCTGTTGAGAAGCAAATCAGAGCAGCTTGGGAGGGTTTCCAACCTGAATACTTAAGCAGAATAGAAAATTTGATCTGGTAATTTTTAGGAGACTGTATATGCAAAACCTGTTTGCTACTGTTGCCATGACATTATGTTCCTGTGTCTCAGAGTGATTTGAAGACACCCTGGTTTTCCTCAGTTCTCCCCTTGCTAGTTCATTTCCTCCCCAGCCAGGGCTGAGTTCAAAGATCAGCCAATTAGTAAAAAGAAATAGAAAGAAAAATGCTTCCATCCTATTCATCTACCTGAACAAGACAGTTTAATATAAGACAAACTTTCAAAATGTGTTACTACATGAGGAAAGTCTTTAGCTTCACTACAAGGAATCATTCAAGGAGAATGCAAGTAGATTCGAATATAATCATACAGACAACAATTTAAATATATTTCTGAAAATACAAGACTCCCCAAACAAAACTGTCTTTGTTTTGTTGGTGTTCTTTTTCCCCCAGCATACTGCCCCAATGGCAGCAAAGAATATGAGTCTGTTTTTTTTTTTTTATAGTGATTGCTCTACTAAGATGCTTCTCCCTTCTTACTGTCTTCCCCAGTGCTTTTCTGCCAGCTCTGATAAATTAACATCCAGCTGGTCAGGTTGCTACTTTTGGGGTAGGAAGGCCAATATTATCTTGTCAGTGCTGCTCCCTAAGTGTCAGCAAATCTTTGGTTTATCACACCACCCTTCAGAGAGACTCTATAACAATGCACAGCACATATTTTGCAATTTACTTCCCCACCAGTTCAATTTATTTCCTTTCCTTTTTGTGTTTAGAAAAGGTAGTCTCCCTATAAACTCCACCCTGACTTAACAGGGAGCTGTAACTGTCTTTGGAGCCCTCTGTACTTCTCCTCCAGTGAAGCGAACGAGAGGTCACAGAATTGTCACTGCACATCATTAGTATGTTTTATACTTACATATTTATGTTGTTTGATAGTGTCATCTCTTATACCATGAAAAATTCTCATCTAATTCCCAGGTGGGAAACTGCTTCCCATTATGTCAGTTCACACTGCGATTTCTTCATGGGTATAAAATCGTGTGTTTACACAGAGGCTTCTTGGTTCAGGAAGAAACAGCTCTGGGTAAGGGGAGGGCCAAGTTTCCTGATTATCCACACACTTATTGACCATACAGCATGAAACAACATACTTAGAGCAGAAGTGCAGGTTGGATGTTTTTCAGCACACTGCAGCAGTTATTTTGTGCAAACACAGCAAGCTGCTGGTTTACCACTCTCTGATGGAAGTATTCAGAGTGGCAGTGCACTAGAGAGAGAGGAAATTCATTTAGATTTTTAATAGAAGTGGGTATCAATTATATGTGCTTTAAAAAATATTGTTTGAACCTCGTGCTTGGAAGGGAAAGTGTAACAAGTCTTGATCATGCTTTTTTCTACACCTTGTTTTTTTGCAAGCCAGCATTGTATGTGGTGCTTAAGCATCTAAAGATTTAAATTCAGCTGACCTATCTCTGCATAAAAAAAAGGGGCTATAAACAGAGCCATAAAAATAACTTCTAAGATTTGTTTTTGTCAGATTTTCTTAGGTAGATTGGGGATGTTTGGTTGTTTTGGACTAGTTTCAGCTTTTGAGGGAGGCTGGCTGCAGTCATCCACTCAGCGAGCATGCATGGATACTACTGACAGCAGAAGTTAATTTCAAGGGCAGTTCCTCCTTGGAGTTCACCCAGGATCAAATATTGCTCACGGTATCTACGTGCCACATCCCTGTTATTAGTGTATACAGGTAAGTCCTTTAAGTTGGCACTGAATAATGGGAAGAGAAAAGGCCCAACTGCAAAATCACCCCAGTCACTGAGTGCTCACAGTGATATCCTCTCTGGGTGGAGAATCACTTGATATCAAGCATTAAAAGTATAGACACAGTACAACATTTTAGATGTGATTTTTAGAACTATGAAAGGATAATAATATTAGACAATGCAATGAAAAGAAAAAAAGAATTTGTAGCAAGAATTTTCTGTGCACCCCTGCCCACGTGAGTGCTTGCAATGATTGCAGGGGCAACACTGAACTGAACTGCACATGCTCTGGTGGGTTTTTTTTAGCCATGGGTAGTACGGTAAGATTGACTGTATTATGTAAAAACGCCTATTTTTGCCATCATTTATTATTTGTACAGTGACTGAAATGTACTGTGGGAGACCTTGACGCAGTGACAGGCTAATTGCACAAACATAAAAAAGCACAAGGAGACATATTCAAAAGGCACATGAAGCCTAAGACAATCTCAGGTGCTTATGACATTTCTTAAGTCCAGCAGAGCCACTTTGGGTCAACCAAACATTTCCTAGCTCTCTTTAGGGACTGTAAACTGGTCCCAGTTGTCTTTTGCTTTTTCAGATTTTGGAGCCACAGCAGAGAGTCTGAATATGGCCCAACACCTCTTCTCCAAAAAAATGTGCAAACTAATGTAAGACAGCACATAACAACCCAGTAGCCAAAAGCAGTAACGAGTAGATGGGAAACATTTTTGCTCCCCAAGCCAGCAACACTCTTTCCAGAACAGCAAGGCTTGCTTGCACAGGATTCAAGGAGAGAGAATTCAGTCTAGGCTCTGGCCTAGGAGCAATCTCCATTTCTAGGGATCCTAGAGTCAGTGAGATGATATTCTGTAATCTTGTCTGGCAATCCAGTTTCAAACAAAACACAGCTTGAGATACTTAAAATTTCACCAGCATTTGGATTTATATTGGAGCAGGATTTATTGAGAGCAGGATTTATTTTGAGAGTTCCACCAACAAAGTGAGTGTTTGGTTCAATCTTTCTCAATAAGATATTTTTCACAAAAATTAAAATTATTATCCATCTGCAATCGTAACAATAACTTTTGTTTTGATTTTTCTTTTTGAAAGCAAATCATCTTCATTCGAAAGGAATTTTGGAACTTGAAGGCTCTTCTGAGATGTAGGAAAATCAAATAGCAACAAATTACAATCCTTGGGAAAAAGAAATTTCTTCTCTTTTCACAGTCCTTTTCTTTTTTTTCCTTCCACTATAACACACAGGCTTGCCCTTCATAAAAACGTTAAACTACATGAATCTTTCTAAGAGCTCTTCAAACTACCATGCTTTCTGGCTGCCAGGACCATGGTGGCAGCAGAAGTGGTCTGGGGTCTTGCAACTCCTCTACCAGCCAAGGATGAGCCCCATCCCCTGCCTCACAAAGGTTCTGAAATTCACCAGGACAGCCCACATGACACCCAACACCCTGTCCTTGGCCAGGTCAGAGTCCATTTGCTGCACAGCACATGTACTGACATCTTGCTGGAAGTGTAACTGCAGGGTAGGGGTACCTGTGGTATACTTGGACAAGCTTCAGAGGCCAATTTTTTTGATGTGTGCAGAGAAATGTTCGGGTGCAGAGTACTTTCCCTTCACCTTGATTTCATTTTTGCAGCCATCGAAAGAGCCGGCCGCCTCTGCACAGCAACTTTACTGAAATTACCAGGGCAAAGACCTTACCAAATAAAATAAGTCCCCTGTCAGCTGTTTTGGTTTACAGAAAACCAAGAATACTCATACTTACAGTCCTAAATGTACAAAACCAGAGGAATAATGGAATGAAGTTATACAGTGTAGACCACACATACATTTTCTCATGCCTGCTTTATGTTGTCCACAGGGCAAAACCATTTGTTCCACATTATAGAGGCAGTACCACTGTTTTTGAGAAAACACATCATCCTGTATCCCATATCCAATTAAAAATATGTGCTGTACATGCCTATTTGCCATTGACAATGTCTTCTAGCAGCTGGCTGAGATAGGGTTATTGTCTTGATTATGAAGAGATGAAGAGGAAAGTAGGTGTTTCTATCTGATTTAAGAGCACCTGAAAGTGAGAAAATACAAGCCTTTAAGAGGCTCACTGATCATCTATATGATCATCATCTGACCATCATAACCTTGTCTGGGCCTTGTGCTGAGCTTTGTTATATAACTAAATACAGAGTGAGAGACAGAAAAAAATAGTTGTGGAGAGGAGAGGCTGAAGCTGGGAAGAGAAGGGGAAGCAAAGAGAGAAGGATTTTATTCTTAACAAACTAGAAAGCTATGAAGATGAAGAACTGACATGGAAACAGCTCTTAGGTTGAGGGGGTCCCATTTCAGAGATGTGATGTTGTCATGCCCAGCCTTTTATTCCACATGTTCACTGTAGCTTAGGGGCATGTCACACACTTGTGAGAACTTTAGCAGAGTGTTGATGCAATACTGTGTCAGTAACTGAGTGATTTGTTTTTCCTCTGGACATTGATTGAAGAAATTCTTATTACATTTTATGGCTTGCTTGGCCTTGGTATGAGAGTCAAGACATAAATTGGACCATAAATTGGCCCGTGTCAGAATCTGCATTGAAATGACATCAAATACGTGTCATCGTGCTGGCATTTCAGCTAACAGCAGGAACCTGACACTCCCTGTCAACTTGATCAAATGCTAGACCCCCTCACATCTCCGCCATGTGGCCCACTTTAACAGTTACAGTGAAGGCTGTGGAGGCAACCCCTGCAATGATACTGGAGAATGCTGCAGTAGGAAAATAAATTGTGTCTGTAGACCAAATTGATTTGCTTCGACTTATTGCAAAGTAACAATCTCCACTGTGAGTGTTGCAGGTATATGCATATAAATAAAAATTGACACCAAAAAATATATAGAGATGCTGAGAGGAAAAAAGAGCATACATAACTGAGATATATTTATCCCACAAGCAAAGCAAGACCTGATAATTCATGAGTGGCAAAGATGCAGTTGAGTTATGGTGATCTTTCCTCTGGAGTGAAATAAATACAGCATCTTGATTCAGCCCATTATATAGCATGATTAATAGAAGTGAATGCTTTCAATAGGTTGGGGTTTTTTGAAGCATTTAGATTCCATATTTTGCTCCTAATTTACAAACTATCAAAGATCTTTGTGTTGATATGAATTAAGAAAGCTGTATTTTGGTAATAGTGATTTTTTGCAGCGGGCAAATTTCTATTTATGACTCTGCAAAGAGAAATCAAACATTTTAGTTGGAAACTGAAGTTTTTTTAATTGTAAGTTAGTGGCTCAGCCTTCATCAGAAACCTACAGCGTAGCTGTAGTGTAAGATAAAACATAGTGTAAGATAAGATCTACAGCACAAAATGAGACACCTTTTTGGCTGGCAGAGTTTTAGATGAGCACCTACATTGCATTCAGAGTAAGTCACATTTGTCCACCACCTTCACCACCACTCTGAGGGCTGGTCAATTCCCACCCATTTCACTCTGCATCCAGCAGGATCTTAAGACCTAAACTCATCACTCCTCTGTAGCTAAACACCACGAACACCGCAGGCAGGACACGCGGCATCACTGCAGCTGCAGCACTTTCTGACGTGGTGTTAACACAACAGGCCTCTCCCCAGTGGCTTACACAGGCTTTGCATATTGTCTTCTGTGCAGGCAAATGTGGAGTACCAGCCATAGAAGGTGGCCCGGTGTTATTTTATGGCTCTCTCTAAGTCAGTATCTTTTTCTGGCTTGGATTTCAGCTGTTACATACCATGCAAATGTCAGCACTATTAGCTACGTGCTTATAACTGTAATAGAAAACTCTCAGTAATGTGCTTGTTCAACAGTCCTAAATCATGAGACCTTCCTTTGGGCCGAGACCCAGCTACCTCACAAAGCTGCCAAAACCTTAACTTTTCCATTGCCAACACCAACAATGTTCTGAGGTTCTTTTAGTATAAAATTGGTAACATAAAGAAAACTGAAAATGTTGAGACAGCACTGAAGAGTAATTCTATTAACTCAAGAGAGTCATATGACTTTCAAAAAGAGAAAAGGGCCAGACCTGCAGAAATCCATTTGGAAATAAAAATCAGGATGATAATGGCATGTATGGCAGAACTAGATTCTAGTCACTTGGTTCACTTGGTTCATTAGAAAAGCTCATTTTCATCTGAATCCCATCAGAACATGAAAGAACACCCCAGAACTTTCCTTACCAGAGAACTGGACCTTATCCATAGGTGCAGTGAGTGATATGCCACATACATGGCTGAAATACACCACACAGTAAACTGCTGATAGGGGAAAAGCAACTGGATATTTATGCTCCTCGAAGTTGCGTGTGACACCTCAGGAGTGAGGGACTTGTTTGTCATCTCTTTGACGAGTCAGAAGGAATTCCAGAGCACAGCAGCACCTTGAATCCACTGTAAATCGTCAGTCTTGTTATCATTCAGTGATCTGCAGGGCTGCAACAGAAGAGATGCTATCTTTGTTTTACTGTTTGCACAGCTGGAGGAATTATGTCCATGCCCACAAACATAGCTCTATTTAAGGGTCTTGAGGGCTGCTATTCCAAATCCTAGCTCAGGGCAGGGATGCTGGAATACAAAACATTTCAAGGATAAAGGCTGAAGTGAATCGTGAAAACTGTTAACGAGAGCTTCTTGTAGAAATCTGTTCTTTGTGTCACAGTGATAACAGATCTAAAATCTTTGCTCTAAGACAATTTTGAAAAACATCTCTGGATTTCCCCCCTTGCTGTGTTCCCTTTCTCCCTAAGCACTTATACTTAGGAGTATTTATAATTATTTTTCACATGCATGTTGCCTTACAGGATAGATCTGTTGCTGTTTGAACAGAAATAGAATCACGTAGATAGAATTATCAAGTTGTTCCTCTCATCTCGTATTACTCTTTTGCACCGGAACAGAGAAATATATTGAAAACCTGTGATTTTGACAGCTTTTCACTGAAAAAATGGAAAAAGAAATTGAAAAAAATTCTGCCAATATTTTGCCTAACTTATAAAGGCCACTGTCCAAACCACCAAACAAAAAAAAATTGCTTCTACTTAACGTTTTCTTAAATTAACTATGACTTAGAAATGAGTAACCCAGGTCAGAATTTAATCACAAGACCCACAGCAAAAATGTCTCTGATTTTTATTCAAGAGACTGTGATTTAATTACTTGCAGAAAACTGAGTAAAGGCTTGAGTATGTTCCTCTCTGCTAAGGTTATTGAAATTAGTCAGTGCCCTTTCTCTAATCAAGGTATGTCCTAAGCCAGGAAGTCTTTACAAACAAGTGAGCAGATTTTCTAGATCTGTGTTGTCCACAGCAGACAGGCATTATCATCAAACTCCCTGGTTCAGGTCCCCACTGCCTCAATCTACCTTTTATCTGCCAGGAACCTTGTTCTGAATGGATATTCACAAGTTACCTTTCCCCTGGAGCACTTTCTCCTGCCCCATGTCTCCTGCTGCATTAGTCAATAGGCAATATTGCAAACAGACACTATCACTGACCCAGAGCAATTCTCCAAGGACCTTGGCTAATCTGGGTGATATCACTCAGTTAGCATCCAAATACACTTTGCAGTGTGATCTATCAGCATCATGGCAAAAGGCTTTTGTATCAAAGGTATGGTATAAAAATCTGTAAGGTGCTGCAATGATTCTGATGATTTCTCTGCAGGAAACAAGTTTCTATTAAGAACAATTAGAAGGCTGGTAAATGGCCAACACCTCACTTTGTAAAATTCCATATTGAATTCTTCGTAAATCTGTCAAGCTCTAACATTGTAGACCAAAAATTTCTGTGGTAGCTACCTTCTTCAAATGAAATATTAGGGGCAACTTTAATGTAGAAGAAATTAGGCCTTTTCTGAACTATGCTTGAGCAAAATATACAAAACATATACAGTTTGAATGTAGTGCTCCTGTACTATAGGGAGAAGACCTAAAATTTGCCAGAAGGGCCATATCAAGGCAAGGAGAGAGCTGGTGGGGAAAACATTTTCCTGGCCAGGTATTTTACAACTGTATCATATGCAAGCACCCATCTGTGGTAGCAGAAACAAGGTTGGATGGACTCTCATACCCTAATTTTTCACTGCACTTTTACAAGGTTGATAAGACACTTGAAGTACAATTTTTGACATAGCATGCATCTTTTCACTGAGCTTGATGGTTGTTCTGTGGGAGAATCAGAATGCAGGGAATTTCCCATTTCTTTTCCTTTACCAAAACCCTGGGTTTACCTTGTTGGAAAGCAGAGGTCATGCTGGGACTATTCATATGCTTGAAGTCTGAAGGAATGTGACATCATGGCAATGACATCAGTCAGCAACCCTGGTGATGGATTTGAGAATAGCTTTTTCAAGTCAAGATGAGCGAGGTCCTTCAGAAACTGAAATGCACATGGAATTATTCCAAAGCTGTGCAGAATACAGTAAGATGAGTAGGATGTGCATTCTGGTAAATCTTACAATCATCCCAGGGAATACAGCAACAGATTTTACCAGTTAGCAGAGTGCAGAGGTGAGATTAGCATTCGCAGTTAAATCCCACCTGACTCTTTCAAGGACTTCTCCACCAGGCCTGTGCCTCTGATGGACTAAGGCCAGGGTTACAGCTGCTCCTTCTCCATGTGTGCTTCCAGCTGCGCTCCACAACCTGAGCCCTCTGCAGGCAGGAGGCCTCCAGCAAATGGCACTGGGGCATTGATTCCCACAGCTTCCCTTCCAATGTGTTTGCTAATGTGACCATAATGCAGCTTTCAGAGTCTCAGGTGTGTGTTCTCAAGGTACTCCACAGTTCCATTCATTCAGCACAACATGAATTTAATGGCTCGAGTGAACACTTATGTGCAAATGAGAGATGTTATCCTTTCCTTTTTTTTCTTTAACCTGCCTTCTAGAAGCCCTCCCATACCTAAAAACACACACACGCACACACAGAGCTTTTGAGTCTTACAAATGCCATGTCCTTGGCGACCCACTCTGGATGAACCAAAGAAGAGTCTGAGTGAAACTCAGAGAAGCAAAGGCTTTACCATACATTCCATAATTTTGAGGCATAAAGCAGGGATTTGAGGATGTTATTTGGGCCTTTTCTATGAGTATCCTCACTTTTGTCAGTTTAAACCTGGAACTAGTGCATTAGCTGAAGGGATTGTGTGTGTGTGTGCATGTGTGTGTGTGGTTTAATACACATTTAATATAGCTCCTGGGAAAGCTAATGGAGTTGCCTTGGGGAGTTGAGCAACCTCCCAGTGTGCTCTGCATAAATCTTCTTTAGCTGCAGGTGAACAAAAAGTTATGTTAAGTGCAAAAGTGAAGGTAAGAGCTGCTGAATCCCTTTTGCTGGCCTGAGGAGAATTGGTACTGCATGTTACCAGCTGATTGGTGATTTCTTAACCTCTTCTAACCTGTGAAAATAAGAGGAAAAATTGAAGCTTTGGGAGAAGAATTTCTCTCCTAGTAGAATTTCTTTTGTTCACCAAGGGCAGTGGGTTAAAAAAATAATTTGGAAAGATATTCAGCTAGAAAATGGTCAGGATACCACAAATGAAGTTTTATAGCCATCTTTCTTCTTATTTTTCTTTCTTTTTTTTTTTTTCTTGTAGAAGATAACTTGGTTTTATACTTTACTGTCTTATTAACAGAATGCATTTTGGAAGTCTGCCACTGTTAACAGTATCAGAAGGATTTAGGGCTGCTGAAATACACTTGAAGATTTAATTCTGCTGACTTCAGCTCTGATCTGAAGTAAAAACTGTAACCATAGATTAAATGTTTAGCGCCAGATATTGCAATTGCTGCTTCTTGTCGTAAATCCTTGTGTCTATTGCTGTTTCAGACAGCTCTCTGCGGGCCCTTGGCTGTGCATGCAGCACAATGCTCATGTCGTATAAGATTCTTCACCAGGGGCCAATTCTTGAAGTCCTCTCTCCATCCTTCCTCATAAAACTCCCAGTTGCCTGAGTGAGAACCTTGAGACGTAGCAGTGCAAGGCTGCCTCACCAACATAATTCCCACGCGACTCTGTGAAAACCAGGACCATCAGCTGCTCTTTTAATGCCCCATCTTTGGTTCTCAAAAAGAGCATTCCAAGGGTGGGGGGAAATGGCCTTTTCAGACTTTATTAATCTCTTAGGAGACTCAAATAATAAAAGCAAATAATCAATACAAAATTAGATTGTCATGGCGAAAATTAACTAATGTGATCATTCATACAGTGGAATATCTGGTTAAAATTTTAAGGGCTACCTCCTTCTCTTAGTTCTAATTTTATAGGTCTCAGTAGACTCTTTTTTCGGACTTCAGCAGCCATTGACATTTTAATCTTTTTAATGCGGTCATCTGATTTACACGTGGGGCTCGCTTTTTCAGAGTGACTAGTTCTCCACTCATTGCTTATTGCACTCAAATAAAGTTATAATAAGAATACATTTCAATAGTCCCTGGTCCAAAACTGGTGCCTGTCTTCCCTGACCTTGGGTAGATTTATTGCATTGTAAACCTCAGCACACAAGCTTTAATTTTTTTCTACTAAAATTTTAATGTCAGGACTATAACCCAAAATATTTTCAAGGTATCTCACAGCACCTATCATACTGACATGTGAGAAGATGCTGGTACCCTTACTCTTCTAACGAAAAAGAAAGAAGAATGAAAAAACTAAAACCAAGGCTAAGAAAATGGCACACACTAGAAGAAAAAAATGCTCTGGTGTCTCCCACACCAGCACTGTGGCGGCATGTAGAGATTGGAATGAAAGGCATTAAGTTATAAGCCTTTGTATGGACTCCTAGGTGGTGGGCTGATGCTGAAATTTTTATGCCTTCAGGAAGAGGAAAAAAAAATAGTAAGAAAAAAAATTATGGTCATAATGTTGACTGGAAGATTAGCAGCACTACCCCAGCCCAGGTAACCCATAAATTAAGTAAAAATTGTTCACTCAGCTTGCTGGATATCTATATTTTACTTACAACCTCTGAGACTGGAAAAATCTGGCTTATGTTTTGTCCTGGTACCTGGAAAGGAGCAACTTCAGAATCTGAGAAATTTGGCTTAAACAAATTTTAATTTTAATTTGGGCTCCAGGAGTTTTGGCATGATGGTGTGGTGATAACTTGCTGCTGGATTGTCTGGCCTGCTTGTGCAAGCTCACGTTCAGTTAGAAATTTCGACTGGTTTCTTGAGGCTTCTCATACTTCATCAGCTGTTTTTTTCAGCTTTATATAAGACCCATATAGAATAAAAGCATCAGACTTGTTTCACATGGCTGTGCCAGTCCCAAAGCATGCAGATAAAAGAAACTGCGCAGTGATGCACTCAGCACAGCTCCAGTGCAGGAGGCAATCGTTTCCTTTGTTCCTCTCCCATGTGAGCAAACTAGTCTTTTATTAATTCTCTACCCTATCCCCATTTAGTCTTATAGAGAGTGCCAGGGAGAAGCTGGGAATATAATGCTTTCCTCCCTTTTTTGCTACAGGTCATATAAAATGGATATTGCACTCAGTGCAGATGGGGCGACATTGTCATTCATCAGTTCCCCAAATTGGCTGCTTGGCAGACAGAATTATTTAAGTAAAACTGAAGTAATTTTCAAAATTGAAACTTAAGCTGTTTAGTGACATAAGCCAAGAGCAGTTTTTCTTGGACCCCCAACACTTCCTTGGCTCACATTCACAGTTCAGCTATTTTCATTCCCGTCAATTAGCTCAATCTCCACGGATGTGAGGAAGGGCTAGAGCAGTGCGGTTTCTTTGATGCAATTTCGTGTGTACATATGGAGCATCTGTTGCTCCAGGAGTCTTGCCGTCACTTCCATTATATGGAGAAGAGTATTGACAGTGATAGGAACTCAGGACCTGATGGGCCATTTTCTTCTGAGCTTCACACAGAAGTGCCTTGGCAGAGAGCCGTGTGCCAGGGAATGCCCCTCCAAACAGAGGAAACACGCTGTGGCAAAGCCCTGCAAAGGGGCCCAGGGAAAATAAAATCTGTAAGAGTGTGCTCCCTTCCTCCCCTGCTCCACTCCTCCTGAGCTTCTGGGTGTTTGACACCTGCAGCATCCAAATAACACTGACAGACTGGGTTTGAACACCAAGCTTGGAGTACTCCAGCTGGTCCACTCAAAAGTAAAAGACTCAAGGAATGCACTTCACCTTTAACAGCCTCTTACTATCAGCTCACTTCTTTTTTGGGGAGCAGGGGGAGCTATAAAAGGTGTTCTTTCCATATTTCTTTCAAGACAGCATGTATTCCACTTGTATTGATCTGCCAGAGGCTATCATTACCAACAATTCAGGTAAACATCTTCAGCCAATTATTAACCTGTGATAGAAAGACAGCAGTCTCTTTCCTTCTTGGTATCTTTTATTTATTCTTAACACTTTCCAGGGAAATATCTGAGAGTTCTTGTTTTTCATCTCATAATTTGGTCAGGAGGATAGGTTAAGAGTCTAAGATTGCTGCCCCAAATCCCAGCACCTGTTTAAGTGTGATTTAAGTGGCAATTAAAATGTTATGATAGGCTTCAATAGACAATGAGCTTCTGTCTCTCATTTAGCACACCCACCCATTGCCTAATTTCAGAAAGGGCCTGATGGATGGTTTCAAGGACCATTCAAGGAGTATTTGACAAGTACCTGCTCTGTTTCATAGATTGCCACTGGTTTAATGACCACTACATTTCCAGCTTGTATGGGTGCGTTAGTCTCCAAGTGACCTTCTTTGAAGGGAAAAGCAAACTCTAACATTACATGGGCAAACCACCTGCAGTCTTCAGGAACTCTCAGGTGGTCAGAAAACGCCGCCAGTGCAAGAAGAAACCCCACACTCATTGCCAGGGTACCTCGGGAACCCAGCACCCTTGGGTTCCTTTGCCATCTTCAGGGAGGAATAGGCTACTGAAAATGAGAAGGGCTAAAGTTTCATATAGGACAGAGATTGACATATTAACTTAATGGACATGCATTGTTCTGATTTGAGCTATTTTTTTAAGGAAAAATTTCCAGCAGAGGGAAAAATGCCTTGACAAAA